>VZDJ01000084.1:3592936-3914304 GCA_008694505.1 Cyanoderma ruficeps
AAAAACATCCATCAGGCCCTTGACTGTGCCCATTGGTAAAGAGACAGCAATGAGTTTCCAAAACAGAGCATGTGGCTTTAAAGCCATGAAATCCACTTTTCTGCTGCATACTCAGAGTTCTGTGGGCATGCAGGTATGTTGATTATTTTCCCTGACCAGCCTGTGAAACAAGCAGTAATCCCAGAAATGCTCCAACACCGTATCTACATGGTTTCCACTGCAGAAGACACCCAGGAAACATGCTATATAGTACCTTCCTACAAACCAGTTTATTTATAGCATAATTGGCAGAGCACAGCTATTGCAAGAATATAAATGAAGCATATTCAAATCAGTTTCTCCCCTCAAACTCAAAGGCCTCTCTACAGCCACAGAGGTGTGTGCAATACAATAGAATCAGTCAGATGGGATGATCCACTTGAGTTCACAGGCAGCAGTTCTCATCAGAGAATTAAGATAACATGGGAGATACTCTGAATGGCAGACAAGTTACACAAGAAGAGCAACTATCCAACTAAAAATATTTTTAATAGACATAAGACTTGCTATCCATGGCCCTAGGACTCTCTTGTAGTTTATAAAAAGGATTTACCTCATGTTTAAGTCTACATTCTTCAATTTTTTCCCAAAGGCAAAGGAGTTGGTCACAACCATGAGAGTTTAATTAACAGTGGAGATGTGATGCCAAGATTTTGTATAGCATTCATAAAAGCACTTGGTTCTAGTGAATTTTCCTTCTCTTGCTAGAGCTGATAAATCCATAACAATGGACCATAAAAATGAGCGAGTCTCCTCCCCCAGCTAGTCTGGCATTTACATACAGCTGCAAAGATAGATAGCGAGAAGGTTTAGACCCAGCTGGCAGAAATGTCAGGTCTTTCAACTCTGTATCTCTATTACATCAAATACAAACAGCATTAGCTCCTAGCTGTGCCAGTCCTTGGAAAAAATGCAAGTATTTGGGTGAAGAAAGACTGGGTAAATCTAAGCCCTGACATGGCTGGAGAAACTGCAAGGAAGCAGGAGAAAAGGAAGAGCCAGAAATAGCTTGAAAAATACATGCTTTCAACTATGTATCACAAGCTATCTAGAGATAAATCTTGTTTTACATGCGTCTGATCTCAAGATCACTAGAAGCTGGTTTCTGAGCTCTTTATTGATGAGTCTTTCTCCTAACTAGTGAGGACCAAGATAACACACCCACCCTCAAATAGAGATGGGCAAGAAAATCTCCTCACTTATTATCTAAGATTAGTTTAAAAAAAAAATGCTACTGTGATACTTCTTTCCTCACAGCCTCTGGAACCAACACCTTCCTATAGTAAATGTCCCCTAAACCATTTCAGTGTTGAACATTTCATAATAACCAAATATTCATTTTTGCCTTTGCATTTGAAGACAGGATATGTAACTTTTAACAATCCATTTGGGCTTGAAACACCTTCAATATTTAACAATGCAGGCTGAATTTTTCTTCTGTTTATTTGCTTGTAGTGACTTCTCACCCAATACAGAAACCAAGGGAAGGTACCAGTCCCAGGGACAAGTTCTTCCTTTGGGGGAGCACTTTGCCTTGCATGATCAGAGCAGTTGTGCTACCTCAAGAAATTAACACTGATTCTTCATGCACCCACTGTCAGGATAACAACTTGCTGTAAACAAATAGTTTTCTTGACAATTCAATAGCTGTGAAACTACCTCCTGAAGTTGGCTAGAAAGTTTATGACCTTCAAAGCTCAAGAAAAATGAGCAGTTCACTTCAGAGTGCTCTCAAAATTAAGAGCTAAAACCACAGACTATCCCCAAATCCAAGACCTTAAAATTCAGCTAAGATAGAAGAAAGTAGAGATGAGTATTCACATAGAGATTCTGTTTGAAAGGTCACCACGTGTGATGGTGTCATGAGGACAGAACAGACAGATTGCATTTAGCTTTAAAATAGAATTGCTTCATTTTCTGACAACCCAGACAGAGCTATAAACAAACCATTAGCATAATTTTTTTCCTAGTTCCAAACTGACATCTGTGCAAAGAAAAGCCACAGTCCATTGAACTGCAAACACATGTATGTGCACACACTTTGCCAACTAGCACTGAACATGAGAAACTTGGAAATCCTGATTTCAGGGATGATTTTTACCTCCTTCAGCACAAGCTGATCAATCTTACATCCTTACCACAGAACCACTGATTTAAGAAGTTCGAGTATGCAGCAGTCTATTGGGAGCCCTAGCAAACCAGAGCCTTTCCGAGGTTCTACCTGGCATAGGAAATTCAAACGCTCCAAAAGCTCCTGTAAAAGACTTCCACAGTTATAAAACTGAATGCTGTGAGGTTTTGGATGGGATATTCCTCAACAGCCCTAGATTTCTTAAGAATGTTTTGCCATGACAAAGCAGTTTCTTTCAGTTGTTTTCTAGTGGCTGTGAAGAGAGGCCTCAGCACAAAGGGGCCAGGAAGACTGGCATTTCTTGGACTCAGTCCAAAGACTACAAGAGTTCCAAGACTCAGCTTTTTCCTGCAAATGGTCCATCCAGATTGCAGAAAGGCACATTCCTCAAACAGTGGATGAAAAGCTGCTGCTGAAGGTATTCTCTAAATGAGCTGCAAGCACCACTTCTCAGAGAAGCTGGAGTAGAGGGAAACTGTATTTGGAGGGAAACTGGGTGTTCATCCAAATTTCTCTTCTTGAATGAGACTGTTGGTATGCAATCACTCCTAATCCATCATTTCCTTTCAATATTATGTTTAAAAAAAAAAAACTAATCAATTTTTTTATGTTCCTTTAGCTAGACTAAGAGTAGGAGACAGACAATGAAACATATTGCCATATATTGCAAAACAAACAAATGAAAAACAAATTACTCTCTGGAAAGCCATATTTATCTATACAGTTACTTAAAGAGCTTCAAGGCATTTTTTTCAAAACAATGTTATCAACAGAAGTTCCTTCTGACCCCCAAGGTTTGCACACAGAATTCCAAGTGTCAGACAAAAATCATGTCTGCCATAATCCAAGCAACAGATGTCATTCACACAATGCTCTGGGACTGATGTCGGCTTTCAGTGCCTGCAAAATAGGATGGCCATCTTTTCCTAGGGTAGGCATTTGACAAAATAATTGTCACCAGCAATGTCCTCATCCGCATTCTTTGATAGGACCATATGGTACCTCTCACACATTCCTGAAATAGAGCACCCCATGAAAAACTTTCAAGGGTGAAATCCCACTTGGGGTTAATTCAAGCTGACTCTCAGTCTGAGAAGTTTAATGAATTTTCAGGCTTTTTGTAGGACACTCCACTGAGAATCTGTAACAGTTTATCCTAGGTAAACAACCCGCTTTATTCAAACAGATGCTAGTCACTGGACCCCTGTTCACAGGGGCTGACAGCTGTATTTTAAGTTAGGGAAGTTTCACTTAACATTAACCTTCTCTTCAGGAGGTCATTGCTAGCTCAGCATGACAGCCAAGATTAAAGAAACAACAAAACCCCCTCAGTGATGTCCAAAGGAAGGGTTTCTAGAGAAATGCAATGAAACAAGACCAAACCAGAAATCCTCAAAGCAAACCTCACTCTGTTTGTTAAAAGGACTACCTCTTTTTTGTTTACTGAATAAATATGTTCCAATCTACTGATCCATAAACATAAAGAAACTTTTCTTAAAAAGAGAAAAAAAATAATCCTTTGTACTTCCACACTTCTAGCTGATCCCCACCCCAGGGGATTAAGTGTATTTCTGCTCAGTTACAGCTGCATGGTTTCACAATGAAAAGGAGTTTAACAACAAATTCACAATTCAGTATTCCAGGCCAACATACAAGCTACCATGTGAGCATGTGATGTAAAACTGGAATTATGCCCTACAAGCCAGTTAGTAATAGGAGACCAGCCAACTACTTGAAAAGGTTATTCAAGAGGCCAAGTATTCTTGTCCCTCCTTCCCGTATTTTCAACTCAGCTGAAAAATACAGTCTTTCCTTACATCCATACTTATAAATGCCTTTCCTCACATTATATGGAAGTTAAAGGGCCTCATGTACTTAATATCATTCAAAACAAGGCCTTTTCACAACATGTGTGCATATATATGTAAATATTTTCCCAGTTAAATGGCAACATTTAAATTAGCAACTTTCTCCTCAGTCAGTGAGGTACATGATGACCAGAGTGTTTGCAATGGTGACTATGCTAAATTCTGGAGCAAAACTCCCTGAAAGGGCTCAAGGGAGGTTCCTGGACCAAGGAGAACCCAAGCGACAGTGGAGATGGCTGCCAGGACAGAGCAGCTTTCACCAGGGGGGCTGATAAGGTCATGGCAGTGTCAAAGCAGTTGGGGGAGATTTAAGTGTCTCCAGGGAGTGTGAGCAATCAGGACAGCAGTTTTCATGGCTTGGTCAAAGCTGGGACTCAATGATCTTAGAGGTCTTTTCTAAATGTAATGATTCTATAAAGCAAAATACTAACAGGACACTCTGCTGAATCCACACTTACCACCCAACCAAAGGATTTTCAGCCTAGGGAGGTAGGATTTACACATAAATGTCTGAGGTAATCTCTGTCTCATTAGGACACTATGGCCTATCTTGGGAAGCAGTAGAAGAATCTCTGCTAACATTCTGATATATCAGTATTGCAATCAGTTTTGAGGCTTCATTCAGTTACTTCAAAAGCCAAACTGAAAATTCTGCTGTTTGTAGATGTCAACATTTTATACTGTTGACCTTTCAATCTCTCCTTTTCTTAGTGAGTATTAAATGCTTCTCAATCAGATTTAAATTTACTTCCAATGTCATCTAGACTAACGAAATTAGCTACCACTGCCTTAACTTGATATTCAAGCACAAAGCTATTTTAATAAATGTCAATGAGCAAATTAAATATTTGAATTTTGATGTTGGTCTCCAGAAGCAGAAGAGATTTAATGCTCATCTAAGGAAAAACATGATTAACATTCAGGTCAGGCCCAACCAACAAAACATGCTGAGTGTTCAGCACTGACACATTCCTGGTTACTTTTGGAAATGCTAGTCATAAGATCTGTTTGCATATAAACATATGTGACAAAACTGACTAGCCAATCGTGTATAATTTCAATATTTGCAGATTACTGCAACATGGTTATCACTGAACTGGTGACGTGGATGCTGCTGCTGCGGGGTGTGGTTTGACATTTATATAACACAGGCAGCATTTGCCCTACCAAGCAGGCCAAGGTGTGCGAGAGGTTGCTTTGTAATAGTCGAGTTTAATATTTCATTTGGCTTTGGCCCAGTTCTGTCCAGGACACTGAAAAAACCCAAGGCTTGACCCTGGCCTGCCCTCACTCTCCATATGCGTTCTGCAACAATTTCTAATAGCTTGGATACTTCTACAGTATATGCCAGGCGTCAACATATCCAATCCACTAGTTACTTTTGGCAGGTCTGCTCATGGAATTCCCGGTTTACCTGCACTCTGATATCTGGAATGACAGGTACAGAGGAGCACAAAACCAGTGGCTGTCCTGCATGGTGGGGCTGCCCTCAGCCTGATCCAAAGAGGAGCAAATTACAGACACAGGCACCCAGATCATCTGCACTGGCTGGGTGCTCTTATCATGTACAACAATATGACATAAATCTGGCAGGAGGGACCACCATCCCAGCATTTCAGCCAACATGGCAGGAAGAAGGGATTCAGCAGGCAGATCTGCAGTCTTGACTTCCTCAGTCCTGCCCAGAAGGCCAGCATTTCTCTGAAGGGGGCTCAGAAAACAGGCACGAATAGATAAACAGGGGACAGCAGGAAATGGAAGAAAAGCATGTTTGGAATGAAGTTTAACACATGTTGGATGCAGAACTCACTAAATGTATATCCTTTCTACTGCATTCTATTATCTCTCCCACTTTAATCAGCAAGCACTTCAGATGCAAGACAAAGAGATGGAGATTTGATCAGACCCTTGATTATCATTGATAGAAGAGGGCAAACAAACACACAGCACTGAGACAAGGTAGAACAAGGAGGTAATTAATATTGTAAACAAACAAATAGGAGATGTGGCACTGCAAACACTGACTTCTATTTCTGAGGAAGGTAACAAGCAAAAAGAAAGTGCTTTTACCTGGAAACCTGCATGACCAAGACACATAAAGCCAGTCATTTGCAGCTAATAAATCGCAGTCTGAATACAAAAACCTAATGAAAAAAGCTGAGTTCGAGATGAGGTACTGCCATGCTGAGTATCACTGTGCAGGTTCAAGGATTCCAGAAAACACTACTCCTCTCTTGTTGCATCCTGTGTTAATAACCTGGGGCGTTACTGTTAATTACTGCTGCTCCCAAGTAATCACTGGGGTAACATTGTGGGAAGCGGCTGTGATGGTAAGAAGCCACTGGCCAATGCTGCAGCCACATAGAAGCCCTTAAGAAGACTAATACTGAAAGAGCAAAGAGCAAAATCAACCCAAACCCTGGCCAACATCTCTACTTGAAAAAGGAAAGAAAAATCCTCCCAGAAAAAGTGCTGTTTGGAATTCAATTAGTGGTTATTAACGCAATTGCCCCCAATTTCACTCACTGTCATTCACCATTCCAACAGAGCAGACACGAATACAGAGGAGAACAGAATGCTATGGTACAGAAAACATTTGTTTTCCATCCTCGAATAATCCTAACAATGTGTCATCATATTCAGTGCACCAGAAAATTCTAAATTTCCCATTAGAGCTAATTTTGTGGGCTCTGGGGTCAACCTGAGCTCTCTGTTAAGAGACTGTAAATTCAATGACTTCAGAGAAGTCATCTCAGATTTATGAAGGTACATTTGGCCTTTTGACTCCCTGAACTTAATGCCAATTGACATAATTCTGTGTGTTTTAAAAAAAAAAAAAGAAAGCTATGTTGTGATCATTTCAACAGCAATTTATTTGAAAAGAAGCTCTGAAAAGAAGTCTTCAGAGAAAACTACTATTAAGACAGTACTAAAGCAGCTAAGAAATGAAAAAGAAGGAGCTAAAGGATGCTCAATTAAGAGATGTTCCAATATAGGCTTTGTTACAAGCTGTCACTGACAGAGATTATGGTATCTAATTGGTAGGGAAGATACTGTGAAAAAATGGGAAATGGCGCAGCCAGCACACAGGCAGGCAGCTTTACTGTTAACTTTGATTCACCATGCAGAGTTTTAATTGAGGTACAAAGCATAAATAATAGTGCCTTGCTTCCAACCCTCCAGAGTGAGAACTGTCCCAGAGCTTCACCCTCAGAAATAAGGGGAAACAAACTGAGGTAATAAGAACATCAGAAAATGGGCTGGAGAAAAAATAGGCCATCTCTCATATCATATGTCTGAACAGCCTCAAGTACATCCCATATGATCAGTGCCACTAAGAAACTTACACACTGCTTTTCCTGCAGAAACAGAACACATAAAAAAAAACACTGGTTGGTTTCAGTGTGATCTCCACATCTCCAACTCCTGATACTGCATTACATGAGTGCCACAGATATTGCAGTCACTCATTACATCCCATGCCAGGAATTTGGAGCTTCCAGGCTGAGACACCAGGAACGTGGTGTTTAAGAGTCCAGAGCAGGGAACTTTTGAATTCCCAAACTGCAGGAACCCCCAGGATATTCTCACTCTTGCAGCAGTTCTTTGCAAACCACTGTGGACCTTCTAGCTACAGCAACAACCAGTGCTCCTTTGGCAGGTTACCCCATCTGAGACTGGAAAAAGCAACAGCCCCCCATATCACCTGGTATTCCATTGGCTGCATTAATTTTTAATCCTAGAACAAAGCTATAATAAGGGATTACAAAGCCACATGAAGAGTGTAGTCATGGGGAGTCTAAATTCAGCACTCTCTCCTGGATACAAGATTAAAAAAAATGCAAAAGTTTTCTGATTTTGACTAACCAAAACACACTGCAAAGCTCACACCCACGTATTTAATTTACTTGGCATATTTGCATTTAAAACTCCTGGAAGCTCATGTGTCTTTTCAAATTAACTCAACTATATAATAATAGGCCAAACATGTCAGTTGCTGGGAAATCTCACAACGTCCTGTCTATTTTTACTTCTTTTAGTATCCTCACTAATTTAAAACACCATCATTCATTACAGCATGTTATTCAAATTTTAGCAAGAACAAGCCCCTCAGAGGCCAGTATTTGGTAAGGTTCTGTCATACCAAATTCAGTTTAATTGAACAGCAATAATGATCCCTTCCAGGATCAATGACATGACAAGGAGATATTTGAAATGGAGCTCAGGGTCCTGACTGTTTGTTATGAAACTATGATTTACCTACAGTTGGTTTATTTTATAAAATCATTATGGTAGCTTTGCATCAGAATAGATTTTTTTTTTGCCAGAGGAAAGCATCCCTGGGCAGCTTGCTTAATACAATTGAGTTTGTTGATTTGTGATTTTTTATTCCCCTTCTTTGTGTTCTAAGCTTCTCTGCCTACTGAGGCATTACCTCCTCGTGGGCAATGCCCACCGAGTGCATAAAGCTGGGATTCAAGTTACTTGATAAATGTTGGTTTGATTCCAGGATATTTGGTTGAAACACCTGCCACATAAAAACAATTTGCATCTTCTTTCTGATGCCAAAAAAAGCTCTGTTACTGTGGAAGCTGAAGTTTAGCCAGCTCCACCCACATACACACGCCTCACCTTAAGAGCAGGATGAATGAGATTAAAACTACATCCATTTTGTCTGAGAAGGACAAAAAAACCTCTGGATCTACCTTTCCCCACTTTGATGAGGCCAGTAACTGACCCATAGTAGGTTTGTCAAGGTACTCACACATGTCAAGACAAGTTGCAGACTCGTATCAATCCCTTCTGACTTCATCAGCCTGCAAAATAATTCTAAGTAATCCTAAAGAAGTGGTGGAAACTCACCACTTTGGGATATCAGAATGAGGAGTGCTGTGGATGAGAGGCCAGATTTTAAACATATCTAACGAGTCATAGGTGCTGAAAGATGCTAAATATGAAAATCAAAGGCACTGATAAGCCTAATTCACATTGGTGCAGACCTTCTGATTACAGGAGTGGAAGACCTCACCCCCACAGACTTCCTAGTCTTAGTAAGATTCAGAAGGAAAAGTTTGACCCTTTGTATCAGTTCTGTGTCAGGAATTGAGAAACAAGTATTTTGGGGTCAGATTTAGGCTATAGAGGCACTGAACTGCTAGTAATTTTGAACAAAAGGAATTTCCAAGTTCCCAAAAACATTATTTACCAGAGACCTCAAATACCATATCTTCTGAAACTCAAACCAGTGCTTTCTCCAAGATTCCAGACAAATCTTTGGAGCTTGAATTGCACCAATATGTCTATGCACAACCCACACTATGTATCGTCCACCGTGGAAGCAAAACTTCCAGGAGGTGGCTGGATTTTTCCCTGAGCACTATTTATACCACACACTATTCATCTGAAGAACTCAGGAGTGTTTTTCCTGCCCCTGTGAAATTAGCTGTGAACTAAATGTAAAGATGAAAACACAGAACATACTAATACTGTGCTGCATACAATAGAACAGCCTTTGAGGGATAAAATGCGGCAGCACAGCATTCATGTGTACTACTGGCTCAGATTTTTGTTTCATGTTTTTTACCTTCCATCCAGCTCCTTCATGAGGAAAATTCTTGACATTTGTCACTTTGTCTAGGTCAACATTTACGAATTGACTAAGACAAAGTCAATGGATTGGTTTTTTTCTGCCTGAAATGCTGCTAAATGTTTCTCAGTTCAGTGATTAAAAAAAATAACATTCATATCCACGAAGAATTGCACTGTCACTACAAAAACATGAAGAATTAAGGAAATACTGGATCTGGGGAGAGATCCTGGATAATTTGAGGATTTTTAAGTTTAATTATAATTTCTGAGTTTAATTCACATGTGATGTACATGTGTGAGTGTCAATGCACAGCACTATAGCTATGGATTCCTTCTCTCAGCAGCTTTTGTGCTAAGACATTTGATTATCAGACACTGACTGAGAGCTAGACAGGGTCTAGCACACACAGTAGAATACTAGCACCTGACAAAATATCACTGCTAGATACTGTTATATTGTTGAGATATTTGGTTGAAGATCTTCAAATGCTAGGTCTTTGGCAAATTATTGATAAGGAGAAGTCCATCAAGTATTTCTAATATGGGCTATTTTTTCCCTTTGGGGCAGCAGAAATATTATGGCCTGGACTGCAGCTTTAATTCACAGGGCTTTTCTTACAGTGGTATCAGTGTCACTGCAAGGAAGTATTTGTGAATATTCTGCATAATACAGCATTATCCATTCTCTTGGTACATCAGTCAATGCCTGCTGTTCTGAATTCCCTCAAAATCTCGCAAGAACTCCTTGATGTAGAAGTTTCCTTAAGGTGGCTTGGAATTATCTGATGGACAAGTGCACCAGCCTGGGGGGCTGCTACATAAATGTGCCCACCAGCCTTGCTAATGGAGAGTGTGCAGCCACTTCAAAAGCAGCTGTCAGAAAGGCTGCACCACGGGGGGACCCAGCTCTGCAAACTGCACAGGCCTTCCAGAATAAAAGCACAGTAGCTGTACTGCCCCACTGACACCCCACCATACTCTAGCAGACCAAAACCATGAGCTGGGTCAGCCACTGAGAATGGCAAACATTTATAGCCTGCCAGAAGGTGCTCCAGACAAAAAGACAGCTTGAAAGTCGTTTCCTTCCACTGAATTTCTCAAGTATCATTGCTGATCTGCTAAACCTTCTGCTGGGTGACATAACTCACTTCAAAACATCAACAATCCTTAAAGCATTAGAAGATGACAAACACTATAGTAGGATAGCATAATAGACATAGGGGTGTTGTCAGTGCTGTCTGAGTTTGTTCCCATGGAGAGGTAGGAATAGCAAGCCAAGCAGTATAGAAAGGAAGAAAAAGCATCTTCTCTGTTGGAAAACTTCAAGAAAACCAAAATACTTTAGTAAATAAACTTTGGTTTAACGATTTCACTTAGACAAAGCCATTTCTTCTTAATCAGCTATACTAATGTTCATGTCTCTGCTGAAGAAAAACAAAGGAGAACTACAGCATCCCTGGGGATTCTTTATGTCTTGGGGTCTTTGAATATTTACTGTCACTGAAATGCAAAATGCTGGTGGTGAAAAATGAGATGCTTTAAATTCAGTGCTTTAAACCAGTACGAAATGTGTACTCTGAGGTTGTGTTGGTCAAGCTGCTTTCAACAAAACTTTCCATCAGTGGCCACTCCATACACCTATTACAGATGGCACCACTTTGATTTGTTCTCAGTTTGCGTTGCCTTATGTTTTCTTACAGAAGCTGAACAAAAGGCAAAAAAGTTTTTAGCCTTGTTCTGGCTACTGTAGGACTCATCCAACAGGCTGGGATCACTCCTTTGACAAAAAGACCCCAGGCCCTGGCTTTACAACAGACTGAATTTTTAGGGGTCCTAGTGCCATCCCATGCTATGAAGTCCCACAGGTCCCCTGTGTCCAGCCTGCTCAGTTTATTGAGAATCAAGTAGCAAAATCCCCATTAAAGGCAAACCAAGTAAGCCTCCAGTCTTCTGCTGACTCTGCAAGATGAACAGGCTGGGCACACTGGAGGCACCGGGGAATAGCATCAGAAAGAGCAGGATTGCTGTCATTATAGTGCTCTGTGTCACTGCAGATTTCCAGCCTTAACAAACCCAGCTGGATGAATCTGACTGGAGAAAACAGGGATTGAGAGTCACCAGATGGGAAACTTGGCATCGGTAAGGCTCAGTACAAAGCTTGACCAGAAGCAAGACAAGAGTCTTAATAAATCCTGTCCAGCATGGATAGGATTTCCACTTAACATATCCCAAAATCTGCCCCAAGGATGAGGCACTACATGTGTGTGGGGGGCTCCTGCCAAACATCCTGGTTATCAACTCCAGAGCATCATGTGTGCAACCTGACTGTACACAACATGCCTGCCTTGACAGCATACACCTCTGCATGATGCTAGTCAAGTTCCCCCTATTCCCGCCAAATGCCTCAAATTTATATCCCAGACTGACCCAGGCCAGAAATGGACCCACATTTCCATGGCCCTGTAAGTTCCCCAGGCCCTGAACAAATGACTGTTTGACAGTAAAGTCCCCTCTTCTAGCCCTACAAGAAAGTATTCTCCCATCCCCCCCATTATCTTCTCTCCAAACTGGGAAATACTTCCTGAAAGCACTTCTGTCACAAAAATTATACATCTATCAGAAAACTATTTTCTCTTTTTGCTGAGCATAAATATTCCAAGCAATATGAGCTAGTCTTTCCAACCAATAGATTTACCTTATCCTGTCTTCCCATTGATTACATACCACTGATTTCTGAAAGGTTCTCATTGCTAGTGTTTCCTTCCGAATGGTCAGTAAACAGAACCAAAACAAAATAACCCTTGAATTTTCATATTTTCCTCTCCCGAAACTGTTTTTACTGATGATCCTGTGCATCAAGCATATCTTTGATTACATTCTTAGTGGGAAAATAATATTATTACTTCTTATTAAAATCTGATGACATACACAGTGGGGAAAAAAGTGAAATTACACAGCGTATCTATTAAAGAATTGCGATCACAGAATCACAGGGTAGGAAGAGACCTTCAGGATCATCAAGTCCAACCTGACCCTAACCTCAACTAAACCATGGCACCAAGTGCCATATCCAGACTTTTCTTAAACACATGCAGGGATGGTGAACCCTCCACCTCCCCAGGTAGATCATTCCAATACTTTATTACCCTTTCTGTAAAAAACTTTTTCCTAATATCCAGCCTGTATTTCCCTGGGCGCAGCTTAAGACTCTGTCCTTTCGTTCTGTTAGTTGCTGCCTGAAGAACCTCATCTTGATAATCTCATCTCTGATGACTTCCAAATAGAGAAAACAATTTCTGAAGGTGGAAAACATCTCTGCACAGGTTGCTATTAAGAGTGCTGTGGTTTGTACCAAGATTCCTTTCTAAAGGAGGTAGACTACTGCACTGAATTGATCTTCACCCACACCTTTTTTAAAAAACTGTGCTTCATCTGCAGCAATGAATCTCTCTTGCCTCAAACATTAAACCTTCTTTAATTCTACAGACTAAAACAACAGGTGGTAGATTATTTTACAGAATTAGCAGCCAACTGCTAGAGCAACTCTCAGCCCAATTACTTTGGTTTGTGGCTCGAATTTCGTGGCTTAGCATCAACGTACATTTCTTACTGGTAGAAACCAACTTCAACGGACCTGTGTCCCCATTTCCCCAGCCCCTCTTAATCATTTCACACAAAACCAAAGTGAAGACAACTTCATAGCCCTAATACTAAAGAGAAATACACTTTTCAACATTAAAACCCAAAATGTAGCAAGATTTCCATTGCAAAATATAAGAAAGGTTTCTCAAAGGCATTCTGAATTTTCCTATAATTTTCTTCCACTGGGAATAAGAAAAAACCAAAACCAAACAAACAAAAACCCAAACAAACAAAAAGGCAACAATAAAAACCTCCCAAAAATCAAAAAAACTATCATACTTTACTAAAATGTAACATTTAGCTTATTCAATAGAGATAGATAGGAGATTGTTTTAACTCTCTAAGAGAAAATATAAAATACAAAAAATATTCCCCATGCGAAATTGATATTAATACTGAAGTTGAAAAAAACACAAAAGCATACTCTAAAACTAAATGCACAGTTTTAGCTGAAATCAATAATACTTAAATTTGTTCTAAATATGATCAGGAATGAAAATAAAAATCACCGAAGTAACACAAGATTTTAAAATTCCTTTCAGGCTAGAAGACAAACTTTTCAGTCAGCACATGTGGGCCTGAAAAAAATGCCTTAAATCTGGCCCTTTTGGTTTTTTTACATGTTGCAGCCGACTTCCTGCAAACATGCCCAAACTTTGTGTTTCCGTAAGCCAGCATTTTCTGATTAAAAACATTTGAGACAATCCTGACAAGCTCTAATGCTAAGCACTCCTGAAAAATTCATCTACTGAGCGATTTAAACTCCTACCCCTCGTTTGTATAGCGGTATCCTTTCTGAAGCATGTTTCCCAGGAATGGCCATTAGGAGTGCTGCCATGGGAACATGCAAGCAGCAGGCTGTCATTAGGCACTCAGGAGTCCAGAGAGCAGCAAAGCCATGGGCATCTCCCTGCCCTCCTGCCCCGCATCTCCTTGTTAGGTGACCTGTTTAAGGCGGTTAGTTGTTGGTCCCATGTGAGAGCAGGCATGCCCGGGCTTCAATTCACCTCACCTATCAAACACTGATCTCATGATGGGGCTATTCAGCCTCCTCCACAACAATTCCAGAGGAAGGGGAGCTGCCTGGTTTGAACAAAATGCCAAAGCACTCCACAGCTCCCAGCACAGAATGCTGATTCCTCTGTGGACAGAACTATCAGAAGGCAAACACACTCTCTTGCAGATAGTTGCCCACATGGCTGATTAAGGGGCAAGTAATTGACTGGCAGTAGCTCATCTGAGAGTAAAGTGAAAATAAATGGAAAATAGCAGGAAGAGCCAAGATTATTTAAGGCCAAAGATTTTCAGACTATGGTATATTTCCATGAGAGCCTCCCTTTACTTTCAGTTAAATCCACCATTACCCTACCACTGAAAATACAGAGAATCACCTGCCTTTTAAAGTTCACTGCCAGACTTGCAGATTTCTTTCAAGTATATTTAGGCACAAAAATAATTAAGGCATTACTATATGTTGGGTGTGTTAATTGAAAAATCAAGGACTATACACTTTAATTAGCAACTGTTCAGAATTTACTTAGGAGCATATCATGATGGAACTTGCTTAGCTTGCTGCCAAAGATATTTTAGATGAATACATTTCATGTTGGTTTGAAATAAGGGGAGGATGTGGTACATTTCACAAAGATATATACATTAATGCAGCATACATAATTTCTGAGGTGATTCTAGTGAACAGCAAGAACAG
The DNA here is from genome assembly GCA_008694505.1 of Cyanoderma ruficeps. NCBI lineage: Eukaryota > Metazoa > Chordata > Aves > Passeriformes > Timaliidae > Cyanoderma > Cyanoderma ruficeps. The sequence goes on from VZDJ01000084.1 coordinate 3,607,914, forward strand.
AGGTGCCACAAACATTTTTGCTCTACTCAAGCACATGGTAAACTCCAAGCCTCATCACAGCTGTTTGCCAATGCCATTAAACCTCTCCTCCCTGTCCAGCCTAATATTCTGAAGTGCCTGCAATAACAGGTCTGTCTCCAGATCTGGTTCCAGCTCAGACACACTCAACAATCTACTGCTGCTCTGCCCTCCTGGCTTGCTTTTCTGGCAGTCCCCAGAGCACTCCTCTCCCTGTACCCCTGCCATACGTACGCTTTCCTGCTTTGTCACACACACACTTCTCTACCTGTTTAAGGGGCTTACTGAGCTGTTTGGTCACCCATATGCTAATTTTTCAGGTGTCTCTACGCTTTCTACCTGGTGTCCCTGTGTACAAGGATCTATTTTATTCACATCAAAGGCGTTCCAGACATTGATCTAAAGTTTTCATTACACAGGCAGCTCCAAAGATACCTGCTCTTTCAATTTCATTCAATTTCTCCTGTTACCTCAGTTTTTTCAGTCTTTCTTCTCACAGCATTTTGTGTCCCTGTTGCACTTGTCCATAACTATTGCTCAGGGTTAGCCATAAGGACCTTCAATGCTTTTAACACTTATTTTAGCAAATCAGCTCAATATTTCTCAGAGCTCTGTTTGTTCCTTTGACTACATAGTGACCTTGTTTCTCCTCTTTTTTTGCTCCACAGACCCATCTGAAATGGTTTCAACTAGGATGCAGGAGGCCTACTCCCTACAGCATGAAGCAAACTTTGCAAGAAGGGAGATGGAGTGATTTATTCCCCATATCTGTTCTCGTCAGGACCTTGCCACTGAAACTATCAATGAGCTGCCAATTAGTACTGCATTTCAAAGCTCAATATCAGTAATGTCAACAACGAGACAGAGTGTAAATCTCCATTTTGATAGACCAGAAAAGGTGTGTATGGTTGACCTTGGCTGGATGTCAGGTGCCCTCCAGAGCTGCTCTTATCACTCTCCCTCCTCAGCTAGAAAGGGAAGAGAAAAATATAATGAAGGCTCCTGGGTCAAGATAAGGACAGGGAAAGATCATTCACCAATTAACAGCATGGGTAAAACAAACTCAGCTTGGGGAAAAAAATGAAATTGATTACCGATTCAAATCAGAATAGCATAATGAGAAATAAGAACAAATCTAAAATCAGCTTCCCTCCACACCTCCCTTCTTCTCAGTCCTAACTTATATTTTAAGTTTTCTCTACTTCTTCCCTTCCCAGCAGTGCAGGGGCACAGGGAATGGCAATTGTGGCCAGCTTGTAACATGTTGTCTCCCCTGCTCCCTCCTCCTTTGGGGTAGGAGTCCTAACACTGTTCTCCCTGCTCCACCATGGGGGCCCATCCCACAGGATCTCTGATATGAGTCCTTCTCACAGGCTGTAGTTCTTCATCAGCTGGTCCACTGTGGGTCCCTTTCCACAGGTGCAGTTCTGCTCTGGCATCTGGAGCACCTCCTGCTCACCTCCCCCTCCACTTGACCTAGTGTCTGCAGAGATGTGGGTATCACATATTCTCAGTCCCCCTGGCTGCAGGTGCTGTTGTGCAGGGATTGTTTTTGTTCCCCTTCCTAAATACATTATCCCAGAGGTGTGACCACTGTAGCTGGTGGGCTTGGCCTTGGCCAGTTGGCAGGTCCATCCTGGAGCTGGCTGGCATTGGCTCTGTCAGACATGGGGGAAGCTTCAACAGATTCTCCCAGGAGAATCTCACCCTGTAGCCCACCCACTAACAAAACTTTGCCAGGGAGGTCCTGGGAATGCTTAACTGGAAAGTCAGGAATCAGCACAGGTCACACTACAACACCTAAATCAAAGCTCCAGAGTTAGTGCCTTTCCTTTCTGTAACAAATTCTCTGTAGCACCTTCCCTTAGATGCTGTGTATTATTTAAAAACCAGCACTGCTAAACCCCGAAAGTTTTTCACCACCCATTTCTTCATAAGCCTGTGTTTTTCTACGATATTTCCAGACAATAGCAGCAAACATTTAATTTTAACCTTAGCTGTAGCAAAAGACTACAGTGTGCTAAAAATTGAATACAGAAACAAAAACCCACAAGCACAATATTCAATTAAATTAAATGCCACTTCATTTGTTTTCTTTGAGTCTTGACAGTTCAATACTCAGTTTGGGGGAACTGTTCTTTGGTAAACATTTTGAGGAGGTAAACAATCTACTGGGTTTTTCCTTTTTCAAACATTGTTTTCTGATAGCCAGCATTTTCAAGAATGCAATTACCAATTTCTAAAGGGTAACCCCCCCCCCCATCATATTGCCTTCTTTTTGGAGAGGGTAGGATGGTGTTTGCTTAAAGTGAAATCATCCTAAAAAAATTTTTGTATCTCCAGGGAATGCAAAGATGACAGAATCCAAGAGTGCAGAAGTTGAATATGCAGCAGAAAAGGGCATGATGGAACATTCAGTACACAAAATATCATCAGAACCTTCTCCTCTTCTCATAACTGGTGATAAAGAAACAGGACACTCCTAGACTACACACGTATAGCAAGTAGGCAATACAGCCCTGTCTGAAAGGAGAACAGACTGTCAGGGGCAGGAAAACCCATGCAATACTCAAAATTAGCTACTCTAGTCACACATACAATGGCATGTTTAATCCAGCACAAGACACAACATCAAGCATCTGACAGATTTAAGCATACTCATTCCCAAAGGGCTGCTGAAAATCTGTCACGTAGCCTACATGCATATCCACGTCAAAATTTGAAGGTGAAATTCTAATCAGCCTATTTAGGGCCCAAATACCAGAAAGAGACTCAGATGTTTCCAATGCCCTCGCAGGAAATGGTCTATTGTGCTACTAACTGTTACTGCCATATGCACACCTTCAGGTGAGGGCTTGTAATTCCATTATGTATCTTTTATTACCTGCTAGCAGAGAAGCTATTGGACTTACAATTATCCATTACTGGTACCTGGATACATTTCCTGAGGGAAGCTTTCCACTAATTCATACGCTTGTCATGCTTGCTGCATCACATCTAATGTAGTTTTTCTAAATTAGATAAATAAAATATTTATATTTGGTGACCTTGAAAAGAAATGTGGACCACTAGCTCAGGATGAATTTCCTGGAATTCAATAAATATTAATAGAACACAACAAGCACTAGAGCAGAAAAGAACGACTGATACACCCTTAATGAGTGTGGTGGCATTTATTATTTAAATGACCATTAGAAACACTCTTAGCCTTTTGAGGAATTCAAGCAGAAGTAGTAGACAGATGCTCCTGAATGTAGGAGATTAATCATTCTCTCTTTGCAATGCAGGACCAATTAATTTGGTTTTTGTGTTGTGCTTTTCCTTTTTTTTCTCCTCACCAGTAAAGAAAAACAAATTAAAATCTGCATCTTTATACGTGTCTAACTTATGTAGTCAAAAGTATTTCTGTGGCTTTTGGGTAGGAGAAAACACTTCCCACACAAACTCCTTGTGGCCTGGCTACAACCAGCTGGGTTAATCATCACAAGCAAACCGTGTTTCAGAGTCAAGAGAATAGGCATGTTGCCACAATAAGCAACATTTTAACATGCCTGTGCCAGAAATAGCATTTGTGGTTGGGAATGGAAAATGAAGGGTTTTAGGAGATCTCACCAGCCACGTAACAGACAGATGGGAAGGACTGGCCTTAAGAGTGAAGTTTTATCCTGCTGGGATCTGGGTAACGTAACTTAGCATCATTTCATTAAAATCAATAGAACTTGGTCACAGACACCAATCAAGGCCATGGAAGACCACTATAAAAGTTGAGATGAGAAAGAGTGGAGATATATATGTACTTCCCATTGGGTCTACACAGGGACTGGTCCCAGTATATGTCACAGAAACATCACAAACACAGGGTGGGCCCATCCCATTCTCTGGCCACCTGTCCTTGCCCTACCATAGCCCTGCACCAGCACCAAAGGCTCAGGCAGACTGCTGACAGGAGCTGTGCATCACCTTCAAGACCCAGATATTGCAGAACTACCATGCAACCGCAGGCCAAAGGAAAAGGTGTCAAGTTCACTTTGCTATGAACAGACCCTGGAGTCAGACAAAGGCTTGAGTTCCACATTGTGCGTTTTGCATTTCATTGAACAAGCACAGGAGATTTGTGGCAACGAAGTTCTGATGCTGGTTACAATGCAGTACTGATTATTTCCACGAAGATGAAAGGAGAAAAAAAAATCATGTCAAATACCAAGATACATGGCTATATAAGGCAAATATGAAGGTGAAAAAGAATTCAAAATACTCCAGTGATATAATCAGTACTGCTTGGCATTTCAAAAAGAAAAACGACAACAAAAAACCCAAACACCAAACAAACTTCCAAAATAATAGACTCTTATTTAACATAGAGGTTTTTCAAACCAGGATGAATGAAAATGGAAATAAAATTTAACATTTTGGTTTATGTAAAGCAACAGCATTAAAGGCTTAGTACCACTTGTTCTGGTAAATCTTTGTGAAACATAAAAGAAAGCTGAAGCTTTTAGGCATCCTCTTATTAAAGATAAATGCAGCAGAAGAGGCACATTTCTTATCTCCCTTGCTACTGCATTTCCTTAGCTTCACACCTTGATTTGCTGGCTGTTTAACAAGAGAAGCTCTTGCTTTACAGCGGGCTTGTAAGGTTTTGAAAGGTTGTAAAATTTTGAGTAGCCTGAAGCTGTTTGAAGATAAGGCTAAAAAAAAAAAAAAAAANNNAAAAAAAAAAAAAAAAAAGGTAGAATGTTTGATGGGACAGTTACTCCACCATTCCCTTCCCGTGCAGAGCTTTCCTGATAAGTAGGTATCTCTCAAAAGGCTGCAGACAGGAAGCCTTTTCCCTCCAAACCAAACCTGAGTCCATGAATATCCACATTCAGGTTTTCTCCTGGTTGGCAAATGGCATCTCTAACACAGAAGCTGGAACACAGAAATCCTAATGTCTCTTGGAGGGTTTTTCTGTGATAAAGGTAAGTTGGTAAGAGTTTTGTAACGTGCTTCAGAGTTTAATGCCAGAGCCTTATGTGGCTAAGCAAAATACTGATTACTGGCAAACTGTTTCAATGAAAGTCAGATAAGTAAACTACCAAGTCAAGGGTAGCCTTGCAGAGGAACAGAAACTAGAAAGAGGATGGCATCTGACTTTTAAAACTGCTTTTGTAAAGGTCAGGTCCACACTGATTAAGCATCAAGTCAATGCACAATTGTCTAGATCAAGTCAGATGTTTACTGAAAGCTGGATAATGATCATCTACTTGAATATGATGGAAAAACTTACCATGTGCTGATATGTCCCTTTGAAAAACAGGATTGGAGCTGAGATGCTCCTTTCTCTTTCCTTTTCCTCTGCCTCCAACACTCTTCACAGCAGTTTAAATGAATTTCATGTTAAAGATACAGACTTGAAATTCATGAGACTAAATTTTTAGCTCATTATTCAAGCACAGAATAGGGGTAGGAGCTGGACAGCTTGTTGAGCATGCCTTAACATATTCCCTGATACTGCAGCACAGCCACATCTACTAACTAATAAAATATATGTTCCTCCTCATTTTAAAATTTCTTGCTGCCAAACACAGCACCAGAACCCAGCAGCTTTTATCGCCATTCCCTCCTGTGCAACACTACATTTAAGCACCTGGTTACCATTAAACAGGTGCTGACAGTCTATTGATTTCAGCACTTCCTACATCCACACTGATTACAACCAAAGACATTTTAGGCTTTGGGGAATTTTGCACAAGTAGGTGGATTGTGCACTGGACAATGGACAAATCCTCTACAGCAAAATAGCATTCCAAAGGTTTTGTTGTCAGGCCCTAAAGTCATTTAAGCATAGACAGTGACAGGGCAGAGAGATTACAGTGCTGGCATGGGCTCAAGTCCTGCTCCATCACTCACATCCTCTGATCTTGGACAAATTATTTAAGATAATCATGCATCTCGCAGCCTCTTATAAACAGGTGATAAGTCACCTCTGCACCTGCAATTGAGAGCTATCCAGGGGAATAGAATCACAGAATGACTAGACTGGAAGAGACCCACATCCTCATATTAATAAGAGAAAAATTAATTATTTCTGCTTCAGTCAGGAGGGTAGTGTAGAAATGTCCACATGAATTGGAAAGAGGAAAACTAGGTTAAGCATTCTTTTAACTATGAAGTTGTTTTGACAACTTCTACACAAGTATGAAGTATTTCCAGCCAATAATGTCTGTGAGGAATATCATTTGTCTATAATGCAAACTGATATTTGCATGACTTACAACAAAAACAATGAAAATACCCATATATCTTTGGAACAGCAATGGACCTCTGTTGTCTTGAAGTGCAGGTAGGAAGGAAAACACTCCAGGTCTACAGCAGGCTTTATTTCCCAGCTAGTGTTTTAACTAGCTAAAAGATATTCAAACCTCCTATGGCTCTTGCTCAAAGTTCAGACACAGCTGGATGATTAGAGGTGGAAGTTCTCCCAAATGATGCACGATGTCCATTCAACATTGGCAATCAGTGGCCCTAAAATACTCAGTGATCAAGTCTGAGCTTCATTGTTACAGATTCAGGAACATATGATTCAGTCTCTGTATCAACAAGTTCAGTCAGGTGAACGTGTACCTGCAGCTGAGAATTTTCTCTCTAGCATCTGTTACAAATAAGCACAGGTCTGGACCAGTTTCCACCGAAGCTCTGAACAATCAGTTTTACTGAGAATGCATTGCTCTTGTTACTAAAAAGTTATTTTCACCGTGACACTGAAACCCGTGAGTGGTGACTATAACATCCACAGTGTCCACATAGTGTGTGTTCTGTTACCTGACACTGGACAGATGGAGAACAACACAGTTGTCCCTAAAGCAATCAGCTCAGATGTGCAAGAGAAAAAATCCCTCACAGTTCCTCTTTCAAGTAATGATCTGTGTAGTGCCCATGTGCACCAGAGTATCAGTCCTTAATAAAGAGAAAAACTTCAAAAACCCCAAATAACATGGAACATAAAGTGTACTTTTCGCACGCCTCACCCCCACCACCCACTGTATGGTAGACTTCAGAAAAAAATGTTTAGAACATGATTATAAGAACTATAATAATTTAAGTATTATTTTAATTTTGGTTTTGGTATTCTGTAAATATCACAGAGTTTTATATGGATTTTTAATTTCCTAATCATTTCTGTATTCCAGAAGAAACTAATCCCTGTGACTTTTCACTGGATAAGGCACTAAACTACAAGCAAGCATGTGATACTGCAGAGCAGGCAATTTAAAGCCTTCCTTTGAAAAAAAAATCATCCTTGATTGAAACATCTGTGATTCGGTTTCTGCAGGTGATACTAAAACCAGTTTCCTGATGAACACAGCTTCTGGCACAATTATTTATTTTGAAAAGGCTGCACGTCTGAACAGGGTTTCAAAAGGGATTGGGCAAAACAAGCATTTAAACTTTTGACTTACTCTTGAAAGATCATTTTTATCTAAATGGAATTGAAATGCAATTGAAAAAGAAAAAAAAATCACTGAAGTTAGAATTACATTTCTTTCTCAAAGAGGTCATATATATATATATAGTGGAAAAAATTCCCCTTTTTAAAATAGGAACAGAATATATGCACCGTGCCTCTTGTCTCAATAACTAATTAAGCATGTGTTTAAGTGCTTTGTTTAAAGACAAGTCTGATTAGTAAAGGCAGAAGTGTCTTATTGAATTCAAGATTGTAATGCTAAGTGTACACTTCAGTGCTTTGAAGAACTCCTTTTGATTTGATGGAGAAGAGTTTCAGAGGGAAAAGAAAGAGAGGGTCTCCCTGAGTTCTTAAACTGAACCGGATATGTGATTTCTGATTTACTGGGAAAGACTTCATCTGCAGCACTTAATTTCTTTCAAAGGAGCTCTGTAATTACCTCTTGGATCTTGCCAGTGTAAACACGATGGAACCCAGGAAACTGCTTTGCAAGTGAGGGTTAATCCAGCACGTGATACACCAGATAGGACCAAACAGCACTAAACAAAGGTTAATCCTCAGCAGCAAGAGATACTAAATGGATTCTCTTATTGAACACCCTAACAGCAGAGGGGGAGAGAAGAAAAGTGTTGCCTCTCAGATACTTAATTATCTGCAATGTATATGCAAATATCCAGAATTTGATGAGGTCTTTACTTTTCACCTTTAAGCACCACATTAGTAATTCATGAAGCCTCTACTAACGTTGTTGAGTGCAAGAAGCAGCAAAAATTAAGCACTAATGACTTCAGAGGTAGGGTGCCCATAAAATGAGTAGATACCTCTGAGGTCATCTGTACTATCTGAACATAAGTGATGGAAAAATGTACGTTAGCTCAGCATTTCATCAGCTGCAGGTTTCTGAAAATCATCACTAATGCCAAGGGTAGTTACATAGACAGCAGGGGAGTTGCTACAAACAAAAGATCACACCACCATTACTAACAAGATCACCACACATTTCCTGGCCTTAAATACTGCCAGCTTACAAGACAGGAATTCAACAAGGGAGAAAAGCAAAATAACACACCAGCAAGTCCCTGTGCCAGGAAGGTAACCCAACGTTTAAAAAATCTGTGACCACTTTGCTTCCTTTCCTGAGGACAAGAAGATTCAAGCAAGTTGCAGACTTATGGTTACCTAAGTCACTGGGATTTCAGGGCCACTTGTAAAGTTCTAGTTACCCAAAGAGTTGATCTATTACAAACCACACTGCAGCAAGTCTGTCAGCAATGACTTTGATAAACTGCTGCAAGAAATCCACTAGAGTTTCAAACTATCCAGTCAAGTATATATTGGAATACAGATATTATGGTAAGTCTAGTCCTGAGAACTAGCAATACAATTTATGCAACATTAAATAGCAAGTACTGAATTTACAACATAAAATGACAAGGTTATTTTGACATGAATGATACGTTAATAAATTAAGATACCTGCTCTTGGCCTAACAGCAATCAGGCCTCCTGTGAAGATGTTTCCGTACAACTCATTTTGCATCTTACTGTGCTTTCAGTATTTCAACCCAAAAAGAACTGTGAATTTTTTTTTTTAAATAACTTCAAGAAAAAAACCCAAATCAATAGACCCATTGTTTCCACGGTCTTGAATAATTTAAGCACTGACATGATTCCAATATTCATCCATGGCAGAAAATGTGCTGCTCTGGAAGACCACAGCCCCACAGAGCTGTAGCAATTTACATGCCTGGAGAATCTGCTCTAGACCATGAATAGAGACGGGGAATTTGATTTTTAATGTCATACCTCCATGGCAACATGGGCTTGTATATTAGAGATGTTTCTGTCTGCTTTGATTTTTGACAATAGTCACAAAGGCTAGTGAAATACATGTATTTAGAATCAATAAACTTGAGTGTTAGCATGGGTGGGTGGTAAAGGCCCAGACACTGATGTGCTTTAAAAATAGTGAAACCAGTTCTTTAAAAATAAAAGGGACAATAGGGGAAAAATTACATTTTCCAGAGTTATAGTACAGCTTTTTAAGCAGGTTCACAACATAAAAGATTAAATGGAAAAAAAATCCAAATACAAATGCTGCACAATCAGTCAAACAGCATATATTTTATTACAGGAAAAAGAAACAGGTAGTTGAACCCTTTGCACCACACTGAGATTAATCATTCATTATGGATCTGTCAGAAAATGAGAAGGATAGGATAAAAGACTGCTGCCATTAGTGGCACTCCCTGAATTTAACAAGGTAAAATTCCTGTTCAGCTAGAACAATGAAATTATTGAAGTCTGAGAAGCACAAGACTGAGAAAGCATCAATGATTTATAACTGACTGAGGACTCCGCCTCGGCATGTCTATGAATTCCGCTATGGATTCACCCGCCTCAGACAGGAGAGGCAGCAGGAACACGTCTCTGTCGTCTCTCCACAGACCAGGCAGGACACCAAAGGTACATGTCAGTCTCAGGCAGGGACATGAAGCCTTTTTATGCATGATACCCTTTTAAACACAGTACCACAGCGAGTCCTCTGGGTTTTTATGGAGCTATTCCCTGCTTTGCTGGGTGTACCTCAGACCTGCTCTTTGCAAGACTTACTCCAGTGCTCCCCACTGCTGCAGTGCCTGGATCAATTTATTACTGGGTCCAGGTTTCTGTCCCCTCCAGAAATCACAAAAAATCTGAAGATGTGTCTTGGAAAAAGATGATGCTGTCTACCCCTCATGCCGTGGCCTCACTTGAGCCCCACAGGGCCCCTACAACAACACTTGTGATTGTAGACGCTAGAATATAGTTTAAGAAAGAGTTCAAGATAAGCATGGCCAAACCAGCACCTTCGGGCCAGGATTAGCTGGACTTGCAGACAGTCAGTTCCTGTTGTTGTGAACTTGCATGCTGCAAGGCCAGCACTTACACCTGAACCTGTGGAACAACATTATAGCTGGCAAAGCTGCAATCAAGACACAATCTGACATGCACAGTGATACACCCAGGACAGAAATGCTAGAAAACAACATTTAGATAAAAGTTCTGATGAGGCTGGAAGTACTCAGCCTCTAATGTGTAAAATCCAGGCCTTAGTTAGAGGCTCTTAGGTAGATGGTATGATAATTGCTAACCCCAGCATTTTTTTTTTTTCTGAGGCAGGTGGCTCTACCTAGCTGTCAGCTTCATATTGTCTCTCCACTCCCATCTAGTCTTACTCAGCAAGCACAGGAAGAAGCCTGCTCAGTGGTCTAGCTGTGTGTACAGTGTCCTGCTCCTACTTTTGCAGGATTTGCGGGTTTGTGACTACCAAAACTAGAAACACTGCTCTTCAGCACAGGAATGCTGCTTACTGCTGGAAATCTTATGCAAAAGAAAAATAATATATATATTAACATACATAAAACTGAAAGAAAAACACTCTGAGAAAAGCATGTAGGCTGCTGTGGGACAACTCCTGAGAAAACTGTTATACAGCAGTTGGTGAATTACTTTTTCCAGAGAGACAGTAGCTGAATTATTTGCTGAATTCCAATATCCAGCAAACGACTGTCTCAATTACAGTAAATCCTAAAGGCAATACAGCCTCTTCAATAGAAGAACCACTGCACTGCTATTTGCAGAATCAAATAACTTACTTCATGTCAAGCCTTTGATTTCTGCATGCTTGTTTTGGACTTTGAAGGTTGAATTATGCATTAAAGCCAGAGCCCCACAGAGGTTCTTCTACCTTGGAAAGTGAAAAGAGTTTTAGCTATGATGGTAAAGGGGAAATAATGCAAAAATTGGTATGGAAAACCCTGCCAGAAGTTGCAGTTCTAGGCTGATCTTGGGAACCCAGCAAGGTTTTGATTCAGTTTTACCCTAGAAGAATAAAGAAGTGTTAACTGGGAGAAACAAAAGCAGCGAAACACTCCACACCAAACCCAAGAAACTAAACACATCTTTACTATGGCCTTACTTGTCTATAAAGCTTCATTTAATTTGTCTCAACCTTGACAATTAACCTTTTAAAATTTATAGCTTTGTATTCTTGTAATCTACCTGTTGTATCCTATTAAAACTAATTTTAAAACTGGAGATCTCAAAGCTGTGCCTGGCTCCTCATGCCTTTTTTTGGGACACATGGTCAAGCTTAGCAATGTCAGCAGAAGCCTTCAGAGGTCCACTTTAATTTACAGGTTTGGGGTTTTTCTGTTGCCCTTCCAATTTTCTCCGATACTAAGTTGCCTAATAAATACTACCTCCAAAATGCAGTTCTTTCTCTGAGCTTCCTGAGACACAGCCTGCTTTTTGTGAAGTGAAACCGAGGCACTCACGTTTAGATAGCATCAAAACAGGTAGGTAAAAGGAAACTAGCGACAAACTGGAATTCAGAGACCACAGGAGATAAAAAAAGCAAAGGGATCTGGCTCTTCATGGAGATGCCACCTGCCAGAACGAAATCAACGTTTTATTTATTCATCAAACCTCCACGCATAAAATGGGGTTTATTGACATTCAAGGAATGCAACACATTTTCCCTGTGGATTACCTTGTGCAGACACCTGCCATTATTTAATAATATGTGACTTGCATTTCAGCATTCAAATATATGGACAGTCAGTATTTTCTCGGGGCACAGCACAAACCAGAATTCACCAATATTTTCAGGCTTCCAACTGCAAAGTGGGCTTTGGCATTAGGAAGGGATAAGCGAGTGGACATATCTCATTCCTGTTTCTGCTTTGGCTAGAATATCCTTTGGAATCTTGTCATGTTTTAAGAATGGAAAGCTGGGGAAAAAATCAACAGCTCGTACCTTATATAGTAATGCAGATCATGGTCATCTTAGCCAACATTAAATGGCTAAAAGTCAGGCATTTAGGCTAAGCTGTTTATTTTAAAGAAATCAAGCCCCTCTCACAGATAACTCACTCATACCAGAGGGAGCTCAAACCATTACTTAGACACTTGTCCCACAGATGAGCCAAAGTAATCCTTCCCCAGGATTCCTGCTTTGCATGTCCTTGTCTTTCCTTTTCTGCTGTGGTAGAAACCACAAGCCATAGAAAAATGCTCTCCTCTATTTACAATCAGTGCATCACACCTGCTAAACCAAAACCTGGCTGAGTTTTGAGAGAAGACTCTTCCCTCGCTCTGCTTTACAGAAGGAGATGCTGGTTGCTTTCAAGAGTAAAATTATAAAGAATTTTTAATGTTAATAGTGTGCCATAGTCACTGAGACTATTTTGAAAGACATACATATGAAGGCTGCGCATGTCATAACTCCATAACTACTAATCAAAAGCATCCTAAAGAGTGCATTTATAGCGTTTGTCATGCAAGCGAGAGACAGAACCATGTTGGTCTATTGCATCAGCATTCTGCAAATCTGAGCACAGCAGCAAACCCCAGTTATAATGAGTGACCATAAGAAGCATCTTTGCAACTGGTCTTTTGTGCCTAATCCTTTCCCATGGCATTAGAGTGAAAGCAGTTAAAAACATACTCAGAACTGATAAGAGGAGGTTTATGAATGAGTCTGAATGAACCCCTCAGACCTAAAGCACCAAACTGATAGTAAAACCAAATTATTTTGTGCTTGAACCAATAATGTCACTCACACCCTGGGTTTCTTTGCTGTCCTAGCAACTAGCTTACATCCAGTGCTGCAGACTATTGGGAGCCAGGTGTTCTTTCCCCTCCAAAAACCAAGTCACCCTTCAGCATGACTTCAGTAGATACAGCAACACATGGATGCCTCCACAGTGGTCCAGCTTTCCTGCACAAAGGCAGTAAGACTTGTGCTAATCGAAAATCTACAACACAGAACTCCCTGTTAAAAGAGCTGGCAGATGGCAATTCAGAGGAGGAATTCCTGGAGAAAGAGAAACAATGAGAAGTAAATCACAAAAACGTTGGCACAAAAGCTCAATTCATGACCTTTATAAAGCCCTCAGTACACACAAAGCCTAGCTATACTTCTTGGCTCAGGCTAAACAGGATTTCTGTACAGCTTTCAACACTGCAGGTGCAGATGAGTAAACAGCAGGCCAGGAGCAACAGCAGCACTCATGGAATAACCAGAGACTAGTTAAGGCCTCTGGCTAATCCTTCAGTTTAAACCTCATTTGATGTTTGTGCTCCTGGTATACAGATAGGGCTGGAATTCAAACACCGGGTGTTTCCCAAAGGTGGAAGACAGACAGACTGTGTGCTAGCCCAATTCTTCCCTGCTAACTGCAGCAGCTGACAAGCTTGGATTGCTGCCTGCCACCTTTGTGCCACAGAACCTGGTGCTGGTGCCACCAGCCAGGAGGTGCTTTCAAAGGCCAGCTCAGACATTGTGCCTGGACATATCTCCTTTCCCTTCAAGTGCCCTTGGTCCTCATTCACTCCAGAAGCATTTTCTAAAGGTCAGATGGGTTCACCCTAGCTCCCTTATGCTCACCATGGGCATGAGGGAAACCTTTCTCCCCTCCATCCTTCAGAGAGAAGATACATGGTCAGAATCACCTCTAGTCCTGATTTGACTACGTGCAGGAGAATTTTAGTGCCACAACAAAGTTCAAGGCACATGGGGAGGATCTTAAAACCCTTTGTCTCTGTAGCCAACAGAAATAGCCCTCAAAACTGAACACCAAACCAGCTGGGAATGCCATTCATTTGCCCTTAGAATAGCTATATAGTTTCCACTGACCTGAAAAACAAACCAAATTTTTTTTCCACCCAAACAGTACCGCATCAATTACTCAAATACTTCACAAGAGATCCAAAATACCAATTACATTTGGAAATGTTCCCCCTGGGCATTAAAGACTTGGGCAGCCAAGGCCCAAGCACACAGACTCCAGTGCCTTTTGGCTGCCTCTCCAGGTATTTCAGTCTGCAAGGCTGTGCTCTGGGACCACTGATCCCAAAGGCCAGCCAGCTGGCCTTGGTAACAAGCGGGTGCTTGTGCGAGCAATGCCAACGCAACAGGAAGAGGATGCCAGACATCTGCCTCTGTAGTACAGCAGAGGGAACATGGTTGTATCCTAAATTCATCTTTCCAATCTATGGGGAGATTCACCCGACTGGTACACATCAGCAAAGTATCTTTCCCCCATAGCAATTGCTCTTTGCTCTCAAAAACATACCACGCTTCACACAACCAATGCTTTGACTGGAAGTCATTTGTGAGCAGAATAAAACCAGACTCCCCACAGACCGAGTTACTTTGCATGCAGAACAGCAGGTGTCACTGAGCTGTTGGCTTTGAAAACATGCAGCTAACCCCAGCACAGACCACCCAGCCCTACAGCCCTCATTATGCCATTAACAAGGGGCTGTTCATCCATCTCCTCTTGCCTTAACCAGCAGGTCTGTTATCAACACCACTGACAGCAGCATCACTTTTTACATATAAGCATCTCATCTTGCAGTCACCATGTGCTGCTTTCTTTGGGCCAATTTTAGATTTCTCTGAAGTACAGGTGTGAAGACTTATTTGAGCCATACCATGAAACACAACTCCATATTCACTGCCACTTTTCTTACACCTCTGACCATGCACACACATGCCAAGGCAACCCTGGTAGTTCACTCCAAAAGTAGAATTCAGGAGTGGCAGCAAACTAGTGTTGCCTTGATTTTTTTTTTTTTTAATGGCTGTATCAGTTTGGTTGCTTTTTTGATTGTGTTTGGTTTTTTGTTTAAATCTGGGTTCCTGGGGAATACTCTTCAAAAACTGCCTCATTCCAATTCAGTAAGGAGGCAACAGCAACCTGAAAGAAAAATGCGTTCCTCCATCCAGTTGAGAATTTCGTGTTAAGAGGACAATCTAACAAAGACTGAAACTCTAGAACTGAAAGACTTAGAAATATTCCTGCAAAACATCACAGGAACCATAGGCAGCTTAAAAGGCCTCTATGTGTCACCTAAATCCAGAGCATTCTGCCTGGACTACATCTCCCACAAACTCTGTGGAAGAAATTTCCTGCGGTGGAAAATAAGAATTTTTGGCTTGTCATCTGAATAAAATCTGCCCCTAAAACATTGCAAACATCCTCCTAGCAGTAGAGCTGCATCGAGTCATCATCTGTCTTGTACTTTAAAGTTGGAGCCCTATTTTCATATATTAGAAAAAAAACCCTAAAAATGAAAGGAAGCTCTTGGGCACAATATTTTAATCCAAAACAAAGTTCAGGCAGATTATTGTTTCTCCTCTACCTATTGCAGCAAATACCAGATGTGATATGATGTATCCTTTATAAGCAGCTTTATGAAACCTTCAAGTGCTACGTTCAGCAAAGTCTGCCGCTGAGATTGTGATCAAAAAGCCTCACAGAGGACAAATGTCAGAGCGAGAAGAGAGCTAGGAAATGTTAATAGCATGCCTTTAATCGCATGCTGGCTCTTCATCACAAGGCAAACGGTTTGCTGGAGCTACAGTTGTACTACAGTAACAGTTTTCAGAAATGAATGCAGCAGCATTGTTAACGCTGAGCTACTATTATGTTCTTAAGTGTGCATGACTTACTTTTAACAGAACAGTTCAGTTCACGTTTGTTACACAGACAATAGCAGCACTTTGGAAGAGGGTATAAAACTTTCAAATCTCTAGAGACGTGTTCAATGTGACAGTAATTCACAGGCTGTTCAAAGCTCACTTTCATCAGAAAATAGTCTTTCCCACTAATGCAGCCACCACATCCCCTACCCCACTTTTGGGGTTTTCTTAACAGTGATTCCATTCATAAACAGTGGAAGTAAAAGGAAAAAGTTTACAGCCACTCCTAAAAAATAATAGAGAAAGTCCAAAACCTTCTCGAAGTCAATCCATTTCAGCTACAAACATACCTAGAGAGCAGGAATTTCACTGGGCAGGGAACAAGAAAATGGCATTATCTGTTGAAGTGCAACAGCCCACGGTTCACCCGAGGCAGACAGAGGGAGCTGTTGCTATTCAAACGGGAGATGCTCCCAGGCAGACGCACATGATTATACACAATCAAGCAGTTTGAAAGATGACTGACACTGAAGACCTCATTTACTAAGGGCAAAGTGAAAATGAATCTGTAATTCCCCCCCATTTCCTTCTATAGTTTTCATCTCCTCTTGCAAAAAAACACCACCAACAACGCAGAAGTGTTGTGCAACATTAAAAATGAGTTTTTCAAGCCTGCCTCAATTACAGCCCATTACTGAAACCAAGCAGATTTGAAAGCATTTATCCCAGTGCAAGGGGAGCACTTATGGAGTG
Source organism: Cyanoderma ruficeps (assembly GCA_008694505.1). Classification (NCBI taxonomy): domain Eukaryota; kingdom Metazoa; phylum Chordata; class Aves; order Passeriformes; family Timaliidae; genus Cyanoderma; species Cyanoderma ruficeps. The sequence goes on from VZDJ01000084.1 coordinate 3,624,607, forward strand.
ATACAGGGAGTGGCAGACTGAAAGGACCAGAGGGCACTTCCCATGCTGGCTCAGAACACCAAGGACCCAGGTTCAAATTGACTGCAGCAGGCTTGCAACATTGACCCTAGCCAAGTCACAGCTCTGGGCTTCCCCCCTGCAATAGCCTCTTGCCTCCCAGCACTGCTGGTAGCAGTTCTTGACGGGATCCACCTCCAGTTCTCCAGGCTCAGGCAATTTTCTCAGTGACCTATCTAAAGGCTGGTACAAAAATTGCTGAGAAACACATCGTCTTCAAAGTCTAGGAGCAAGAACGCATGAGGATGTGCTCTGGATTAGACTGAAGTCCAATTAGCTGCCGTCTTCTACCCAGCAACTATTTAGAACAAGGTTCATGCAAATTTTTACCCTTGTACAATCTTTCACTCCTGCCATCACTTCTGTCCTCATGGGGAAGGGATTCATCACAGAATGGAGGAGAAAACCAGCACCTCAGAGATGCAGCCAGCAGAATCCCATCAAAGTTTCCAAAGCCCCAAATTGCTCAGTGTTCAGCCAGCAATAGGCTGGGTGGCACAACTCTGTTTTCTCTGCACTTCTTGGCTTTTGCTTTCTAGCAGCTTCATTCAGTGCATTAACAGATTTCCCCGCAAAGTGCAGCAATGTCCTTGGCCTCAAAAACTGTGACAAGACTAGCAATAATTAGTTTAAACTGGGTATCTGAAAAGCTTTTATTAGCAGGCTCTGTAGCAAATAGACTGCAATCCTCTTAAAGCAGGGAACTCAAGTCTGAACAGGAAATTTTAGAAACGCAGAGAACATGCCAAAGTATTATCTGCTATATTGCTTTTGCTCATATTGGCAAGAGTGTTGTGCTGTACGAAGTGAGCTTTAGTTCAATATTTACAGCAAAGAAAAAAAAGGCCTTGCAAAAATTAATGGTGAAACACCCAATAAAACAAAAAAGCACAGGAAACCAGCCTGACTTTCTGATCCCTTGCCAACACCACATCCTTGCTAGGCTGCACACTGCTACAAACAGCAAAGCAACAGAGGATAATAAGAGGGCAGAGATGGTTTCCAATGTTTAGAAGACATCCTTTGGAAGATTACCAGAGAGATTATTTATTCCTTTTGCCGTGTCTCAGCTTTAACAGATGGAATCCTAGTAATTAGACAGAGAATCCTACTGCATGCTTCTATGGAATTTCATGACTGGTACCTACTTGCTTCTTGCCCTGTACTCCTAGCTGAACTCCCTCAGGTGGGATTCCCCAGGGTACTCAGTCAACCTTGCCTTGTGACAGCCAATGGCATAAGACCTCCTGACCTCTGCAAGAACGGAGTGCAGCAACATCCTTGCTGCTCCTTCTCCTACCTTTGAATTTGTCTCCCTGCTGCCAAGGGAGACAAATTCACAAGCTAATTGATGTCACTCAATTTTAAACCCCATCTCATGCATGTACATGGAAGAGACATATATAGATGTTCCGCCGAGCAAAACCTGAAGGCATCCACTGAACAGAGGGGGTTCGGTTTCAGAATAGAGTCCAAAACTTTATTTTCTACCCTGTTTAATACTTTGATTTATATCCTCATTAGCCTAGGGAATAGCTCCTATTAAAACTATTAAAGATAATTTTTGCAATAATATCAAAGGATATGAGTAGGCGTAATGATGGCACTAATGATAAAAATTAATAACATTCATTATTTTTAATCATATGTACAGTTGAAATGAATAATCAGGAAAATAAACAAGACATTTTATGTGAACCTAAAATGAAGGGGATGTGAAAACACTATAAATTACACTCAGTTGTCCACTCAAAGTTTAATACTGCACTTTTTCAGAAAAGAAAGTATTCTGCAGGCACACCAGACAACCAGGAACCAGTGAGCAGCATAACATAAAGAAAATGCCTGTTCACCTCTTCCAAATCTGCACTCTTGATGCCTCCCTCACTCCAGGATAATGTGGGCATCTGGCACCTCGCTGTATATATGATACATACCTGGACTGGGATATTATTAATGCTAAACAGCATCAGTAACAACATTTCTTCTTTTAGTCTCTACAGCTGCTCCTTTACCATCTCACTGTCCATACCTGCTCAGATCTCTGACATGACACGTTTCTCACTCACAGGAAGGACAGTGCAGCCAGTGTCTCTACAGACTTTGGCAACAGCACATCCTGGGATCAAGCAAGCTGTCAGCACAAGCAACCCCTGAAATTTCACACAGCAGCTCTCAGCAATGCAGGCAGGAAACTCTGACTTAAAGCAAGAGCTCTCCTGCCAGACTGTCACATACAGCAGTTGATTCTTCCAACCATGTTCCCTTCCAGTAATGAAACAGCTTCAAAATCCTAACCTGTTTTGGATTTCAAGACTGCAAAACTAATGCTCAGCAAATAAGACAATGCACTTCTCACCCTTGCTTCAAAACTCAGAAAACACAGCTCATGCTAAGCACTACCTTCCTAAATAGATACTCAAATGCACCTTTTGGTCTTAAAGGTGGAAAAATCTCTTCTTTAAAGAAGGACTTTTATTCAGGTTTTAAGAACAAAGTGGCAGGTGGGAAGTCAACAAAGAAATATATCTCTTAACCAACAAAGTTATTTTCAACAACAGAACTGCAATTTTAGTGTTCATTACAGGTCACCTTAAAGGTGCTGCAAGAGCCTTTGCTTGATATTAAACCCTCCAGTGAAAGTTATGACAGCCATTTGTAAAACGAAGGGATTTTCTCTTCAGAACCAAACCTAAGCTTTGCTGCTGTTAAAAGCTCTCCGTATCATCTAAACACGTGTTCTGTTTTAATTTGCAAATAAATAATACAGCTTTTGGTCTTCAGACAGGTTGCACCTTTCAAATTTTGACTACCCCAAAGCTTCAGTAGCTGTGATATTCCACAACCTTGGTAAAGGGACAGGGAAATACAGGTCACAAACTTTTTTGAGAAATGTACTTTTTCCTTCTCCTCACATAAGGTTCCATAGGACAGAGAAAAATCAGGCAAAGAAGAAAGCATTGCATGCTCATAAAAGGCCTTTTCCCCAGCTGATGAACTGGAGTACCACACACTGAGAGTCTAGTTGCTGGCTGTGCCATGCAAACCTTTCCAAACTTGGTCAAGGCTACCAAAAAACCCAGCTGCTCTCATAAGAAGACTTTCCATGCTAGAAATTGCAGAAATTCCCAAAAGGAGAATTTGCCTCCTGGTCCACTGGAAAGGACATATTAAGGCTAATTTACATTATCTTGTCAGTTTAACACACCCGAGGCCAGGGGAACAGTTTCGCTAAAGCAAATTGCTCGCAGATTGACAAGGCAAAGCCCTGAGACAACAGTGGGCAGGTTATCCCACATCAGCAAAAGCTTTTTATCACCAAGAAAGTAAAAATCCAGAGCCAAAAAAACCAAAAGAGGGCCTCTTACCTCCTGCAGTATTTCACTTCTGCATTCCACCAGGAAGGTGACCAGCCCATCCTCATAAATCTGTTGATCCAAGTGTAATTCAGGACAGTAGTCATGAAGTCAGCCTTGAAGACAAAGCCCAGCAGCCAAGCAGGAGAAAGAACAGCAAATTATGCTCCCCAGGTGGAGCTTAAATAGCAGTGGGGTGGGCCCAGCTGAGGACAATAAGGGGTCCTAAGGGCTTGCAAGAGCCCTGCAGGGCTGTTACCCTTTGCTACCTGAGAGCAGGTGGTGTCCCTGGGAGAAATAGAATGAAATCAGAGCATGCTTGGACAAAAATCCCTGGCTTTTTGGTGTATCTGCCCATATATTCCTTGAATTATTCTGGGAGGGACAGCCATCTTCCATGACATTTTTGCTTCCCAAAACACAACAGTCAGTGAGGTGGTCTTCCAGAGTCAAGAGAATTAGTCACTGCCCCAGATCAGGGAGGAAGGGTGAAAACTGAACCCAGACAGCTCCAGGGAAAGGAAGGGTCTGGCCAGCCTAAGTTTTATCAGCTGCAATGCCAGGCTGGGTGGTATTCTGTCATTCTGGAAGGGGCCTGGCCTTTGTTCACCTCTGGATTCCTCCTTTGCCTTTGGCTGGGACTAGAGGCTTGGTTTCCGTGGATGGGACTTCCCTTTTCTCCTGGCACTTGTTCCAGCTAAGAATTGCAGGAGGCTTTATGCCTCTCCTTCGGTAACACTGAAAGAAGTAGATAACAATATGTGTCCCCTCCATATGTGCACCCTCCTGTGCAACAGCCTGACTGTAGAAAAAGGGACGTTAACATGATGTTAGGGAGTTCTCCAGGCTTCTCTCTGTTTTGCTCTTTCTCCTTGCTCAATGTTTTTCACTCGTGAGTGCCCTGTGCACACAGCTGTGTGCTGTGCTTTCCAGTGAAATTGCAGTTCCCAACATGTCTGTATGCTCTCACAGCAGCTCTGACACATTCAGTGCTTGATCCAGTGCTTCCACCAGTATGTTTGCCTCAGAGGGAACCTTCTGGCCTTCCCTAGATGTGGAAACAGATTGGCTTTACTCCATTTTTTGCTCTCAGAAATATCAATTCCCAGATATGAAGGTATTATGTGGCACCCACTGAGCTGAGCAGCTCTTGGAACGGGGGAGGTGACATCCTGGCTGGAACCAGACTAGCTGGTCCAGCCCAGGGCACTGACACTGATTCTAAATCCTGGTTTCCAGACATGGGCTCGGGGGGGCTGTTTCAGGGCTGCAAAACCCCATCTCATCTCACTCCAGGAAAGGGGGCCAAATCATGGGCATTGGGCATCAAAGGAAGACATGTCATTGGGCCTCAAGACCAAGAGTTCTCAGACCCAGAGAATTCTGTCCTGTGTTTTCTGTACTTGGAAATGGAGACTAAGTTTTGGGTTTTCCAGACTTGAAAACAGGGTGATGAGGTTGTTTGGTTGTTTTGGGGGCTCTAAAACAGGAAAAACGGCTTGTGTGTTTGGGGCTGGGAAAAGGGTTCCTGGGGGTGGAATGGGGTGGGGTTTGGAGCAGGGACCAAGTCCTGGTGTTTGGGCTCAGCAACTGAGATTGACTCATCTGCTTCTGAGCAGGGGGGTAGGAGTAGGAGGGAAGGCATTGGGTTCTAGACAGGCAGGAGATGGGCAGGGGACAGAGACCCCTGCCTGAGGTGAGGGTTCAGTCATGTTGGTCTCTGAAGTCTGAGAGGCCAGCATGCATCAGGCTGAACTCAATGTCTGAAAGAGTCTCTGAGGGGAAAAGACAGTTTTCACACTGTTTTTATATGTCCAACTCTTAATTCCTTGTGTGTACAACAGCTGGAATAGTCATTAAGTCATTAGTTCATACTTAGACAGTGCACAATTATGGCAGTTCATATTCCTAGGACAGTGATTGATTTATGACCTTGTCAAAACCCACACTGCTATAATGAGCAGAAGCTTTAATTAGCTGAAGGATGAGTAGGGCTGTCCCCAGCCAGGAGCAGAGCAAGCACCATCATTGCACAAGCAGCCTGGCTTCTTTTTCAGATTCAAGGAACCCCAGGACAGTTTCTCCCTGTTTCTTTTCAAGGATAGAAATGAGATGTCCCAGCACATCCATGGTGCCTGCCTGGAGATTTGTTGGCGCAGTGTCACTGGTCCAATTGTCCTCACTCACCACAGATGAACCCAAGACTAAACCAGCTCCTCCACCCCTGGAAAAGAAGGCACTTTCCCAGGAAGCAGGCAAACAGCATCTTTGACTTGATATGTTATATAATATTTTCTGTGCTTATTAAATAATTATTAAGTGTTTAATAATTGGACAATATTTATAAAATAGTAATTTGTTATTATTTATATACTTGTAAGCCGGTTATTCAACACATACTCAATATTAAACTATGCTACTTATAATCAAGTGATGGCAGCAATTTATTTACAACCATATCAAGAGGCCCCATGGCACCAGAGCAAGCAGGAGCTGCATTCCCACCCCCATGAAAGTGGTGGGAGCCAGGCAGGATCACACAGCACTGGCAGTTCCCCAGAACAGGTCTTTTGCATCTGCATCAGGTATATATGCAAAATGTGCAGGAATATGAGTGGTGTGTTTCATTTTTATAGGTACTGTTGCCCTTACCAATGTGACTTTCTAGTATCATTAAAATTAATAAGATTAGCAAAGCAGCGAGGAAGAGCAGTAACTCTGTTATTTCTCAGCTTTTCAGTTTACAGTTTCACATTTAGCAAACTTAAAAGTTGACTTGAGCTAAGGCTGTTGGGTAGTGTAAGATATTGGTATATTTTACAGGTGTAACTAAGAGGGTAAAGCTGGATATGCAAGTAGAACACGAGAGCTCCTCTGCTAATTCTAATTAGTAATGATGACCTGCTGCAGAGGCTAATCACAATAACGAGAACCAGCTAAGAGCCCAGGAAGCCCAGCTAAAAAGTAGAAAAAAGACTGCAAGTTCAAAAAACTAATAGTTTTTTTAATTGGAAACCCCCCCCCCCCAATAACACAAAATGGCTCCCTAAATCATGAAACAAATGAAGACACTGACAAAGAGTTCAAATTTCAGGAACAGATGCTTTTACAAAGTGATTCAGTAAGTCTCCATCAACTGCTAAGGAAAATGCTCTAAACCCAAGCACTTTCCATAACCTTGATGGAGCTCTCTGGTTCATTGCAGAGGATTACAAGGCAACATTTTAGAAGAAGCAGGTGAAGCTAGTTAGTATAAGCTATTGAAGCTTGTAAGGTACCATGAAGAAAATTCACTCTATCCTGGCCAAACTCGATGAAACAGTAGAGGAGAATCATACCTTATCTATGGCTGTGGCTTAACTGTTGCATTTGTTTCCTGAGGCTGACACTATGGCACAGTATTATAAGTCTTGGGTTAAAACCTTTCCTGTGAAGGGAAAAAAGATGGCAAAAATCTGAGCCTAAGAATAATATCTAATAAACCAAATAAAATAAATAACCCACTACTGACTTTGGTGTTAACATCCAACTCCTATGGAGGAAGATGTTCTGGGCTGGAAAAGTAAGGTGGTCATTAACACCAGTTTCATGTTATTTTTAAATGTCTTCCATAAGTGTCACAGGACAGCAAGTAGTTAATTTCCTCACTAAAGTATTATCAGGTACCTTCTGCTCACCTTCAATTATTTCAATTACATATTTATATGAGGAAGAAAAAACACAACACTTAGTTCATGACCATGACTGAAGTTATAGGAAAGAAGAAAATAAGGTATAAATTCGAGGGTGTCGCAGAGTCCACAAAAGAGAAACTGTTTTCTGCCCACTGTTAAATATGATCAAAATCACCGGATCCTAAGTATATTTATGTACAATTTGTAAAGAATGTATATAAGTTTCTCTAGATATAATTATATGTATTGGCAAATGATACTTGAGTTGGAAGAAACAAGTAATTCAATTAAGGCCAAATGTTTCCCACATGCAATCTGGTAAAATATAATTTGTTATCATTAAGCTATCTTTGCAATTTCAGAAGTGAGAACTATACTTTCATGGCTTTCAGAAAAATATTACAGAAATTAATGGTCCTTAAATAGGTAAAAAGAGTACGTAAAAACAGATTAAAAGCAGTACTTGGCAGACAGAAAAGATTCCTCAATTAGAGATGTCAAAAAACCTAAATGTGTAGTATGTGGGCATGTAACTTTATGGAAAAGTGTTATGAAATGACTAACGAGGAGATTGTAAAAATATGAAATTATTCTATTCCTTTTCTACATGGTGGCTGTTATTTTCCCATCCTTTGAGCAAGATAGTCACTAAAATATGTCGTGTGTCATCTCTGCAGTAGGATTTGTTTGAAGTTGCCACCCACACCGTACATGAGTGGGTAGAGAAGTGACTCCACCAGTGACTGAACCTGTGGGAATCTGTGAACAGAAGGGGACAAGCCAGCACTGCACCCTCAGGGATAGAACAAGTTACTCTGGGTTATCCACTGTGCCAAAAAGTTGCTCTGTGCAGTCTGTCGGCAGCAAGGCAGAGCAACCTCCCAACAGTGTGTGGTGATCAGGCCTCTCTCAGCTCCACGGCTGTTGCCTGTGGCCTTGTAGCCTGCTGTGAACAGGGACTAACATCTGCCTTGTAGGAGAGAGAAACCAACAGGGAGATTGAGTAGGCCCTGATGAAACTGGGGTGCTTTTCAAAAGCCTAACTACTCGGCTTTCAGCTTACAAAATCTCTTCAACAGCATGTGTTCAGGTCTGGCTTGTAAGCCTGAAGTCAGAATGATAGAGTTGGAGGAACTTGAGTATGGTTGGTGCAGGCCACAGGGCAGAAAACACTAAATCAAAACCTTCCACTTACAGAGTATTGGATTCACTGAATCCCCAGCAGCCCAGAAACTCACATAGGAAGGCCTGATGCTGACCAAAAATCCCATATAATTCAAGCTTTCTCATGCCAGGGCCAAGACCACCTTGTAGCCCTGACAAACATGAAAAGAAGCAGCACTTCCTCCTGTCTGAGTCTCAACAAATTTTTTTTTGGAGTCTGGATGAATTGTAAGAAAATTGCAACAGAACCAATGAAAACAAAACAAAAATCCTTCACCTACATAATGCCTATTTTGGATATAGTCAAAGTACTAAAAATGAGAGTTTCTATACGAATTTCTCTCTTTTCTCAGGAGCTCCCTTCAGCTTTCTGCATACAAAGGACAATCTTCAACCTCCCAAGGTCAGAAAACCTCCTTAAGACTTTTGCATATAAAAATGTTTCTGAAGTTAATTTGAAAAGGAAGTGTCAAGAACATTTAAAGCAGAATGTTGGTTATTAGAGCAAGTGTCAGAATTTTTGAATTCCATTTCCATTTGGCAGCCCCATGAGTGCTACTGATCCAGGTTTCTTTTTTGGTAAAACAAAATCATTAACTGAACCCAAAAGATGAACATCAGCTTCCCAGGAAGGTTTAAGCAGATGCAGTGGTGGACATAGACACTGCCTGTCAAACTGCCGATGAGTTTATGGTGACCTGTTCCCATATTTTGCTTTGAGAGTCTCAAAAAGCTAAAACTTAAGTTCAGGTTAAAATGTGTGAAGCAGTAAGACTAACATCTTTTGGCTGAAATTACATGGGCTTCCCAATTCTCCTGTCACTTGGGAGAATCTGCCTACTTTCAAGCATATTTAGGATCAGTATTTCAACTTCTAGAAGTTGAAATTCTATCTATTCACTCTATCAAACACATGAAGGTGTTTGACATTCATTCTAAGAAACACATCCATCACCCTGTCTTCATGGTAGATCTTTTTTGGGCCAAACTACCAGCAAGATTTCTTATTTCTACTGCCTTAAAATAATACCCCACAGGAAAACTCAAGGAGTTAGTCAGAACCTTATTTCTTAAATGTTTGCTGTTATTAAGCTTAGCTATTTCTCCCCTCCCCCCAAAATCTCAGTAGATATATCTTGTCATAACGAAGATGTCCAAAGTTACTGATGTTGTTTTTCAATCTTCTGAACGCCTTTTTGGTGCCTCAAGCACTGCTGGAGGAGACAATCTCAGCAAAACTATGCCCCACTTAAATGCTCTAGAAAGCAGCAGTGAGGCAAGAGGCTGGTGAAGAGTTGTCAATTACAGCCCTGCAAGCAGCTACTTTCACTGGGAGCACACCAAGAGGACTGGAAGTCAGCAGAATGAGGATCTTGGCAGCCAAGAAGGAAGGAGAGAGTACTTTGCCTGGGTGTCACACCTGCTGAAAGCTGACTGAAGTTTCAAGGAAAATCCAGCAAAGTCAATACCCTCTCCTCTCTCTGAAAAGGTTCATGAGAAGAAGACATGGGACCTCTTTCTGCTAGAGCAGTGCTACTGGCAGAGACAGCAAAAATATAACATCCACAAGCCTTTATCTTGGCCTTTAGAGTAAAGGACCTTTCCCAAACCAAGGAAGATGGGGCAGAAATAGGTGGTGACCCTAAGGACCAAAATGGAACCAGCCATTCCCATTCTCAGTTTGGAAAGCTGTTCTGCAGTGAGCTGCTTGGCAACGAAGGAAAGACAATCATACCAAAATAACTGGTCAAACAAAGGAGAGTCACCCCATGCACAACAGAAATGAGGACCTGGCTCACAGCACCGTTAGGATTGGTGCACACCTTGCATTTCTTGCACTGTCTCTGAGGTAAATGGGGACCATGTAATTGTAGGTGCTGATAAATCCCATCGCAGATTACAGCTCCTACATGAGGGGAAGAAGAGGGGCAGGCACTGATCTCCTTTCTGGTGAGTACTGACAGGACTGGCCTGAAGTTGTGTTGGGGGAGGTTTAGGTTGGATATTAGGAAAAGATTTTTCACCTGTAGGGTGGTTGGACACTAGAACAGGCTCCCCAGGGCAGTGGTCACAGCATCAGCCTGATGGAGTTCAAGAAGCATTTGGACAATGCTCTCAAGCACATGATGTGACTCTTGGGGATGGTTCTAAATAAACAGGGTCAGGAGTTGGACTTGATGATCTTGATGGATCCCTTCAAATATTGTATGATTCTATGATCTAACCCCTTAGGCAGACTGCAGACCAAAGGTGGAAATGTTCGTGCCCAGACAGGCAGTGGGCTACCTCTCCAGAAAGACAATTGCCTCCCACAGGTCATATGTCCTATCTGCCAGCCCTGTGACAGTAGGCATCCAGGTTCAGGCAAAATGAGGGTCTAAACTATTTCTAGGTATTACCTAGTGTAGGGCATATGCAGAATCACAAGGTGACTTGTTTGTAGTAGTCCAACCCTGTGATTTCTCCCCTGCAAAAAAACCAGCCAACCACACTCTCATGTTGAGGAATACCAGTCAGGATCTATATTTAACTCCTCTCCCGTGTGTGCATACAAAAGCACTACCAATTTACTGTGTAATTAGGTAGCTCATCTAACTTGTCTACACCAATTATTTTCTGGTTTTTGTGAACAACTTTAAAACTCTTTCTTGATTTTGGTGTGTGAGATATGATAAAGAAGGAATTTGACATGCTTTGCTCTTTCTGGAGAGATGCTTATGCGTCTTCTGGTTTATGAAGACAACAGTTTTCTGGCGTGAGAGACCTGAACAAGGTTTTGAACTTTGATTTCAGGCTGCTACAATGAGCCAATGACTTGTAGGGTATCATGGCAGTTTAATTCTCAAAGTTGAGGGGATTTTCTTGTTAGCAAACTTGCTTTCTTGCATGACAAGCAGGATCTCTGGACTTGCCAAGGACACTGAGTCGTACTCTCAGAAGGACTTACGCGTTACTGGTAGAATTTTTTCTCCTAATGACTTAAGTGTCTAAATTCTGTTTTTGAAGTGATTTAGGCCAGAGTCAGGGAAGTATTTTAGAGTCCAAAGTTATAAAGTAGCTTAGTAGAGGGATTATCAAAACAGCTCCTAAATGCTTTCAAATTTGCACGATGGGACCATTTCAAAGAAATGGACTTGCCCACACCCTTTAGTTCCCTATGGTTTTAAAAAATTCAAGAGTTCCTAAGTGAGGAAGGGGTTATTTGAATGTGGCAATAATTTCAAAGCAGTGAAACAAAAACAAACTTCCTCTAGAAGCAACAGAATATGCTTGTGATTTAAAAAGGGGAGGGGGAATGAGGTTTATTTTTTACACAAATATGAATACTTTAATGCAAAACATAAATGAATCTCTTTAAAATAGATAATCCAGCCTCTATTACTCACTTCTCTGGGTGGTAGAAGAGCCAGCAAAACCATGCCCATGTATTTTTAGTCACCCTGGGATTAATTCCCAGGCAGGTCCTTGTTTACAGTGCTATATTTACACAGAACAGCCATATGGAATGGGGATATTCCTCCTGACAGCTGCTCTGCTTTCCTCAAAGCAACAGAGGGACTTTTTTGAAATAATGCCTCCTGCATTTCCGTCTCCCTACGAATTCCATCTCAGGTGGAAAGGCAACACCTACCCCAGTGCAACCCCTCTGCTTCTCGCAGCTCACAGGAGCCAGCTGGGGGCACATGCTGCTGTGTTTTGGCAGGAATGCCCCAGACACAGACCTCAGCTCCCACCCCTGGGGAGGCACGGTCCAGCTCTTGGCCCATCGCTCACCTCTTGGTACTATGAGGTGCAAACAATGCACATGTGTGTCCCTCCATTCATCTGAGGGAAGCCCCTGGTTTCAAGGCGTGTTCATTGGCCTGCCCATCATATAGAACGCTGTCATTTCCTAGAGCAGAAGACAAAAATAAATTGAGTGTATCAGTAATAAACATGTTATCTTCTGAAACTGCTGATCTTCATTCTACATACCTGATTTTTTTTAAAAAAACCCTGCTATTTGCTCTTCCCCCAACTCCTGCTAAGATCTGATCTCTGAACCCCCTTTGACCTCATTGGCAGGATTGGTGTACAGGAAGGGCTTCTTTCATTCTTTCCTGACTGCAAACACAAGATTGGAGCCCCATCTCATTTTCAGAGAGGCAAAACTAGTCAAGCCAGACTTTTGGAAGATCCCCCATGAGTATTTTTGTCCTACACTAGGAGTCCAGCTCTTGAATATAATGTCTGGCAACTTCAGCTTCCCTTAAGGTGGTGGGGAAGAACTGACTACCTCACCAGCAATTTTTATAAGACTTTTGCTAAAATACTGTCATTCACAGCTGCGCAGTGACTGTTTGGGTGGCTCACCACAGATATCATAATTGCTGGGGAACAGATGGGCATGACATGGGCCCTGTGGATAATGTCTTTTACCACTGCATTTTTCTATGCAGGATTCTGGTATTACTAATGAGCAAGGATGAGGGCACCTTGGTAGCTCTGGATTCTTCTAATTAAATAAAGCAAGATGAGAAGCAAAGCCTCCCTTTAAACTGTCCCTTTGCTGTGGCACCAGGAGGACAAGTCCACTAGAGTGCCTTGTTCCTGCAGAGAAGCCCATGAAACAGCACAATGAGACAACTGCATGCAATTGCCTAAAAAGATACAGATACTCCAGATTGGTGACTGATTTTTTTTGCTGTTGTCACCCTGCCTTTACTTACCCTGCTGGGGATACAAGTGCAGAGACACTATCACCCACAATCACAGGATGTATTGTACGTTTTAGAAAAAGCTTCCCCACAAAGGAATTTTTCTCTACTTCGCCAAGATGAGCTTTGCCAGCCAAATGTTCAATCTCGTTCTAAAAAGCTTGACATCTGACCCTGTTGAAAATTTAACAGTTTTTTTTTTTTAAAGTTATGCTGAACTGCATAATAGAGGGGACATTGTCAAAAGTTGTCATAGAAAAGGGGCAAGAAAGCAGAAAATGTAACAGAGAAAGATAACAGATGCCACTGGGGCACATGAGGTCATAAACCCCCGTGCCCTACCATGGTGAGCAGGATGGAGTGACCTCAGCCCTCACAGGACTCAGGCAACTTAAAGAAATACAGAACAAACATTTGAAAATCCTTGAAATGCAAGAAGTTGGTTTGAATCTTCAGAAAACAGATGAACACTGCAAATATTCCTAGATCCAGCTGCCTTCAGTAAGGCTTCCCAATGCAGAACCCCTCAAAGAACATTAACTGTGATTTACCTGCCTGAAATACAGCTATTTCCCTTTGTATAAATGGGCTTCAAAGGGTTTTTTTCCCATTCAGATGAACAGACAAAATTTCTCTGAGCTGGCTACATGTAGAAGTTGAAAAGACCCTTCTCTAGTCAGCCAGGCCTAACTTTATGCTGACCACAGAGTTTGTGAAGTGGTTCCTCCTCAGGCAATCATTACAGGATAAATATTTAACATAAGAAATTATTTCTAAGCTGTTCTGCAGGTGACTTTGCAGATGATTGAAGTGATTCCTGCATGAATTTACAAAACTTCTTGGCACTGGGGCCTTTATATTCCTTCAAGTCACCAAATCTGGAAGACAAACTTCTTGTTTCTTTTTTTTGCCGTGCTGGGACCACTGCAGGCCACCAGCTTGCAGGTACCTTTCTTAAAACTCTCAAGAAATGTCTTAGTCCTCTAGAGATTTGAAGAGAAAGGTGTTTTCTGGGAGTCTATATGACCTGTTGGCAGGTTGCCAGACTGTTGGATGATTTGGGTTGTAGAAAAAGGAGTGGGAAAAGCTGACTGCAAAAGGAGAGGGGGAGTTCTATATATAGCTCTGACTTCTGTCACTGCACTTCCTGAACAGCTGTGAAGGATGCTGAGGACAACACTGGAACTTTGGAAGGGCATGTTTTCAGTGTCAGGCCCAAAAAAAGAAGCACTCTATCAAACCAGTGGCAGCAGACACTAGAAATTAAGTTGGAAGATGGGACCTGTTTTGAGGCTTTTGTGTACAGAAACATCTGGGTCTGCGCTTCAGCCAGCATGGAGATGAGATGGAGGAGGACTAACCCACAGAACCACAGTGGATGATGTGCATCCTGAGACTAGGAATACCAGCAGGAGACACAAAACAGAAATGCGGTAGCTAGACTGGTCTATCCGTGACTGCAGGAAAAGGCCAGCCAGCTGTGATTTCAACAGAGCCACCCAGTACTGCCAAATGATGGACTGACATAAATTTCCTCCCACCAGAGACAAAAAACCACCATTAGCACTTTCCACTTCCACTGCTATTAAGATCAAGTAAGCATATATTATACTGGGTAGGATAAGCCACAGAAGGAGCAAGAGTTCAGAAGTCATCTCTATGTGCTTCTTGCCTCCAATCCTAGGTTTTTGCCATTCTCCTATTATTAAATTCTGTGCTCTACCACATTTCATAAAAAGTATGAAGCTATTCCAAAATGAACTTGAAAATTAAAGCAAAGTAAAATGACACTGAGAAATCCCAAGTACTTTTGCTCCCAAGTGTATCTCCCAGGAGCAGATTTTACTGACTTAAAATAATCTATACATGAATTCTGGCTATGTGATTTAATAAATGCCCCACAGATTGGTTGCATTTTGTTTGTTTTTCTTATAAAGAACTGTGCTGCCACTGCCTTCAGTTGAAGAGGATTTCAGCTATTCCAGTCAGTACAGAGCTAACTCAAAAGCTGTTTTTTGCTGATAGCAGAAAATCTGTAGTCCTCTGTGAGCTCACCTGCAATTCAGATGAATGTCACATGCTCTTAGATAAGCACAAAGTAAAGAATTTTTTTCTATCAAAGAATGCTTTGGGAGAAAAAAAAAGGTCATCTGGTAATGTTACAGTATTTTTTTTTGGGAAAGAAACCTTTCAGTTTGCTTTTCCTCCTCACGGCTGTGACGGTCTAGGGAAGGAACAAGGTACAGGATGGTAACAATCTAGACATCTAAGGTTGGTATGTTGGGTTGGGGGTTTTTTTGGTTGTTTTTGCTGGTATTCTTTTTGAGTTTTTGTTGTTGTTCTTGTTGTTTTGTTTTCTTTAAGAAATACTTCTGTCATTCAATCACATTCAATCACTGTTCCTTTCCAAATGCTCATTTTGATCTATAAAACATCTTAAAACTTCAGTCAAACATTAAATAAATAATAATAGTAATAATAATTTTTTTTAAAAGTGAAAGTTTGTGCTAAAATATTTTAGTTGACTAAGGCATTATATTTTGTGTTCATTTTGTATCAACCTAAACCAGAGTATTTCTTTTTAATCCTGAGTAGGACACTGTGGGTCTCTACCATTCTGGTGTGTGGCTACCCTCTTCCAAGAAGAATTAGTTTAACAATCCACAGGATCACAAGTTAGTTAACAGGCTCTATCAAATTATGAGGGAATTCATTACCCCACTGGCAATTAGTTGTACATTTTTTCATCTCTCCTATTTACTATAACAAGACAGGACCTGCAAACACATCTGTCTAAGCTGAACTCATCACAATAATTGTCCAGAGCTACATGCAAAAGAAGGCTTAGGAACAAAGCATCTTATTTTGAGTCACTGAGAGGTCCTACTCGCAGGCTGCTATCATGGCAGCCTTTGAGCTGAATCTTATATCTCTTTTCTAAACCACTGAGATTTTCAAGTACTACAAATTGATGGACAATTAAGAATAAAACCCCAGAATCATAACATTCCATAGTACTTTCATTATCATACAGCAAGACTGAGTTTTTAAAGGCTAAAATCTATCTGCAGAGAACAGCCAACAATGCTGTCTGAATTTTCAGAGAAGCCTAATGGAAGTGAGAAAGATTTTGTCCTTAGGAGAGGGAGCAAATGGGTGCTCAGTAAGAAGAGGACGAGGCAAACTCAGTTGTGCAGAAAACATTTTGCTGTCTGCATTTTGCACTGAAACTTCAGTACATTTGACAGGTCGTTTTTACCAGATTTCCTCAAATCAGTTTAATTTCTATTTCATGAATACACAAGCATGCACATGACTGTTTCCATGTATTGCATTCAACATACACTCACCAAAGATTTTTAAAAACATCTGTTGGAAACAGTGCTGAAAAGCAAGAGTACCTGCTCTAGAAACAAAGTGCTAAGATATTTCAATCCACAGTGGGAAAATCAGTATTAATTGGGGATTTAATTAATTTAATTAATTTGAGATTTAATTTTGGAGAAGAAGGCAAAACAAAAGTAATATCACCATAATCTGTGCAAGGTTTCTGCTCTCCGGACCACACGCACACCAAATTCTTTCCTCCCATTCACAAAACTGCACATGCCACCCCCCTAAACCACAGCTCCAGACAAGGACTAAGAAACACCTAAATTCAGACAGCAGAAGTAACTTATGTGTGATTGATTCCCACTCCTATGTTTGCTTTCAGCACAATTCAGTATAATCCATGTGACCAGAAGGGAAACACAAGGTGGAGAACTCTCAATTTTTTGTTCAGTAAGATATTTTCTACCTGTCTTTGGGTGAGCACCCCACAATCTTCTCCGTAAAGGGATTGAGGAGTGCAGTCCCACTGCCTTGCAGGGAGCATCATGCTCTCAAATCTCTCAAGCACTTTGGAAAAAACCACCTACAGAAACATTAAGCCTTTGCTTTTGAAAATTCTTAATAAATCTGAATGCTCACTTCCTGTTAATTTTAATTCCTTGCGAAGTCCCTGGAAAGCTAGAAAACTTGGTTCCCAGGAGATTCTGAATAGGGACAACGTTGCACACATAGTCTCCTCTGAAAGCAATTTGCCAGCTGCCACAGACCCGCAGGATGTGCCCATGCTGTCATGACCTGCTTGGCTTTTCAGAGGCCTCTGACTGCTGTGAGAGCAGCAGGAGTTAGCTAACACTGAATATTTTAGACTATCTCCTCACTTAAATAATGACTAGTGGGAGATAAGCATTTTGGGATTTTCCCTCCAGCTCTGGCTGCTGAACTCCATGGGAAGGCAATGCTGGAATACCTGAAATGGTTCTCCCCCAACATGGTGTTGCAGCATCCCCTCAGATGTACAGCCACCCCCACCTTCACACTGATGGAACAGCTGTGCCCTGCCTCTGCCCAGCAGAGTCTGAAGTAGCCCCTAAGACACCAACTCAAGCCCTGGGAGTGTACAGCTGCCCTGTCATGGACCCACATTTCCCAGTGTGAGAGCATTGAGCCCTAAAAGCCTTGCTGCAGAGCCATGCTAACATGCAACCCTACTTCCACACCCAGTTGGGGGACGGGTTATTAAGGGAGGCTGCAGTCATACTCTACTGAGAGAAAAAGCCTGTCCCATTTAGCCAAAAAAAAGAGTGAAGCAAACCAAAAATGTCTACAATACCTCAATAATAGGTTCAATAGCATTTCCAGGATTAGGGAGAATCTCTATCCATGGTGCTGAGTTACATGGAGAGAAGCGTGCTGCAGGGAGACTTACCGAAAACATTATAGAAAATACAGACCTTAATAAAAACAAGGTCAAGAATTTTGGTATCTGATAGCCCAGTTGCTGTCAAATTGACAAAAATATTTTTTGATGCTTTTAATGAATGAGGTCAATATACAAATATACAGTGAACCCAGCAGCCAAGAGGCAAGGCTCAACCATCTAAGCAATTGCCAAACTGTGAAATAAGTTACCCTTTAACCTTTGTCTCTATTTTATGTGCTTCATATCTATAATTTGCAGCAGAGGTATGGTAGATGAATCTGTCCTAGTTGTTGCTTGAAATGTAGCATTATCACTAGATAAAATACATTTGAAAGGAGTCAATTAAGATTTTTAGAAACCAAGCCCCAAAATTAAAGCTAGATAAACATCTTCTGTTACAGATCCCTTCAATTTGAGGAATTTTGTTGCCTAGGCAACCAGCTCACAGTGTATCTGTTCAGACCATGCTGGCTGTTTTAAATAGAAATACCATCCATTTAATGCACAGCTGATTTTTAGCAAAAGGTATACATGTGTAATGCACACCACCAGATCATGTATTTGTGTTGCATTAAGAAGCTGATATGCTCATGTGGTACTTGCAGAGGGGAATGTGAAGCGTAAATTTAAGGACAAGTGAATAAAAATGTGATGGTGCTGGAATAGCAGTACAGCCTCATTAGCTGGGTGGGACTGTCAGCTGCACGGAGAGCCTGGCATGTACCAAATTGTCCTGCTGATCTCATCACAGAGATGAAAGGAATAATTGAGCGGTGCTGGAGGGAGTGTGTACAGCAATCTTGCATTGCTTCATTATATCCAATTAGAAACTGGTCAAGCAAGTGAATCAAATGACTTTACGTTGCCACTTGAAGGGCCACTGGCTAAAGACATCATGCAGGTAACTAAAAAGATTTCCTTTTAAAAACACTCCTCTGATTCCAGACATAATGTTTTCTTCGGAAGTGCTAGCAAATGGTGTGGTGTTACACATTTTTGGATCCCTTGGCAAAGACATCGCTGGAAAACATCGTGGCAGCAGCCAAGCACAGAAGTAGGAGGTGTTCAGAGTAAGGCTCAGTACCTTCTGTATAGCTGGGTATGGCAGGTGATGATTTCTGTGAAGATATAAAAAATTTCCTGGACAAAGCTGCACAAAAGATGCAGAGTGTTGCATTACCAGGCAAAACAAAAACAATAAAAAACTCAAAACAAAACAAACAAACAATTCCCCTGTCCCCTCAAAACATGTTCACTGCTTGGTTGCAGTCCTGTAATTTTTAAATATCAGCAAGTTAAATTCCTTAAAAAGTTGGAACAGAGGGATTACAAGACCTTAGAGAAGAGGTTGGGCTGTAAGTAATTACAGTGGCTTGTGGGACTTGTACTGATGGGCACTGCAACAGTCAAGCTGATGAGGGATAATCAAGTTTTGTGTGTGTTTCTACTTATCGAAGTAGACCTGTGATCTTTGCAAACATATCACATAGTGAAGTGATGCCAATCTATTTGCTTCTTGGAAGGCATGTATCTCTTTAGCCCTTTGAACCACTACCAAATCCTACATGCTGCTTTTGCAATGAGAGATTTCCACATGAAGAGCGAGAGAAAAGTGGCTGGCACTGAGAGAGGAGAAAATCTCTTACCTAATTCTGTCTGGTATGGTTTTTAAATGGAAAACTCTGCTTTCATATAGCCAAAGTTAGCTGTGGGAGGTCTCGTTCATCTTAGGACATGTCAAGAGACTCAAGGGTGTTCTAGGCAGAATTAAGAATGAAATTCAGACATAGTATCCCTGTGCGAGCATCAGTTAAATTCTGTGTAATGCCTCACAAAAGTGATGACATTCCAGAAGTATTTACATTATCTTCCAGTTACTTGCATATACTGTTATATATTTGATGCCTGGGACTTGAATAATGCACAGTAGTTGCAAAAGTGTAAGCGGGCAGGCTTAGCTGCAAGCATCATTCCAGCAATTAAGTCATTTCCCTAAATCTATAAATTCTACTTCAGAGTTGTTTGGGTGAGAGCACTCCATTGATTCTACCTTCTACAGAAAGCTTGCAAAGCAAATCAATAGGACTGTACATCTGGAGGCAAAAAAAAAGAAAAAAAAAGAAAAAAAATCACCTGCCATAAAAACTAGTGTGCTAAAATAAAAGTTTGTTTGGGAACGAGATTATGCTAAGGTACTGAGTTAATTGAACTGATTTATTACCAATTGAAAAAGGTTGTAAATGATGTTGACCTCAGATTTTGTGTCTCCAAACATCATTATCTAGCTTTGTTTTCCTCCTTGTAATTTTTTGTTTATGAGCCTATTTGCTGATAAACCTCATACGCTTATAATGATTCTCCCATCCTGCACTGAAGGTAAGGAGCACAAGGAATATTGAGAAATTTAGTAGAAGTAAGTGACTAATTAGGTTATGACACACAAATTGGTTAGATAACTTATGATCCTCAGAGTGCAGATACGCAAGGGTTCGTTTCAAGTAAAGAAGATTTAAATTTCATTCCTTCTTTGATCTGAACTGAATTATTCCACAGATTATTTATCAGTTGATTGAATTTTGTAGGGAGATGGAGGTTCTGACCTCTGTTTATTTATTCTATTTTGCTATTTAACTTCAGTTTGCTAGAAAAAACAAGGACAAGGCTGTGACAGTTCACAGAAATGCAATTTGTCTATTGAACTTAGCTTGGCATCTGTTAGACACACAAAGAAACAAAAGAAACTGCATAAATATTCATCAGCAAAGAAGTCAACCATGATGCAGGATTTGAAGCATTATATGTTATTTTTATAATGATAATAGTGATTCATCAGCCCTAATGATACCTCAGTACATTGCCTGACTGATCTTTTACTTGTGTGCGTATAATTTATTTTTCCATTTCATGTCCTGCCTATCATTTGTTCCCAAAATATGGAAGTAGATTTACATAATAGAATTCTGCTCGGTAGTACTGGACAGGTTGGAGGTTTTTCTTTCAGGTATTTCATTTGAATAAAGTCTATAATGTGACAAGTGGAAGATGGCACTGCCTTACAAACAGCTAATTGGGGGAAGAATTATGGTGTAGGCATTAGGTAGCACTGGCTGAGGTTTGAAATCTATCATCACCTCTCAAGAAAAAAAATACTTTTTCAGCCTAGTTTCAAAAAACAGCTTTATTCGTCAATTCTGTTTATCCTTACAAATGAATCTTTTAATGACTTGTTTTTCTGGAGTGCGTATCTGCCAGAAGTCAGAGAAAAACTTATCTTGTTTTACAAAAAGGCGAAGTTCAACTTAACATCTTACCACCACAGCTGTTGCAGCAGGGATTTTTAACACATTGAAGAAAGTCATATTTATAAAAGTGCAATAGGTCTTCTGTCTGAATGACTTTCAGTAGGTACCTAAATCAGGGTATTTTCATGTATGCCTGAAAGCCCCTGAAAGCTGATGGGGAAAGATAGCTAATACTTCCAGGCACAAGGAAAATTCTGACTTGGGCTCATAAATGTACAAATATTCTACAGGGCATAACAAAATGCCTACAAATCATCTGGGTTCCATTTAAAATTTTAAATGAAGGCTGACTTGATTTGTTGGAAGAAGGCAAAGGGAGAAAACCAGAAATGCATTGTTGTAGTCAAAGGACTGCAAAAAGACTGGGGCAGATTTTATTCTAAGGAAATGTGCCCTTCATTTTCCATAAAAAGAGGAAAAAACAAAAGTGGACCCAAAAAATATGCAAGAAAAGTCTGTTCAAGGCAATCTGCAAGGGGTGGTTGAAGATTACTGGGGCACCAAAAGGTCTGCAAAGAGGTGAGATGCTGCTACAGTCTGTAGCCAGGCTTGTTTAATCTCTGGCAACCCCAGTCCTGAGAGCAGATAATGGATTGAATTGTACTCACTGGAAGGACAGGTAAGCACAGGGATCTTAGACCTCGAGGCTTTCAAGTCCCATATGGACAAAGCCCCAAGCAAACACGGTTGGATGCAGTGCTGGCCTTGCCCTGAGTGGAAGCTTGACCTCTCCCCCCAGACGCACACTTCCTAAAGGATCACAGCACACAAGCCAGCAAAAGGGAAACCCAGTACATTTCTGCCACTGGGATTTCTGCCTGGTATTTACAATATACGTTCAGTGATTTTGGTATCACTGTGAAATGCCAGTTTTTCTGGCTGAAAGTAAATGAGATTTTGATGAGCAATGTTGGCAAGCTCTGCTAATTTCAGAACCTTGGGAGAGGTCCTCCCAACAGTCTCGTCCTGCCCAAATTCATTCCCTGGAAATCAATCTTTTATAGTCTTGTGATTTTCCTCAAAGTACATTCAGCATCACCAGGGGTCACAGGGTCCCTTGCAAGCACCATCCTTGTGGCTGTGGCTCCTTGCACCTGTTCTTTGCTGAACTCTGGAATGGACTACATAGCTTCCAACTGAACAGAGTATCTTGCATAACTAATATACAAATCTTTCCCTCTGCTCATTTCAGAGAACACTTGTGCTTATTGCTTGCTTGGTTAGGAACCATGAAACCAAACAAAGTAGGTCTGGGACAGAGCTCTTGGGATCATCTCATCCATTACCCCTTCCCTAAGGCTTACAGAGTTAATAACGGAACGACAAGCTTGCAAACTCCAGCTGCCAGGCTTTGAAAGTTTGGCTTCTCCTGAAAAGTGCACTGCTCTTGTCAACATGGGAGAATCTGCATGTGCTTGCTGATCTGTGCAGAGATTAATTTTAACGCGTACATTGTGCTCAGACGGCCCAATGCTGCCATTATATGCATCAGTAAGTTTCATATTATGCAACTACTAGCACTTATGTTCAAAGAAAGCACATTTTTGGCTCATGACAAAGGTAGTTGCTGTGGTATCATTACAAAAACTAAAGCTATGAAAGATAGGTCCTTGTGCAGCATCATCTTCTCCCTATTCTGTTAAAAGCATTTACTATCTTGTGGAATGCATTGATAATTTTCTGCACCTCTCTTTCATGTAGCACAGCTGATTTTAAAGGCATATCTTCATTGGACTTGACTGCTCACTGAGTGTTAGCCATTATCAAATACTCCTTTCACTGCAGAGTTTCCATGCAGGCCATTCCCTGAAAGACATATCCATACACAAAAACCACTCTCCTCTCTTCCTTGTTTCATTTAGTGCTAATTCAAGGGCATTCTTGCCTCTGTAAAGCTGAGTTTAGAGGCATTAGGTAACAAGGAGTCCAGATACCTGAGCGTGGTCTTTTCCCTCCCAAGAAGGTTAATGTGTATTATGTCTCATCACAGGAAGGTCAGAGTGGTCACAAAACTGTTTTAAACCAGAATGTGGACAGCAAAGTCCTGTAGTGTGTCAGCAGCTAAAGCAGCCTGACAGGCAACCTGCAGTACCTGCAGCAGCTAATTCAGGTGCCTCTATGCAGGGCCACACGTCAGAGCTGAGACAGATTAGCAGTGTAGCCTTAGGATTTCAGCCACGACAGCCTGTGGGGACTGGAGCAGATGTGAGCTGTGCGGGTCTAAAGGAATGCTTGCCTGTTCCCTGTAGCCTGCTGTATCCCGAAACTCACAGAAGAAGCACTTGACACTGAGGTAGGCAAAGGCACAGCCATCATTTAGGGGAGAGACTGGGTATGGCACCATCTCTACCCACAGTTCAGCTGTGATGTACTTTGGAACCTTTCCAGCCATATCTGACTCTGTTGAGGTGGCTGATTGTTGCTCTGCACCTGTCATTTCCAGCACATAACATTGATTACTTCTTCTAAACTTTTTCAAGTTTGCAAAATTCTTATGCACTCCCCTCACTTGTGTCAGATTCTGGTGAAAAGAGTGGCTTCTCTTTTTTGCCTCTTAAGAATAACGATGGTTTGCTGACTCATAACATGCCCAAAACTTTTTACTGCAGATGAAAGTTTGCTTTGAAAGCATTAATCCAAATAAAAATCACAGCACACCTGACATACTCTACCATTCCAAAAGTTTAAATGCCCAGTCTCAGGCTGTCAATCACTAGAAAAATTCTTGATGGACTGTTCTACAAAAATTGAGGGATAGTAGAAAGTATGGAGAAATACACAGGGCACAAGAAGAAAACTGCTGCAAATACAGTATACGTTTTCATACAAAGTTAACTTCTACCACAAATGAAGGATATTCCTAATTTGCCAGTGAATGCCACCCTCTAATCTTTTCCTTCTCATTAGATTAGAATGCAAACCTACCCTTTACGGGATAATCCTCAGCCCTGGCCTAAGTGCAAGCAAATCTAAGATCTAAATTCATTAAAAAAGCTGTATTATACCAAGATGTGATCAGGTTCAGCGAAGGTTCTCTACAAAAACTTTCCTCAAACTAGAAATGATTTCCAGCCAGTAAAATCTTTCAGACAAGTGCAACTTGAAAAGAGTATATAGCAGTGACAGAACAGATCCACAGAAATAGCCCAAGTACCAAAATCCTTCTAATTTCCATGGAAATCATTGCAATTTATCAGAAAAGTCCTGCATTTTACTGAAACCTATCTGCTCATTTGTGTGAGATGATAAGTATGATTTTAGCAGGTTAGTCATTCTACATGACAAGGGTAGTTGAGAGCACTTCATTGCCAGAGCTGTTTACTCCTGTGTCTACGTTGTATTTTGAGCCTCGTGACTTCTTTCACAGATGTGCATTTTATGACTTCAAATGATATTTTGTTTTAAATCTCCTCCAAAAAAACATAACATTTTAAATGATAAACAAAGAAGCTGCAGAGGCTACTGTTACATTTGCAGTAAGTTTCTTTCATGAATGCTTAAGGTTAACTTTAAAGTCTATAAGCCAGGCTTAGACTCTAGGTCCAAGCATGTGATGGAGAAGGATTAAGGAAAAAATAACTTTTAGCAGTCCTCACTGTGAGCACACTACAAGCCTTGAAAGCAATAAAGAAGAGATGGAAAGCCTCACAGGCTAGAAAGCAAAGATCAACACTTTGATGAAAAAGTTAATACACATTCCTTCCACAGATTCTGTATATAAGATGTAAATTGGGAGCTACTCTATGAACCTGCAAAGAAAACTTATACTGCCTTATCTGGAAGCCAAGATTTATTTTGATGCCAATAGTGGAAGTGTTTATAACAGCTTCTAGCTGACTGCAATGTAAGAAAACAGCATTTCCTTTGGTTTTTACTACAGCTGAACTAGCTGCATGTTGTGTCCACAGATCATTTGTCTGAGATGAAGAGGGTGTGTGGAGAATCATCTCCCTTCCTTTCTTACCCCCCTCCCCGCATTACAAGGTGATGTAAATTCAGTCACACCCTTGATTTCTATGGATGGAACACTGCAGACAAGGAGGTGTGAGACAACAAAAAATGAAGCTGTGAGTGATACAGTAATAAATGAAAGAGCATTGCAGAGGCACAATTTCTTGGGTCAGAGATTAAAAGAGAAACAGAAAATCCCTTCCCTTGCAATCTGCCATGGCAAGAATACTTAAATAGTCGTGAACAATGTTGGGGTTTGGAAGTGCAAGACCTAATGATAAAGGAGACTGAACACAAGCAGTGCGAATAGTGAAGAAGTATTGAGCAAGCTACCAGAGTTCCTCTTGTCACGTGACTGGTCAGTGAATATGTGAACAAGAGCCTGCTCAGCCCTACTTTTTAGTACATTATTTTGTTATGCTGTGTTATTTTAACCTAGGGAAACTTGATGCTGTGTTAGCAGTGTGCCTTACAGGGCCACAATAGCATTGATCCAGTTAGATCATAAAGGTATATTTTTTCAGAAGTAAAAAAATCTAATTTGTCGTAAAATTCAATAAGAATGTGAATCCAGTTCCTGTGAAACACCTTGAGAAAATTTCCTTAGTAAAATACAATACAATTTTATTTTAGGTTGCAATACAGCCTAATCCTCAGCAGCCACAAGTCCCGTGCTCTGCAAGATTTTTGATTTCTGGTGCTTCTGTGGGCCTGAGCTAAAGGAATGACAATGAGAATCTTTCCATTGATTTGACTGAAATCTTTCTCCATCCCTGGGATAATCTCCCAGATGACCATGTGGAATAAAGACAGCATTTGAACACACTATCAAATACAGAAACCTCCAGTTTGATGAGAATTTCCATCAGGATCTCATGGTGACCTCTGAGACTCATGTGCAGTGGTTGGTATTTAAAAGACTTATAAAAAATGTAGCTAGAACAAATAAGGATTTAGAAGCTTTGATAAGAAAAAGGAATAGGGAATTATCTATGCATTAGCTGGAATATGTAGAAACATTGGTAATCTGTGTTACACCGGAATCATCTACAGGGATGATCTCCTGCAAAATAGTTAAACTGTTCTGTCTAAATCACTTAGGTAGCTTTGAAATAAATGTCAACTATCATGCACAAATAACTATTGGAAGCCCCATAGAGTCACAGTAAAGAGATAGCCAGAGTGTGTTCTGGGATTAAACATAACGTGTTGATTCAAGGCACTCATTGCACAGCAATTAACCCAGAAGGTTATCAGCAGTGATTTGCTCTGATACCCTATCATGCGGAATTGCATGCTGCTCCACGGAACTGTACCAAAGCATCCCTTACACTCAGTCAAATAAGCTTAGCACCAGCCAAAAAAGTCTCAAGGTTATTTTCCACAGCAGGGAAGAAATTGAGCCCATCATTTTATATTCCTGAAGAATTAGGTTTAAAAGAATATTATCAGCGCCGGACAAGAAAATGGAACTAGCAGGCAGAAAGGTAGTGTAACTGGACTGAATAAGAAATTCTTACATGGGCTGGAAGACTAGGAATGGGACTCTCCAACCCGAAACAAAGACAAGAAAGGACTGTACTTGGATAAATAACTCAACCTTGCTGTTCACTCTTCAATAGTAATTCTGCATGACCATCTGGAAATTCCTCTGTGGTAATTTCTTTTTAACAGTTCTATAATCACTCCTTAATTTGTCATTTCTTAGAAGGATTGCAAGAAATATTTTGCCTCTGCCCGCCCCATGTGTGCCTGTGCACATGCAGACCACAAACAGGCAAGGCACTTGCAAAGCCTGGGGACAGCCACACCAGCCTGCCAAAGCCATTGCTGTCCAAAGGAAACTCTCTTTGAGAGTCTGCTTGCTGCACCTACAATCTTTTATCAAACTCTTTCCATATTAGCAGTGCTTTATCTTTAAAAAAGCAGCCCTCAGCATCAGAGAATCCCAAGCCTTGGAGACACTTCAGAGATTATCCAGCCTTCAGGCAGAACAATTCCTTTCTGTTACCCTGAGGGTGCTTTACCTCAAATCAGGTTTGAGAGAGTTTGGTGGAGATCTCCAGTCAGGCAGAGTTCTCCAAGAGCTATAGCATTACCAGTAGAATATTTTCCTAATGCTTAGCTTGATGTTTTGGGGTTTTTTTCTCTTCTATTATAGTCCCATTATTTCTTCTTATATTCACCCTGAACATGGAGAGCAGATTTATTGCCTTCCTTATTCCAGCAGCCTTTTATCTATTTGGAAAGATGTCCTCCATCATGTTTTCTCCTTTAGACTAAATAATCCAATCCCATCTCTCCTCCACACTAAATGAATCCCTTCCTTTCAGAAAAAACCCCACCAAAATACAAGGTGTTTCCTTTGAAGTGTCTCAATTGAATACAAAAGATATTGATGCAAGAAGCAATTTTAAACTGGAAGTTCAGATGTTTCAGCTAATAACATTTTTCAGTTCAGTGCCTCAGACAAAATTTCAGGTATTTTTACTACACCAAAAGAACTAAAAGGATATGCCCACAAAACATTCTGGTATCAACAGATCTATAGTATTTTTCACAAAGATGTTGGCTATGAATGTTTCTCTCAGCTCTGTCTCTATCACTTTGACCCAAACTGAGCAAAGCCTCTTAAGAACATGCATGACTTCAAAAGTGCGAACAGTCCCACCATAAACAAAATCTAAGAAATAAAGAAATAAAGTGTTAAAAATCTTAGAAATAAAGTGTTTCCTTAAAATTCTTTCCCTAGGAAGGCAATGACTGCGGTTATAAATTATTCCTATTGTAGAACCTCCACATCTTAGAATCATGCCCATCATTTCAGAGACCATCTCCTTAAAAATATGTATTTAAGCATTTTTAAGATGCAAGGTCCAGCACAGCTGCAAAAGGGAGTAGACGAGATGTGGCTTATTTTGAACTGATTTCTTTCTGTAGTAGAAAGAAGCGAAGTGTACGTGCACAGTGCACACAGGAGGATTATATCACACTGCATTATACTAAATCTGTATGTTACCCATTGACTTTGGGGGTAATCAGCAAGAGAACACCAGTATTTTCAAGCAGGGTGGTGTGGGTGTTATACCACACTCCTCTCCAATTACTTATGGAGACTGCAGTTACAGTGTGTGAAATGGATGGATTATAATAGACTTTCCTTCCACTGCTGCCAGGCCCTGATGCACGCACTCCTCTCCTTCATAACAAGCAGCACTGGCAATTACCTACGTCAGATTTCTGTTAAAAATGTCACAAATATATCTCCTGTCCCAATATTTCCCTAATTCTTCTGATACTAACTTTGCCGCTTTCATAGTTCATTCCTAACCACTCTAATTAAACTTATTGATTGCTTCAGAGGAAGGATGTGTAGGGAATGGGAATGCTTTTTACTTTACTTCTACCTCCCAAGTCTGTGAACAGCTACTCCTCGAAAATAAGCTTACCCTTTTAATTAGTTGCATAAAGCTTAGGTTGGGTATGGCCTAGAGATATTAGTAACTCTGGAACAGCAGATCCTTTGGGAACCCATATTCCTGGGACCCCAAGTCAAGGGGACATGCTGGCAGCCTGCACAAAAGGAACTAGCTGGCAGCTTAGCAGAGATATCTGGGCTGCTATAGACTCGTCAGAAGTTACAAAACCCATCCATGGATTTGGAACTTCTCTGAGGATTGGCTTAGACCAAACCATACTTTGTCACAGGTAGACAGGAGGGCCAAATGTATACACAAAATATATTTGCTGGTCTCTTCTCCCTTTCCTTCTACCTTCTCATGGGGTTCTGATGAATGTTCCACATTCATCAACCTAAGCACCATCTCTGCATGTTCCCCTCAGTCAAAGTCCCATCTCGGCTGGGGATATTTCCAGACCCTCTCTTCCACCTGCACTGTGGCTGCACCTTGGCTTTGCTCCGCATCCCAGCTGCCAGCATCCTCCCAAGGCGTGGGTCAGAACAGCTGGGCTGTCCTGGCATGGCAGAGCTGGACCACCGAGGGGGACACAATGCAGGGGGCCAGCACAGGCTGCAATTTTGAGTTAGTCATTACTAAAATACATAGTGACAAGACATATTAGTACTTTGATAAACTGTTATGAGTGGGGAAAAAAGATGGGAGGTAGGGAGAAGAAAAACCTTTCGCTTGGAAATGCAAACTCCAAAGCAGAAATAATATATTACAATGATCATATATCCCAGTTTAAAGCTAATGTATCCTCCTTCGAAGATTGCAGTTAAACACTGAGCTATATTCTTTCATATACTTTGACATAATAAAATACATATATTTATGTATGGCTGTAAAACTGTATTATTTTAAAAAGTTATTTCATTGAAGTAGTTGACCTTTTTATGTATTATGGATACATTTCTTATACAGTAATAGAAAAACTGACTGTAAACCACTTTATGTTAAAGTATATGCACATTTAAATATTGTGACATAGATGATTAGAGACCACTATGTGACATCTGAGGTTTTAGAGATAAAGAAATGGTCCATTAAAAAAAAATTCTATAATATGAACCCTCTACTTTGAATTCCTTTGCTATTTGTTTGGATTTAAATTTGATTTTATTGTTTTTAACTTTATACTCCTGGGTTTGAAAATTTTCAGCAATTAACTGATTTGTAGCAACAATTGTAGTATGTTTACTTGTAAAATGTCTTTCAAATTAAGATCATTATTTTTACTTTTAGATTTTCCCCTAACTTTGCAACTGAACATTTGCAGCTCAACAAGAAGCAGTATTTTTTACATTCCAAATGCTTCTAATGCCAAAGCATTTTGCTGATTTAATGGCTGGTTTTGCAGGATAGAAAAAATACTAATAATTCTCAGCAAGCAGAAAATCAACAGCTATCGTTTTTCAGATGGGATTTCTGTAGCTCTGTCAAGTGTCCCATATTGTAAAAAGGAAAGGCAATTCAATCCTGTGTTTGATTTTTTCTCAAGAGGCACGAGCTTGATGTACCTTTATCTGGAACCCAAAAGACCAAATAATGTGGAACCCTAAGGGGGCTGAGAGGCTTAAACACAAGACTTAAGTGTTAGGAGCACCTGAATCACTTGGGCCAAAGTAGTGATTAACATATTTAGAGCTTAAGAGCTACTGCCACCTTTAGATGCCTTCCCTCAATGTCCAGGGATGGGGCACCCACTGCTTCTCTGAAACACCAGTTCCAGTGCCTCACCACCCCCACAGTAACAAATTTCTAAAGCTGCTCTCTGCCAGCTTAGAGCCATTTCTCCTTATCTTACCATTACATGCCATGCTAGAAAGTCCCTCTCCAGCTTTCTTGCAGGCCCCTTTTAGGTACTGAAAGGACACAGTCTGGCCTGGCTCTTTCCAAGTTTTATCATCCCTTGCCCATGAGCAAGGAAAAAAAACAGGCTTACACCTACAATTTCAGGCCAGTCAGTGCAGAGGAAAATCTCAGGGAAGGTAGATGGGTACATTTTCCTAGCTTGGTTAGCTGGGTGGGTTCTCACTGCACAATAGTGTGGGCTGTTGAGCTGAGTTAGATGTGTGTGAGCATACACGTCTCCATGCACAGAGGACATTTTGCAATCCACGGTAAAAGGCAACAGTTAGGTGAAATAATTTAAGCACAAATGCCCAGCATCTTGATTTCTCACTCGAGCTTGCTTCTGGGTGCTCGGGGTGTGATTGACATTTGCTGCACACAGCTGCTGCCGTGGGCACCCTGAAAGCAGCGCTGAGTAAGGAACGTGGCTGTGCACATTGTCAGAGGTTCAGTCTAGTTGGAGCCCTCACACCAGGCCCAGCAGGCATCACACAGGCATTTTTCAATGAGTAACTGCTCAATGAACACCTCCCGTGACTGTTTTTAATTCCCAGGGGAAGCTGCAAAGTTACAGTGAACTCAATACTGTGACAGTTTTGGTTTAGAGAAAGATACTTGGGAATCCTTTCAGCCTTTTCCTGGAGCAAAACTAATTTGTAAAGGGGACTGCTACTGAAGAACAGTGGAAATTTTTGGCCACATCTCAGGCTTCAGCTGCAGCCCTTGATGATCTTCCCTGCTCCCAGTGATGTCAGCTCAGACCTGCAGGCTCAGCTTACCTGACCACCTAAAGTGAGGGATGGACACTGCATCATGACTGTGTCACAGCTGCCTTAGCTATCTGGAAAGCAGTCAAGGCTGATGAACATGACCCACATTCCTTTCTCAGTTTCCTTGGGTTATAAAGAAAACAGGGCTGATTTATTATTTTCTTGAAGCTCTATCAGGTATTGGGCAGCCCTGATGGGTTTTTTTTCTAAATAAACTTAATCTGCAGTTCTTGGAAGTTTTTAAAAGGTCAAAGACAAGGCAGTGAATTCCCTGGAGACTGACAGTAGCATCCTCACACAACATTAAACTGCAATGGATCTTCAGAGGAAACAAGAATGATGGCCTGAAGAAAACATATGGGAGGACCACAATGTGTTTTGCTCTCTGTGCTCCACAGGACAGCTGGAGAGGCCAGGAAAGCTTCAATACACCAAATAAAGATGTGTCGGAGAGGAATGAGGGGCGGGCAAAAAGAAGATGGTACCAAGTGCTGCAATGGAAGGCAAGAAACCTGAGGTGCTGGAAGAACTTCTTTGATTTAGCACCTTGGGAAATACAGTCTGGTGTCGGTTCAGGCAAAAGGAAAAAGACTTTATTTGGGGAAGATGCTGTACATTTGTTTACATCCACAGAGAACATATGAACAGACTTCACACTAACTTGCCCAGAAGGTGTCATCTAACTCCCCTCTGGACACCCCACCAGCCAGGTATCTTCAGCCTGGCTCCCACCTTTTTGCCTATTACTATGTCTCGCTATTCCAGAAAAGCTGGGAAATGCTCAGCACAATCATACATACACAGGAAAAAAAAAAAAGGAAAAAAAGAAAAAAAAGCCCCAAACCCTCTGTTTTTAAATAGTTTTTGCAGTGTAGATTGACGAAATAATCTGTACTCCCCCCCACACAGCACCTTCTGACATGCATCCATTGGCTTGACAAAGCCAGTAGTCACACACACTCCACATGAATGCACCCATGGCCAGGTTGCCTTGGAAACCTTCACTGCTACCTAATATTGTTATAATTGGCAAGAAAATATAGGTTTTCTCCAACGATTCGCAGCATGTTTCCATTTTACATAAATATAAGCTTTCAATCTGCAGTTTTCTGAGGGTTTACTTCACTTTTCCCCCAGAAATTTTAGAGACATTTTCTCCCCAGAAAAATTAAACTGTTGTTTAAATGTTAGAAACGGTGTTGTATCGGTACAAGGGGCCACACAGCAATTCCAGCTTCCCTGTATGTCTCAAGAGGGGCTTCCATCATTTAGGAAAAGGAGCCCTACAATTCTCCCTGCTGCACTTAATTCCGTGCACGGCTCTGAAGTAGAACAGGTCAGCCCAAGTGCCCCCACACCACTCTGCTCAGGCTGCACGCTCTCCACACAACACCATCTACCTTATCCAGCAAAACTAGTAGAAACCACGAGTAGATTTTACTGTATGAACATTTCCAGCACAGACCAGGATTGTTATGGGATGTACTCAGCCGACACATACCCTCAAGGGAGGGTTTGGAGAAGAACCTTAGATGCTCCCCTAAAGGAGGGTTACATAAAAGCTGCACGTGTGTCCACATTGCATGCACTTACCAGAAAGAGATAAATGAACTCCTGGTACTGTGGCATGGATAGACCCCAAATCCTCTGCTTCTTAGATCATTAGACTGCAGCTACTTCTCCAGCCCAAAGTCCAGCTTGGGGCAGATGGAAACTGCAAATTTTGGTTGTCTGATGAGCAGTTTTGCCTAGGAAAGAGAAAGGGAAAAGTCAGACATGATGGACCACTACATACCAGTGGGTTCCAATAGAAATGTCTGGATGTGGCACACGAAAAGGGCAAAATCTAAAGTAGCGACCCCCAAATGAACAACCTGGAACACTAGGTGGACATTGAACTGAATACTTTAGGTCAGGCTGAGGAGACATTTTTCTCAGAAAAGAAGTGAACTATTTCCAGCTAGACCAGACCAAATTCTGTGCCTCTGCACAGTAATTGCAATACCTGATTTCACCATGATGTAATCCTTCGAGTCTGAAGTCCCACAACTCCTTAAAAATCTCCTTGAAAAGCAGTCTGGTGACTCACAGGCAAGTCCTGGGGTTGGTGTAGGCTCTTTCTTCAGCTGCAGGAGCTACTCTGAGCACCCTTTCCTAGGGCTGCTTCCTCAGATGGGTGTCCAGCCCAAGCAGTGGCTGCCACAGCAAAGTCAAGGGGATTGTGATCCTGTCATCCTGCTCTGGAAATAACAGTGGACCCAACTTTAGCTGATACCAAGCTACATAAGAGAAAGTGTCTTGGTAAAAGTAAAGCAACCTAAATCTTTGACATATGACTTTAGATTGCCAAGGTAAAACTGCAGTAAATCAGCTGCAGCAAGATCAGAAACTATGGGTTTTCCATATATTTTGGGGGGAAAGACCAGAGTTTATTTCCTGTGCTTGTGTAGTACAGCTGTTCTTTGGCTTTGGTTGCAGGCTCAAAAAAATCTCTTGAAACAGAAATGAGGTTTTTTAAATGTAAAAGCATTGACTTGTATTTTAGCAAAAGTAAAAAGCTCAAGCCAATTAATTTCAACATTTTTAAAATTACATCTGCATCGTTTTTGGAGTACCTGCTTCCAGCAAATGTGTGCTTTAGTCAAATGCAATTAAGTGTTAAAGTAAGGCATTGATGGCTTTTTTTCCTATCTGCATCATGTCAGTAGAGTTCAGGGGATGCAGTAATTACCTTAACTGTTCAAAAGAGCTGCAGAGTTGCTTCCAAAAAGAACCCAAAGACTAATTTTTAAATGCTTAACATACACACTTAAAATTGTATTTTTCAAGGAATCTCAGGGAGATGTGGCAATCATTGGGTTTTGAAAAGGACTCAAAACTATCAGTGAGATACTCAGTTTCCAGCATTTTTCACTCTTCAGAAGACCTGGGTATTTGACTTCCAGTTCACATTAGGCAAATTTGGCAAGTCTGCCTTGAAAACTTTGGTTTTGGTCCATCAGAGCTGCTTCAGTACAACATTAGCTAAACTACTGGATCTGCATTTGAGAACATGAGAAGCTTAGCAAGAAAGACAGATGGCAGAAAGAACAAAATTAAAGTGAATAACTCACCAGGTGTCACTCAGTGTTCATCCTCTTTAAATGTCACTCTATTTATTAGGGTGTCTGCCTAACACTTCAAATCCAACATCACATATCAATGCATTAACTATTCTTGAAAGTGCTCTGAGCTATAGTGAACCCATTCAAGTTGAAAGAAAAGCAGTTTAAAATTACACCATGTAAAACTTGCACTATTCCTGGCAAAACACCTCTTTTGCCCATCCTTCTTTTAATTTTGATGTGTCTCCAAGATTCCCAACTTTGCAAGCAGAAAAAAACCCCAAAAGGTAAAATGCCAGAGGTGAGAGTTCTTCAAAGAACCCAGGCTTATGAGACTGGAAATTAAATTCTTCTGTGGTTGGGTTTTTTAAACAGAAAGGCCTTTAAATCCAGCTCTTCTTTAACACAGACCAGCAGGAGTTGAACTAAAACCTAATTTTCTAGCCCTAACAGACTTTTTCAGCAGCATCTGATCCAAGCGGACAGTCACATGCATTTCAAAACTTTTTCTACCATCTTATATTTTCAGTTTTTAAGACTAGAACAATGCAGTTCTGTTGACATGCAAGACTTCTAGATTTAGGGGGTTTAGAAAACTTGTTGGAAATTAGATGGCTTTACTGTAATCTCAGACACTAGTCTTAACATTCTTATTGATTTGAAGTACTGATGACGTGGCCTTGTAAAACCTGAAAGAAATTATGATAGTTGGGATGTATTTTCTCTTGCTGAAAATGTCAATGCTTAACTTAATAGTGAATTTCTCTTATATTTCTATAACTTTTCTTGGAGCTGCTGCATTGGTGTTTAGAGGCATGGAATTTTTCTTCCTTCAAGCTTCCTTCTGTTCTCATACTCCACCTTTCTGATCAGAGCAAAATGCCGGGCAGATAATACACAGCAGAAGGAAAACATTATGACGGGCCAGCTATTTCCTTAAACAATATTGCTCAAGGAAAAGTGCCAATTTAGCTAGTAGAGAAACCATCTGACATGGAATAACATATTGAGCTTTTTACTACTGCCTTTTTTTGGGATCTCAATTTTCTATTTTGTTCCCATTTTTAGGTCAAAGTCCTTCATTTTGAATCCTGCATCTCATAATATACACAACATATTTTTTATTTATTATTCTCCTTCGACCCCATAATCACATCAATGATTCCATTGTGGTTATTTCACTAACCTGCACCTAAAGTTGTACTCAGCAAACAAAAAGAGCCATTTCAGTGAGATGGCATATGGGAAGGAGGACACTTGCCCTGACCTGTTGTAAAAAGCTAGAGAGATATCCTATAGCACTCACAAATACCATAACAGAGATTATAAGTGTGAAAATACCAAGATGCATTGCACCCTCCTCCCCTTTTTTTGTAGCAAAAGCTATTGAACTGCTAACCTGGGCTGTCTGCGTGCCGCAGTGATTTCAGCAGGAAAACAGCGCCTGCCTGCAGCAGGTTCTACATGATGGGAAGCAGAGGAAGGTTTGAAACTCAGCAGATGGCACAGATGGGCACCGTGCCAGCCCAGGGGCACTACCTGGTGAGCCTACAGGATCGCTTGCCGCATTTGTTAACGAGCTGGGGGCAAGAGACAGCTTTGTTTTACTCTCCTTCCTCTTCCCCCTTTATGTGATTTTGCTTTTAGCCACCAGACAACAGCAGTGCTCTTCTCCTGTGTGAAAGATTCAGCAATAAAAGGAGCCCAGGAAAAAAAAATAAAAAGAGGAGGAATCTGTTGTTTTTCTGTAACAAGTGGTCAGCTCGAACCTCCAATTTCTCAGCCTCCCATGACTGCTAATAACTCTGTTTACTCAGAGCCAGACCACAGTGGGGCTTTTGAACCAAAAACTGGGCAGGCACGGTGTGAATGTGTAAAGAAGCAGTATTTATCATTGTCATGATTTTGTTGCTTTCCCCCCCCACTTGTAAGAGTTGATAACAAGGAACTCAGAGGCAGCACAGCTGGCTTGAGAGATGTCTCTGCATGAGCAAAGGAATGGCTCTGTTCCAAGAGCAGGCACAACTTACTTCTCCCAATCTATGAATAATGGAAAAAGAGCATTTATGAGTGCATCTTCTCCCTTTGTTTTGTCTCAGGACTTTGCCTTTCCATATGTTCCATAGTGCAGATCTGGAGCACATTCTCAGGACAGTATGGTCTGAATGGCAGAGAAGTAGGTGGGGGTTTTTTTGGCTTTTTTTCAATCTATAAATTTATATTTAGGCCTTCCCAAGCTAGGGCTGAGTGTAGACCTAGGCATTCATTCTACTAATGTGTCAGCCAAAATGTAGGGCTCTAGTATCTGCACTCAAGTAGTTGTGGAAAAATCTGTTGTGTGCATTTTGAAAATGAGGAATTCTTGGAAAACCATTAATAAAAAAAATCCCTATAGATTTCTTGGGTATGTCTGATGTGAATTTTAGAAACGACAACTGACATCCATCACCCCCAGAGTGAACATGTGGAGAAAAAGTGAGTAAATCTTTTCTCCTCCCCATTGATGTGGTTCAATGTAGCATTTTTCTCTAGTTTTTTTGTCAGCCATAATGTAGGACACCAACAAAACTACCTTCTACTCCAATACAGCTCAGCAAGAGTAAATCTTTTCTCTTGGGAAGGTTTGCAGGAAAGCAATAGAGAATTTCAGGGCAAGTCTAAGCTGAATTGACTCAAGCTGCCTCAGAGACATTTACCTAAATCACCCTTCTTGTAGTGCAGGCACAACTATCCTTCATTTTCACAAGCACTAAAAAGAAAACAGAACCTTTGAATTCATTTCTTCACAAATAAAGAGATGTCGGAAAGCAAACTTAAGTTAACCACTTGAAAAATACTTTCCTAGTGCTATAATTCAAAATAACAGTGAACGAAAGGAAGAGGAAAGAAAAAAGGGAAGAAGGGTTTTATATTAAATTGCATCAACCAATAATCTAATAATCAGGCAATTGAATTTCTGTGTGAATAAACCCTGCTATATAGTGGCACCTGACACGCAATAGCTTAATACTTGGTACTAACTGGGTCTTTGCCCTCTCATTATAAAATAAAACATACGGCATTTTAATCTAAAGGATAATGTCAGGTTCGATAACATGAGGTAATTAGTAGCTGTGTTCTAGTGAGAGCATCACTCAGGTTTCCTCTCTTGATGAAAAATAAATTCTTTTTGTCACACAAGGAAATACTTATTGTTTCAAGACTTTTATGACAAAAATGATACAGACATTAAGTCAGAGGCATGAAAGATTATTCATGTTCAACTTTAAAATCAGGCACATCCAAAATATTATCTTTCAATTTGCATTTCTTTTGATCCACTAGGCTTGAGTGGAGACAAGAGAGGAAATTAACTCAAAGACAATTCCCTTCCAATTAAAGTCTTGTAGAGACAGAAGGATTAACCTTCTCCCCTGTTCTACCCAGGCTGCAGCTCCTGAAGGAAACACTGAGAGGTAGCAAATAGCACACACAGGCTCCTGGGGAGGGGGTCTCTCCCATGGCTGTGGCTCCAATCATGCCTGCTGGATGCAGATCACCGGATGAATTCCTCTGGAGCAGCATGGGATATTCCTTGCCCTGGCATACAACCCACTCGTGTTTGAAATGCCCCTCACATACAGCAGTGGGACATAAGAGGTCATTCCAGAGCACAGAAATTGTGGGCTTCACCCCAAGCTTCTCTGGAGGGGGAATCAGGGATGGGGAAAGAAACCTCTTCAACTGCATCCCTTTGGGTGGGTGCTTTTGGAGCATCTGCCAGTGCCAGCAGGCTGGGGGGTAAGGGACTCGCGGCCTTCCCTTCATCTCCTCTCCAGCATCCAGCCTTGCTACATCATTTATTACCTGATTTAATTTTAGGACTTGAAGAGGGGAGAAGTTTGTTGACAGAGACATTTTTGCAGTGTGTGATATGGACATCTTTTGCAAAATAATACATGGTCTTCTGCTAGAACAAGAAGGGGTTAAGCTGTCTATGCAGCTGATTCATGGTAGGATTTAAAATTGTCAGCAGTAAAACCCAAATCATTCACATCTCTCTGTGCATTAGGATTTAAATATGGATGCCAAAAATGAAAATGCAGCTTACTGAAGAAAGGAAGAACATATTTCCTAATATAGATAAATTTTCCCATTTCTGTAAGAAATTGAGAGAATTAGCAGCACCTGCAAAGGCAGAAAACAAGAAAAGTAAAAGAATCATGGATAATTAATACTCAGAAGGCAAAGACATCTTTCATAGAAAACATAATGGGCCAGAAATTCAGCTGCTGTACATTTGCCAATTTACATCAGCCGAGGAATGTGCTCCAGAAGGATTTAACATTCTTCTTATGTTACCTGGGAGATAAACGATTCAAAATATGGAGGGAACTTAACATGCATTATCTGTCATCTTTTGTTGATTAATAATTTCAGATGTTGCTACTATTATTTAATACAGACAATCATTACACCCTAAATTTAAATACAACAAAACATTAAATGCGGCAAAGCGTTACTTAAGCCTAATCTCTCAATACCTAAGTAAATGAAGCAAATAAATTTTAAAGGTCATTTAGGGGAGCTAAAGTTATAAGAGTGAAATTACCAATTTATCTGCTTCTAGAATAGCTACTGGACAGGGCAGTGATAGAGGCAGGGCTTCCAATTTTGCTCTCACACCTCACCCTGAATGTCTTCACTCTGCTGGGGTGAGAACATCCTAGTATGTTCTTACTCTTCAGGTGGAACAGCATGTTTCTGGCCCTGGTTTTCTAAGTGTGTGTGTTTGCATCATTGCACTGTACCTGCCTGAAAGGTTCCTCATAACAGCATTTGAGTTGCTCATCTGGTTGCAACTGAGTTGGAAGGGAGGGTTGAAATCTCTCAGATGAATTGGAGCAAACTGTGAAAATCGGGGCTGAGTACAAGGGTTCAGCAATTCCCCATGTCCTGTGCTCTGCCAAGCAACTGGGCAGCCACTGGGCAGCTCAGCCCAAGACTCAAAATGCGCTGTCTCCTTCCTAGGCAACCACTTGTAGAGAGGTGGAATAAGGGACAGAAAACTGAGGGCAGGGCAAAAACGACATAGGGAGATGAGTAACAAGTGGAGAAAGTGACAGGAGGAGAGTGAGAGGTGATTGGGAGGGTCTGCTTTAGTGCTGAGAAACCTTAAGAACCTGGCAAATAAAGAAACTAGTGAGTGAGGTTTTGGGGTAAATATCACATTAAGTGGGAGCACTCTCTATGCCATTTTCCTTAGCAGAACAATTGTCTACAAAAGGCACAGCCACAGGACAGCAAATTCTACTTGGATTATCCAAACATTAGTGCCATAATAACTGCTGGAAAATTATCCCCCAGCCATGCATCGCTTCCCCATTGTGAAACAGCCACGCACCACAGAAGATCTCTACAACAAAGGAAAATGCTTGACATTAAGAAATGTGAAGTCCTGGATCAATCTTCCAGCAGAGTGCAATGCATGTGCATACACCAATAGGTATAGATACAATGTATTAAAATCAGTGTAACCAGACAATCACATTTTCCTGCTTTCTGAGCTGAACTGTAAAGATCCATTTGAATCTAAGAAATATGGAGCTCTGGCCCCAGGAAGAAGTAGTGGATTTATACTTACCCCAAAGTGTAATGCCAAAGTTTCTGGGGATGACTAAGCAGTTGTCAGATTTTCTCCTTCCCCATCGAGTGTACTAGACACAAACAAATACCATTGCAGATAGGTTCTGCATTCAGAACCATTTAGAGAGGTTTACAGCAGATTTGAAAAACTCAGAAGGTACCTGGGATCTAATTCCTGTACACAAAGCAATGCTTGCCTTAGCCAGCAGGGAAAGCTGAATGTAAAGCTAATTAGGGATAATATAAAGTAGCTTCTACCTGAGAACAGCAGGAAAATATGTACTGCAAGTAAAGCTGCACGACTAATTGATTTTAGAGGTTTGTTGGCAGTCTGAAAACCAAACACTCCCAACAGGTAAGTTTTTGAGTTCAACAGACCTAATGTATCCTATGACCCAAGAAGCTCCCCTGTGTGGTTTCCCCAAAGTCTGACACAGCATGAATTTGGAAGGCCTTCCCTCAGCAGGGCAGTTGTTTTCCATCTGGACACCTATTTTCGTGAAATTCACAGGAGCACGTGTGAGACTTTTGGGTTGCATCCAGGCACTGGGTTTAATTGTAATTAAGTGGGGACAGACACCAGCAAACATGCACACAGATGTGTGACAAGAGGGGGCAACAAATGCCACTCTCTCTCTGGATCCAGACTATATTTCTTATAGGAGGAGACAAAACCAGGCCACTATTTTGTCAGCCAGTCACAGATACTAATTTGTGCACTCCAGACTGCTAAGCAGTATTTGGGCAAGAAATATCTTCCCCATTCACCCATGTGAAAATGTATCTTACAACAGAGTGGAATTACATTAAGAAAATAACTATCCCAACTCTACCCCATTATATCCTGTTTGCGTCTCCCAAACAGGATTGCTTTCTCCTCAGAAGAATAAAGGAAGGAGTTAGGTGAAGAGAAGATTGGGAATCATTGCCTCTAAGCATTCAACAAATCATCAGTAAATAATAAGCAGGTCCCTTTCCCTTCCCAGCAGAGCAGCTGTGGACGCTGACAGACAACAAGCTGATTGTGTCAACATACTCTGGGCAAATTTCCCAAATACTGGGCTGCTCTGGTGGTCTAGCAGTCAGGAAAAAAAATCACCAAAGCAAAAAAACCCAACAAAACAACAAACCAAGAAGAAATAAAGATAACCCTTTTTAAAAAAACAGAGACAATGAGGGCAAACAGGACTTCTTTTTTCTCCCCAAAAAGCACTCTGAAATAGCCCTTCTGTTCATTTATCATAGTACATGCAGAGCTGCTTCTTGAAACATCTCATCACCATTTAGCACAACATTTGTTGTAACAGCAAATTTCCACAGCGAGACAATGCTACAAAAGCTGTTGAGACAGACACACATATAAACACGAAAATACAAAACACTCTGAGTTGCTCACTACAGGAGAAGGCTGCAGCACAGGCAGTTATCAGACAGTGACTAGTGTTCAGCTGCTCTTGTCCACACTGAAAACTTGCATGACAAAGCACTCAAGAAGCCTCTTTTGGGACAATTCCTGCTCAGAGCTGATGAGATGTCACCAATTCTGCAGCTACCCTGGGATTTTTCCATACATAAGTTTTAGGGCAGCAATTCCTTTTTGTCTTGCTATACAAATTTCCAATATCTAATGTAACCACGGTTTAATATAAGAATGAATTACTTTCTCCCTTGGAACAAAAGGGATCAGTTCAAAAATCAATAGCTTGGATTGCTCTCTACACCTCTGCTTTTAAGGACAGTGTCTCTTCTATTTCAGTAAGTATGCAAGATACATGCAGATATCTTCTGCTTTGTTCGCTTAAATCCGATGATCTTTGCAGAGGCAGAAGGGGCATCCTTCACTTCTTAGAGACACAACACCTACCTATTGTTTATTTCCAGGACTGAGAAAGAATTTGAGCAGCTTATTCACAGAAGGGAGCCATTACAGCTCTGACACTTCCATCCAAGACATGGAAGAGCATAACCTCTGACCATGCCTGAGGCCACAGTGAAAAAGCACATGGAAGACTATAACCTCTGACCATGCCTGAGGCCACAGTGTAAAAGCACATGTAAGAGGTGGGGTTTGTAACAAGAGCAGCCTTAAACCAACAGTTAGCTATTAGTCTTTATGTATGCAGAATGTTTATTTCCCAAGCAGGTTCAAACCCATGGAAAAAAGAAAGACATCTTTGTCCTCAGGAGGGTGGAAAAGAAAGGCTGAACAGTAGAGGAAAAAAAGGCTGGTGGCAAGGGATCTTGGGATGCTGCACAGCTGCTGCAACTTTCTTCTGTTCCAGTGTGAAATGTCATGACACACTCGGGAGCCTCATTCAGCCATCAATATTTATAAATCCCAGAAACTACCAACTTGATTTTGAGAGCAGATTTTTATATACAGTACAACTGCAGCAGACTGTAAGAGAAGCTCAATACCAAACTAATGAGAAATTAGATGAAGTTAATACACTGTAAGCCTTGGGTAAATCTGTTTGTCCTATTTGCTCATTGCCTTGTTGATCTGGAACCTCTAAACAAGAAATCTGGCCTGTTCACCATTATTGCTTATTTAATCCTCTGAAGTCTATGAATAATGAGACAAAAATATCTGTGCCCATTGTAGAGAGAAGATATATAAATAGAGATGAAATATTCTGTCTAGAACAAATATCCCCACTTCTCTTCCATTAGCAAATGTAAAAAAAAAATCTCCTTCTTAAAAATTGAAATGACTGCATATATAAATGCCAACCAGCACCAAAGTGATCATCATCTAACTTGAGACAAAAAAATAGTATCATTTATTTAAGAATACTTCGGTTGATGGGAGCTGCTTGGTAACATAGCCAGACCACAG
This sequence comes from Cyanoderma ruficeps, assembly GCA_008694505.1. Taxonomy (NCBI): domain Eukaryota; kingdom Metazoa; phylum Chordata; class Aves; order Passeriformes; family Timaliidae; genus Cyanoderma; species Cyanoderma ruficeps. The sequence continues at coordinate 3,667,214 of VZDJ01000084.1, forward strand.
CTTGGACGGTGAGATACTGACCTGGGATGGCATCTCTTTGTTCAATATCTGCCATCTTCATGTGTACAGCTGAATTTGTCCTTGCTGAAAATCTGCCTAGCAAGCCAACCCTTTAATGCCTGTTTCAAAAAGGGGAAACATCAACCAAGAGTGATGAAATGTCTTGCTGGTATTACAGGAAAAAAGACTTCACACAGGAAAGATCTTGAGAAGACTGCTCTTACTTGACTAGCTTACTAGGGAGAAAAATTAGATACACATATATTAACTCAGAAGCTTTTTAGGTGAAATTCTTAGGTGAAAATTTTCCAGGGGAGTAATGGAAAGTAATGGGCAGTAATGAAAATAGCAAAAATTTGGGCTTGAATGAATGAACCTTACAACTATAACACACTGTAAATGAAAGTCTAGCTAATCTATGTCCTGTCTAACCCTGGCTCCATATACTTTTATATGGTGTGAAGTTTGGTCTGGAAAACTCTCATTTACACACATACTAATGCCTGAAATGGAGCCTGAAGAACTGACAATATTTTAGCTAGCAAAGACTATAAACCCCATTGTTAGAGATTTCCAAAGTAAAGCAGCCTCAGGTTGACAAAAACATTTTGTTCTGCTTGAAAGGAAAGTCTATTCTAGTGGTCATCAGAGGACTTTCATTCTTTGCTTGCAAAAATGTATTGTTTCCCTCCAGCAAAGATCCAACGCTCCTCAGTGATTTGTTGCAAAGAAAAGTTATCTTCTTGCTCTGGACTAAGCTGCAGAAGAAACAGACAACACCCCTGTGAGAATGAGAGGAGAGAACTGCAGTAAGATTCTAAGGAACCTGGTGATGTATTTATCTGGAGAGTCTCCATCTGTGCTCTTTTTCAACTTGTCCCACCTCATATACGGCTCAACAATCTTCAGAAGGCTGGCATGAAGTAAAATGGAGAAGTCTCTTGTGAGAAAACTACTTAAGATGAGGCAGGAGGATTGGAGGAGAAGACCTGCAGGAAAAAAAAGAGGCCAAATGACCAAATGACTCTCAAGTTGGAGATAGAGTGTGAAGATGCAGTCCTTTATCTCACTGAAAGGCAACACACAGTGGGCACTTCCCAACTTCCTAGGGCCCAAGCTTAGGCTCTTTTCACCCCTATGTTTTTTGTAGCAAAGTGAGGAGTCCAGCAGATATTGCTGTATCTGACACTGAATAAAACTTCTCTGCTGGGTGTGCCAATGGAACAGCTCCCCTGTGGCTCAGGTAATACATACAGCTACCTCAATCCAGGCAATGCCCCTTTGTAAAAATTGAACCCCAACCATAAGCTTGCTCTGAGTGCTCAGGAGGGCCAGACAGATGCTAGACTAACCTGCAATATGCTAACACATTGCTTAATTCTTTTCTCTAGTACCAGCTGGGAACCTTCTTTAATGCAGACGCTCTTGAGCTGCATCTTTTGCTGTAGCTCCCACTGCCTTCATGTTTTTAGAGAGGGTGTACTTCTGATTCTTGGGTTGAATTTTCTCAACATACCATCAGAAAAAGGGGCTGCCCTGCAGTTCTCTCCAGCCTAATTGAACTAGTGCAAATGCCAGAGTAGGAGAACATTTTGTAGGCTGAGATACTCAAAAGAGAGAGTGGTCTGAAGACAGAAAGAGCTACTTACCAGATCTGCCTTCCTGAGATGGGTCATCTTGCACTGATGAACAAAGTTTGCAGCTTCACTTTTTTTCCCTACTTCATCAGGGAATTTCCCTTTTAAACAGCTCTTTCTGTCCTTGGACAGATGTATGTGTTTCCCACCTCTCTGAAAGGAAGGGCTGCAGCAGAAGAAAGGTTGCAATCATTAAAATGCCACCTGTAAAGCGTGCAACATCCAGTACCATCCTGTACAAGCCCAGCAGGTAGAAATGAGACTGTCCATCATGAAGCCATGGAGCGTTTGAGCCCTATTCCTTTCAGACTGATAAAAGCAAACCCAGCTGGGATCAGGCTGTCAAGGGAAAAGGCCAGACTTGTAACTCGGATATTTAAACCAGATTTAAAATAAACATGCAGCCTGCCACAATTCTTTGAGAAGAGTGATAAGGGTAGGGCAATGAATAACTGACTTCTCTCTTTACCTGCCATTAAACTATGTGACACAGGAGACAGTCAGAGGACTAAGCAGATTTACAACCTGAAGCAGATTGGATTCAGAAGAACCAAAATGATTTGGGACTGAACACCCTTTATAAGTCCAGTCTCCTTAGCCAGAGAGAAAAGGAATGTCCTACAGTCAAGTTCAAGTGTTATTTCTGTGCTTCAGTCTGCAGCCAGAGATCAAGGAGTCAAATGGATCTCCTAAGGAGCTGTGTGTTAAGGATTGTGTGCCAGAGGCTCTGAAAACCTTCACACTGAAACTGTCAGCTTCTCTGCAGCTGGAAGTGCTGAACCTCATGTGACAAAAAGCTAAGCAATACTGAAGCAATTAAACAAGCTGCCTGAGGAACAAACCTTTCAAAGAGGCCTCCCCTCAGTCACCCCAGGACTTCCCCCATCTCTTGCCAATCCACAGAATTGTCTTTGTGCTCCACCCTGCACCTCTGTTGCAGCCAAAGCCTGTTGCACAGGCAGGTGGCAAACAAAAGTATCCATCCCACTGGTATACAGGCAGATCAGGAGGGTCCTGTCCCATAAAAATATAATGAACTTAGAGCAAACGAGGTGTTTCTTACTACCTGCCTTAAACACCACTGGAGTGTGGAATGAAACCCGCTTTTTGCTAGACAGCTTCAAGTCCAGAGCTGACATTTTTGAATGCTAACCAAACAACCAGCAGCACTCAGACTAGTCAATAAAAAGCATTACTAAGAGTCATTTTTCTCATCTGAGCCAAGTGGAAAAAAAAAAATGGTGCCACAGAGTTAATGATGATATATTTAGCAGTGAGTATCATCTCAATAAACACAATCCTTTCCCAGTTAAGAAACACAGTCTCCAGTGAGGCTCAGCACAGATCTCATGGAGCCACATTGTGCATTGGTATGAGCCAAGTGCTGGTCAGGTGTCATATCAAGCCAACTGCTACACCCAGCAGTCTCTCCATGGCCCCTAACAAAAATTCCGGCATTAAACTAATTAGCAGTAAGCTCTTGCTTTTATACATCCCCCACAACCAGCAGGATAAAAGATAAATAAGTTGTTAGCCTCTCCTAAAGGCTTCCAGACTATTTATTTATAGACTCATTTATAGGTGCCCTTCACAGAAGCATCTGACCTTTTCATAATGATTACTGAACCTCTCCCATAAAGTCTGTGCATAATGAGACAGCATTATCGTGCCCATTTTAAAGAGATGAGAACATGGACTGAAAGCAAGTAAATGAAATGGTTTGGTTGTGGATGCAAGCTGTTCCACAGACAGATGCCAAACAGAGACACTAATGTTCTACCACACCTCCTTTAGAAGCCATTCAAACTGCTCTAGGGCTGCTGGAAGAATTTTGTAAGGCTGTAACAGCTACAGATCACCACTGGACCCAACAAAGGCAGTAATAAGATGCTCACAGACAATCCATCCCCTCAAACACTAGCAGCAACTTCTGGTTACTGTTCCTCTTTATGGAATGGACCTTGGAGTGATCAGACCACACTTTTGAGGCTGGCTTCCCTTACAGTCTCCTAAGTTGCTCTTGGTGTACCTCTCAGTGTGGGCCAAGGTTTCCTCTGCCTGTAAATTAAGGCACATTGTTGAGTCAGAGCAAAGCTTCATTTCAGCCATTCAAACAAACCCATCACTTACAATATTTACCTTTCATTTGCCATCAGTGAAACAGAGGTTGTTGTATTGAAATTTGTCCATGAGTACCAACTGCAGGCTTGATTCCTTTCTGCACTGCCACTCCAGAAAATTATTTTTTTTTTCCACAGGTGAAGATGCCATCTTGTCACACACNAAAAAAAAAAAAAAAAAAAAAAAAAAAAAAAAAAAAAAGGCAAGCAAAGAAGCTACTGCTAGAGCTGCATCTGGGTGACAAATTGAACCTCACCTCACTATTTCTAGAGGATTACTGGTTGGGAGCCTACCTCCCAGGGCACTGAGAATCACCTCATGAAATCAAAGATGTGGGAAAACTCACTGACTTTCGTTATCAGAAATGAAGGAGACAATTAAGATCAGCTGCAAATTAAGCACTGTCATGCCCTAACTTTGCGCTGTTTGCCACAGAAGCAGGTGACATTTCTGCTAAAAATTGTGCAGGAAATAGAAGAAACATAAGGGACCACCCTAAAAACTCCTCCCAGCTTGACATTTATGCCAGAGAACATTCTGTCCAAATTCAGATTAAAAAAAAAACCCAAACTATCCTTAAAGTTTCTTCACTGATCAAGAACAGAAGCATAGGCATAATGTCTCTCCTCTGAAGTTATTTTTTTTACCAAGTCCATGGAAATGTCCTCAATCCTGCTCTTGCCCAATGTTGAAGGGATGCACTCCTGAGCAACATATTTTCCTCTTGAGCTGTGCTGTCAACAACCTCTTTTCCTGTACACAGGATCATAAAATACTAGAAATAGGTAAATCTGGCCCATTTCTTTCCACAGCAAAACAGCTTCCAATAAAGCATGAAATATCCCCTCACCTCTCATGTCCCAGAGTGCCACGTTTGAGGTATCCAGGGATTCAGCAGCAATGATGTTACAGACAGCAAAGAATAATCCCAGCAAAGCACATCAGACAGCTTGAGGGCAGACACTTTATGAAGGATTTCAAGACCTCATGGGAAGCTACTTCCTTGTCCCCATATAGCGTGTACATGTTATTAATGGATATTTATCTTTGAAAAGAAAGAACAAGAAGAATAAATGTACTGTCAAAGAAATTGAGAAGATTATTACTTTAAAAGTATAACCAGGTGATCACAAGCCATTTTGAAAGGATGCCTTCTGTGATAGGCCACACTTTTCCTAAAAATGCCAGGCCCTCTCAGCTGTCCCATACAGTCAACATGGCAAATTCATGATGATGCTGACTGAAACTAGAGACAGGGCTAAGAAGAAAGGAAGGAGTTCTCCAAGGGCCCATTTTTAAGGCCCATTTAAAGAGTCAGGAGATTGTTTTCCACTCAATGCTTCTATCACTGCAAGTAGCATTTCAATTTTGAGAAAAATTATAGGCTTAAATCTAAAAAAAATCAGTTACTTAGGTCAAATAAAGTTCTTTCAACACCCTGGGGTTGTATTTTCTTTCAATAAGAACCAGTGGTTTTAATTACCTTGTTTCCCATTTTTTGTCCTGTAAACCAGAAGGAAAAAAAAGCAACCAACCAAACCATGTCATTCATATAGTTTTGTTCTACCATAAGGTTTCGTACTAATGACACTTAAGAGCTGGGATTTCCATCCCAAATGGTTAATGACTTGATATTATACTGCAGTATTCTATATGAAACAGCTCCCCAGGGCATTACTGTACAAGTAAATCCAGACATTTGTACCACGTTAATTAAACCAAATTTTCAAGCAGCACCTCAAAAGCTACATGCAGGACACAGCCCTCACCTTACACTGCAGCATGGCATCAGTGAGAGAAACAGCATCATGATGTTGTGTTTCTTTATATGGTCTATAAAGTATTTGGTTTTATTGCTTTCCTCTTGTTTTGTTTTGGTTTGTTTGTTTAGGGTTTTTTTGTTTTTGTTGGGTTTTTTTTTATACTTTGAAGTAAGATAAGGGTAAGAAAGGGACACCTATAAAGCAATTTTATTGTCTGTGCCCTCACTGGGTTACACAGAGATTCAGTGCTTGTTTTCAGTTTTATTATTATTATTATTATTTTAAATAAGAAAAACCTTGCAGGAGCCATGGAAACTGTCAGGATTATTTGTTCAATTGACATGATGCCTCTCAGGCTAGTTTCTAGTTTTAAGCTATCATTTTGGCAAATAAAGATTAGACTATTTCCAGAAAACAGTGGATGTGCTAAGCCACCTTGTAGTGCCTGCAGAAATGGAGGAACTAATGAAGGAAGAAAATGTCTTTGCTATCTAGACCTGATCACAATTGTGCCCTTTGCCAGGATACTTAGTGAATATTTTGCTGCTTTGTGCTTTTTGCCAACTCTGGAAAGACTCTACAAGAACAAGAGATTGTGCTGTAATAAGAAATATTTTCACTAAAATGCAGAGAGTCCCTGCAGAAAGGTGTTTAGGAGGTGTCTGTGTCTGGCACTGAGTGATGTGGTTTAGTGGTTTAAGGGCTGAGGGTAATGCTGGGGGCAGAGTTGGACTTGGTGATCTTAAAGGTCTCTTCCAGCCTTGATGTGTCCTGGGGGGCATCAGGGACAGCATCAGCAGCTGGGCAATGGAGGGATTGTCCCACTCTGATCTGCTCTGGGGCAGCCTCACCTCCAGTGCTGGGAGCAGTTCTGGGTGCCACAGTGTAAGAAAGGGATTAACCTACCGGTGTCCAAAGAGGGCAACGAAGATGGTAAAAGGCCTGAAGGGAAAGCCATGCAAGGACTGGCTGACATCATTGCTTTGTTCATCCTGGAGAATACTGAGGGGAGACCTCGGCTGTAACTACAGTTACAACTTCTCATGAGGGGAAGAGGAGGGGTAGGCACTGATCTCTTCTCTCTAGTGAGCACTGGCAGGACCTGAGGGAATGGCCTGACGTTACGTCAGGGGAGGTTTAGGTTGGATATCAGAAAAAGGTTCTTCACCCAGAAGGTGGTTTGGCACTTGAACAGGCTCCCCAGGGCAGTGGTCACAGCACGAAGCCTGACACAGCTCAAGAAGCGTTTGCACAGTGCTCTCAGGTGCATGGTGTGACTTTTGGGTTGTCCTGTGCAGGGCTGGGGGTTGGAATTTGATTATCCTGGTGGGTCTCCTTCAAGTCAAATATCCTAAGATTCTGTGATTAAAATCTCAAAAAAAATTTTGGTGGGTCTTAAAGGGTATTTATTCCACAAAGAAAGACTTTTGTATTTCTGAACTTTGCTTTTTTCATTTACCTTGAAGAGCCAGTGTGGCTCCAAATGTTATGAGAGCCTGTCTGTGGGAAGCAGTGAGGAAAAAAGATGAAACAAAGCAAACCCAACCTTTTCCTACTGACTGGATTTCCAGCAAAAGCCATTAAACAGCAGTGGCTGGTCTCCTGAGTCAAATAAGTCCAGGCTAAATCTTTATTGAGAAGAACTGACCTGAGCTGCTGTTACACAGCAGCAGTGCAAACAGCACATCTGGAGGTGGACATGTTTATGACCTGAATTCATTACACATTGATAAATTCTACAACCTGCCTTTACCTCCATTTCAGCCAGCAACACATGGAGGTGCCAACTCACCTTTGCCATTTCTTTGAGAGATGGGCTCCTGGTCTTTTCTTCTGAGGTCCTGGCTGTAACAGCTGGGAACCCCTTGGCTCCCCATGGGAAATGTGGACCTGTGCCGCACAAAAAAAATAGGATTGGTGATGTCACAGTGTAAGACACACACCTCTTGTATTCTATGCACAGCACTTAAAGGGGGTGAGGAAAGCTTAGCTGAGGTCCCACAGCTCAGCATCACCGCCCTCCAACCCAGGCTTGATTAACTGCAGTCCTAATTAGCCTTGCTATAAGGTTGGGGGAAGAGTTTCAGCCTCCACTGAAGTGCTGCTGTCTATTCTTAAGTTTTAAGCAGCACTGAAGTGGTCAAAAAGGTTTGTTCTAGACCCGATATTTCACAATTGCCAGAACATAGTATTTCTTGCTTATATGAGCATTTCAGTGTGATTGACTTTGGGTAGCAGGGAGCTGAAGTCATGCCAGACCTGTTTCATTCTGACATTTATTTGTGCAATGAAATCCAAGGATCTTTTCTTTTCTCTTTTTTTCCCCTATGTGATTCACTCAGTACTGTCTCTGTGACATTGAAATTCATCACGCTGCTGGCCCTGGTGTACCCATTAGATTGTACATGCCAACAATGCTAGAGCTCTGCGATGGAGAAAAGACAGCAGTGAGGAAAAAAAAATATATATGTGGCCTGAGGAAGTAAATTTTAATTTTTTTCCAATCTTTCTCTGATTTACAGTGAGATTCTCTTGTCCTTAATCATGCTGTGATACACTAACCTCCCTCTCAAGGAGGAGGCAATGAATAAATGCCATGCAGCCAGGGGCACTTTTCCTCCCATTCATTCAAGCACTGCACAAGATGCCCAAAGCAGCCCTCTAACCTGCCCAATGGAGAGAAATGTCCACAAAAAGAGCCCTTTCCTCAGTTAAAGAAAATTAGAGGGACAATTAGAGAGAAGAGTCTCTTTCCTGCTCCTGATTAGTGACAGACACACAAAGCCACACAGCTCCAGGGTCTGGAAAAGAAGCCAGGTAGTCCTCTAACATTTCCCATGCAAGCTCCTGCATCTCTTTTTACTCTGCTCCCCCAAGCTTCCACTCCACAAATGGGTTGAAATGGAGTCCTTATGTCTGATCCTGTAACCCCAGAGCCTTCCTGCAACTGCTGATGAGTAACCAGCAGAATGAGCCTCCCGTGGGTGTGAAAGAGAAAGGTCACATGGAGGACGATGCAGAAGGGACTCCCATCACTACCTGGTGCTGCTGGAGACAGAACAAACATCAGTCCCCATTGTCACAACTCCTATTAGCTCTCAGCAGTCGCTCTGCTTGCTTACAAAGTGTCACAGAGGAAGGCCATCCATACAGGCAGCGTTTGTGTGTAGGGTGGTAATCCAGTCCTGCCAAGGCTGTGTGCTCTCAAATATGCAGCAACAGGGAGGCAGGAGGAGCAGTGCTGGCATTTAGGGGCAGCCATGCAATGATGGCTCACTGAAGCTGTGTGAGGTTAGAGGCTCTACTGCTAATTTTATCTGGGGCTGTTCACACACAGCTCCAGGTGATTGGTGTTCAATTTGGCTTGAACTCCGTTCATAGTCAATGGTCCAAAATAATAGCAAGCTGAAATAGCTGAGAACAAGTGCTCATTTCCACTGCCTCTGGTGGATGGGAGCATCACTAGCATTCCTGGGTTCACCTGCTGCAGACTAACCTGCTTTGTGTCAAATGACACTGGGTAGCTATAGTGCTGCTCCAATAGAGTTCACCTCTGCTGTTTCCAGTTTGAGACAATTAATCCTAATGACACCCAATTCTCCACCCTCCTTAGGGCTGCAGAAAAGTCAGGCCATGATGGGGAAAGATGCAACACTATTTTAATCAGAATACAGATACTCAAACTTGTCTTTAGTTGCCATCAAATGAAGGGTCTCTTCAGTGCCCAGGGACATCTGCTGTCCACCTGAGTCATGGTGTTTGAATTTGGCACAATCAGCAGAGATAAAAGTGACAAAATACATAGCAGGGTGGGGGAAGAAAAGGAACAGTCTCAGGCAAGAGTTAAATGGAGCGAGAAGGCTGAAAACAGATAAATGAGATTTATCTGAAATAATAAACAAATGAGGAGAAAGAGAGAGGAGAAAAAATACAGAGTGAGCTACAATGGGGTTCACAAAAAAAGACAAATAAAAGGTGTTTGGGAGGCACTGAAAAAGCTGAGACATACATGGAAAGAAAAAAAGGAAGAGAAAATCTAGAAAAAACTGGATAACAATCCATACCTTTGGCTACTGCCTTCACCCTCCCTGAAAGCTATCTGAGGTTTTGCATGTAGCTCTGTTACCCCGGCTTTGCATTTAGGCTGTTATTTTAAACAGAAAAAGTCACAGAAATGACAGGGCACATTCAAAATACTCTGTATGAAAATATCTCAATTCCAGGCAAAGCACAACTGTTTGTTCTTGTCTGTTACCACTAAGAGCAAGTTGCAGTGTGCACAGTTTTCTGAGCACATGGCATTTTGCAGGGCCAGAGTGCTCATCTCTTCACATCTTGTGCAGCAGTGCTCCTTCTAGGTAGAAAAGCCAGATGATATCACCCTCCTTTTCAAGCAACTACTACTCTTATCTACCAAGCAGTGTTGCAAACACCAGCCCCACCTTCTAAAGGAGCTTTTATTAACCTTGAACCATTTGCAAAGTTTTCTCTAAAGAAAAAACTAAGATGAGATGAAGGGTAACCAAAAGGCCTATTTTATTACAGATCTCCACTGATGGAGAAAACTCTGAAAACAGCTCTTCCTTCAACTGGGTGTTTATAGAACTGCTCTTTCTTGTGCAATCCCTGCTTGTCTTTCCTTGAGCTTAAATACCATCTTTCTTCACTGACAGAGACTCTCTCCTATACTGGGACAGACAAAACTCGTAAGAATTGACATGCTTGTCAGATTTGTCCAGATTAAGAAAGACTGGGAAGGAAAATAAAACCAGAAGAGGATTACTACATACACCCTATTTCCTTTGGAAACCAAGCTAAATCATTCAAGATAGGCTGAGAAGGCAGTTACACGCATTAATCTCTGATTGACCTTCCTGATGCTATCAAAACTGAGAGCAGTGAACCATGTGTTTTCCATTTGATTTGTTGTGGTTTTGTTCAATAGGTTAAAATCTAGGACATGTCTTGAAAGACAACTGTTTGACTGGGGCAGCCAGAATCCATCTGCTTGATGATGCTATTCCATACTACCTGTAAGCTTTCCCAAAGCACTTACCCTTTCCCAGTGGCAGAGGGGCTGCCAGCTCCAAAGGGTCACAGCTCAGTGACACAAGACTGACTCACACAACAGGAGTTGTCACTATTGCAAACCAAATTCATGGTTCCGCTGGCATCTCACGTCATTAATAGGGCTAATGGGGATTTGCCTTAGTCAGGTTCAGAAAGTCAGGGAAGAGTTTAAGGCACTTTCAGATCTTAAGTGCTTCTTGCACCTCACCAAATTTCTGCATGTATGGTAATTCTGACCTCTAAAACAACAGACTGTAAATACAAGGATCCAGGGACAGACAGAAGGTCCGAAGCTGCACAAGGCAGATACACCATGCCAGACAGCACTTGTGTGCACAGGAGCCTGACAGTCGGCTACGCTACATCTGCTGATCCACTCCAGCCTGCTACTGCCTGGGCCAACAAAGCATTTCCTAAATTCTGCCATTAGCACAACCCAGGAACCATGTCCAACAGGCAGCTTCTGTGTGGGCATGCAGCTCAGCTGAAGGAGTTTAACATTGTGGACAAGGTCAAGTCCTGCCAGCTGGCCTGAGAACCAAAACCTGCTCTCTGCTACTGTTTAATCTATGAGCGCAGATGTTGCCCACAGCTGATGGGAGCCCTGACAGTGCTCACTTCCTCACATGCCATCCACCATTTATTTTCTACAACTTGAAACACTGAAAAGCTGTCCCATTCTTTAAGGATCGCCATCCCATACTGTCCTACCCCTTTTATCACACACATGGAAGCTCAAAAACACAACTCTATCTGAAAAAGTAATCTCTACAGGTGGTAGTTACCAATCCTTTCGCAGTTCCTCCACTTCCAAGTGAAGTGGCTCATGTTTTACAGCTGCTTTGTCTGCTATCATGTTCTAGGTGCCTCTATATCTCTGAATTGTAATCTGATTTGCACACATAGGGGGAGTTTAGCTGGTTTGTAGTTCAGAGGGAGTAACTGCACATCCCAATATAGAGCTACACACCACTGGCTATTGCTTACACAGAGCTCTAAGCTGTCATTAATCTTACCAAAGAGAAAATGAAGTGTTTTGGTATGTTTCAGGAGAAATTCCATGATGCACCCATAAGTGAATGCCTGATTTCACAGTTCATGCAAATGCATTACCTCATAGTTATTGCACTGTCCCAGGTGATATTTATACTATTATTTTAAGATGTTTTGTCTTGTTTTTTATAATCTCTTCTGAAAACAAGTCATTATTTAATGAGAAGTAACATCATTGAAAATTCATATTCCTGTGTAGTTCCACCTTGTTGGCTGGCTTCACTGAGGCCTAATAAAATGTAAGTTTTCTTACTGTCACAGTGCTGCTGTACAATATTGCTTCACTGCAATCAGGCTGTTATTTTGGTGGGACCAATATGGGCTCTCACTCTCATGACATCTGACTGCCTTTCTCATGGGAGCTTAATTGCTTCTGTGCACTCTTGTGTTAAAATCGGTTAAAATTGGCGAAAGAATTCTAAAATTATATACCAAATGGGAGAGACAACAGAAAACAATATCTGAGTGTGCCTGAGCTCGTTTCTTCAAGAATGTTTCAGAAGGTGAGGAAGATTGTCACTTCTCAATCTCGTAACAGCTTATACATTGCAAAGTCCTTACCATGACCACAGGAGCCCTGCACAGCTCTTGGCTCCCTCGGTGACATTCTGTGCACATAAACAACCACATCCCAGACTTACAGTACTTTTCAACAGCACTGCTCTTTAAGTACATCTGCAGCATGAACTGGCTAGATTTTGAAAACAACACTCAATAGAAATTCCATCTTCCGGCTGAAGAATCCATGTGGCCCAAAAACCATGAGGAAAAGCAGATGTTAGGAGATGTGAGGGAGGACTTTGCAGTGCCCTTATCTCTGGCTGAAGTCAGATGCCAAAAGCTGTAAACATTTGAGCACTTTTAGAGCTGACAGTTCATTTTCCAGCTAGCTTTACTGCTTTTCAAAATTAGTTTTGTTTATCCTGGTGCTAACATGAGGTGTGAAAATGAGGTATGTACTTATCCAATCTCGGTGATCAGGCTTGTCAGTGTGTACTCCAGGCCAACCCAGAAAACTTGTCAGGCTGCAAATCTGTCTTACTGACTTCTAATAGTAAACTTTTCCCACATTATTATAATACCAGCTCAGCTGTCAGAGAAAAAGCACATTTTCTGTGTCCTGAAACACTGAAGGGTTCTTGGATATTGTCTTCCAAAGGGAAAAATAGACAGATAGAATGCTGTTCAGGCTGATATGTAAAGTGCCCTTCCAGAAAAATTCTGCAAGAGCAAATGTATAGAAACCGTACAGAAGAAAAATGCTTCTGTTGGCACTTCAGTCTGAGCCATGGCTCTATTTCAAGGCTGATGGACCACAGGAGAGCTAGATGCTCCTGGACTGTCTTGGCATTAAAGATGTGGCTAAGATAAATAGCCAAGCCCTACAGAAGACTGTTTTCACAGCTCACCCAACCTGGCAGCTGGGCCTTGCTAAAACGTCAAAGCATTAAAAATTGGCTCAAGCCACCTGCCCAATCCAAAATTCAAACAGTGGAACCAGCCTAGGCAATTAGGGAGAGGCTTATCACCAGGCAAAAGCTGTGCACTGTATTCTTGCAGCAAAAAGAAAACCAGCTTTGTGAGCAGAGTATCTCTAGCACTATTAATTCCTGGAGGAAGGAAGTCTATGTAATCACCTTCATAAAGAAAGGCAGGTCTGAAGCACCGAGTTTCACATTTTTTCAGAGATTCAGCACATAGCAGTTGCCCTTGGTCTTAATGAGGTGAGGAAGATGGGATTTCTCCAGTGCTGTCACAAGGGCACGGATCACTGAGAATTCCGGTGCCCAAGCACAATTTCTCTATTTGAGCATCTTTAAAGAATTTTGTCCCCTCACTATCCATCCTGCAAAATGCACGTATCAATGCTGCTACTGAATTCATTTACATTCAAGATCCTAAGAAGTTCAAAAGAGTCAATGTTAACATTTTCCAAAATTGAAACCCAGCATAAACAAGTAGACTCAAATTTCCTTTAGTTTGGGTGTGGGGGAAAACAGAATATTTTTAAACTTGACCAAAAATTCAAATGCGCATATAAGCTATGAAGCTCTTGACTAATATAGAGTGTAGGAGGTACCTAAAAGAGACATAAGAGTGGGTAGGATGGGATTATCATTCTCTCAAGCCATACAGAGATCAAACAAAAAACAGGCCCAGAGAAGACAAATCCTGAAGGTCTGCTTGGAGCACTTCCACTGAGCAGGACAACAGCGGGATTAATGGTGTCTGTCCCTTTGTGTCCCATTCAGGCTATGTTTGCACAGCCCAGAAATGCCATGCTGACAAACCCAAATTCCCAGGGCACTGAAGCTTTCTTCAGCTTCTAAAGCCAAAGAGAGGGAAATATGCTATGCTAGAGCAGAGTGGTACTCTAAGTAATACTAAAACAGCAGGCATCTTTAAAGGCTTTTTAATTTCACTGGTATCATTTCTATCCCAAGAAAAGTATGAGCAGCCTCATTCTCATCACTAGTGCTTATGTAAATTGCTCTCTCCCTCCTTTCCTAGCCATTTGGAAAGTCTTTTTTTTTTCTAGTTATTTTCTATTTCTTTTCTTTAGACAAAGCTGTAAGCCTACTGCAGAAAGGACAAGCTGCTATGAGCAACCTGCGCCTCACTTCAAGCAGCAGACAAGAGGGAAGAGCAGCTAGATAATAACAAAAGGCCATGAGGTTTCCACTCATTCCCAGGACACTCAGTGAAGGACCACCTTTCAAAAGGAAGGGCTGAGTATCTTCCTCTGCACAGGAGGTTATAGCAGATGAGCCCTGTGCAGCCACGCCAATGCCCGTAGCCTGCAGCAAAGCAGAATCTCATGGACCTGCATAGGTGCATGTGTAATTTCTGCCTGGTTACTTCCACTGAGAACCTAATTCAACTGTATTTGGCACTGGCACAGCACTCCAAAAAATCTCTGGGTAGAAAGGAGACACTGCCTAATTGGATGCATTTTCTTGTGCACTTTGCTTCATTTTATAAAGCACCACAAATGTTGAAGCCTAGACTCTGCACCTCAGCACATTTAAATCTTCCTGTGGGAAGGCTAGTGACCAAGCTGGTATATCACCTTCTTGCTAATGGATAAAATCCATCATCCAAAGTAATTTAAACTATTCAGGATGGTCAAGTTCATCAAGACAGCAATGACTGTGACTAAGACCCTATCTGAGGCACTCACACTCAAAGCCTTTTTTGCATTTTTTGCTGAGGAAGAGGCAGAATGCCAGGATGCAGGAAACCAGCTGCTCTGGAGGCTCCTGTCTCTCTCTAAGGTTCAAGACTGAAGTCCTGGTGTCTGATTAAGGCACTTCAGCAAGGTATGTGAGACTAAACTGGATAGACAACATTCTCCAACTTCAAAACGTATGTTCATCAGCCTGCAGCAATCCCTAGAAAGGTTGTGGAACTTGTATGGCCAATGACAGTCCTTACACTGACCTTCTCAGAGCATCTGTGGCCCTGCTTTTGTGTAGGTCACTGGAGTCCAGTCCTACAGTCACAGGGAGCTAATGAATCATGGAGCAATATTTTTTTCAGTCTCCATCAACCAGTAACATCAGGCAACATGCTGGATACTGTCTCCATCAACCAGTAACATCAGGCAACATGCTGGATACTGATTAAGTGTAGTTGCAGTTTATCCCTGGTTTAGCAGGATATAGATCCTTCAGGCTTTTTGCTCCTCTTGCAAGCCCCCTCCAAAGCCAGAGGACAACTCATGGTCAGCACTGTTTAAGGTGATGGGGATCAGCTCCCTTAGCAACAGCTGTTCTGATTTTCTGTCTCCTCATGTGCTTTCTTTCTCTAAAAGAACAGGTAATTACTCAGGACCAAAAAATCCATGTCAAAACAATCAGTAGTGACATCTTGTTGACTCCAGAGAAATTGCTGCAGAAATTAGTCTGACTTCACTATTTTTCCTTTCCTTGCTAACAAATGGAACAACCTATGTAGACCTCTGACTGTAGGCAGCACCAAGCAAGAGCCTACTCCTGTGGGATTTGATCCCTCTGAGAGGCCATTTTTCTCATGGGATTCTCCCTGTCAATGTCTCCCTTCCTTTCTCCTCCTTCTCTGTCCACAGGCTATCATCAGATCAAGGGTCACTACTGGAATAAGGGTCATAACAAAAAAGTTTTCCTTCTGAACTTGTGAAAATACACAAAATTCACCTTGCTGTCTAGCATATATAGAGAAGAATGGGGAGGAATTTTAGCAGAGAGCTTTGACAGAGAGGCAAATAGATCTTTATCCTTCCTCTTAATGCTACCCCACTCTAAACTTTCTTTTCCCCAAAACTCCTCATAGTCTAGCCTAAACCAGTCCATTGCAAGAAAGGGAAGGACAGAAAAGGAATTGTAGCGGTAGATGTTAGTTTGACAAATAAGCCACCAAAAAAAGTGTGAAGAAAAATATTTTTTCCTGAAGCAGGGGGGCTTGTTCATGATTTATCTCCTCTGTTTACCCCTGGGCTATCATTATATTAGCCACATTTCCTGACTGAGCGGGAGCACCTGGTAACTATAGTAACCACATTTTCATATCTGCCCATAAATTCCCTCAGTTCTAATTAGGACACCCATTTATAACAGCAATAACAACAGAAATTACAGCAGACTTAGCACAATGCAATCACCTCTCTCTCCCTCATGACACAGAAATGACCCCTATCTGAGTAGTTCTTATACCATAAGATGTCATTTATGGCACGAAGCCTACTTTACTTGCCACTTCAACCACTTCGTATCCATCTGCTTTGCTGCCTGTACCTTCTCACTTTCCAGAAAATCTGTTCACCAGTCTTCCAGTTCAAGCAAAAACCAGCAAGCTTCACATCAGGCTGCACAAACCTGTTTTTTCTTGATAGAAGAAAGAACTCACACCTTGCCTACAACAAAACTGCACACACAGCACTATTTCAGACTTCACAAACAGTAGGTGGATGCTTTCACAAGCAGAAGGCCTAAGTAGTTCAGTTTATAAATTTACCTATGCAATCCAGACAGTTTTGAAGAGAGGATAAACCATGCCATCCAAAACAAATGATAGGTAAATGATGAAGCAGCAATGTGCAAGAAATCAAGACCAAGCAATAAACAATTGTAAAGTTCAATGACTTCAGTGTATTTCACTACAAATTATTTCCTTCTCCATGAAACAATAAAGCTTAATGAACAATTTGAAGCCTGCTGACATGATTTAAAAAGATGGATGGGCTGGTAGGTAGTCGAGAGTGTTTTCTTTATTGTTCACGGAGTCACTGCTCAAAACTACATTTGTCTTGGAGTCTATGTGAATTATCATCAAAAAAGTGACAAATCTCTTTCTCAATTTAGGCTATATCATGCAGGCTTTACATGACTTTCTGTTGCTAGAACAAAAAAGAATTTCATCTGTGTATTGGCAAAGTTAAGACAAAGCCCATCTCTGCACAGGTCAAGAGAGCAGCGCTGCTTTAACTCTAGATTTGGCAAACTTGATTTCATTAAAAATTTTTCTCTTGCTAGAAAAGTGCATTGATTATCATAACTTATCCATGACTATCCATAAGGATATTTTCTCATGAACCTTCATCCACTTTTCCTCTACATTCCCTGGAGGCTAAGGGAACTGGGTAAGAAAACACACTGGACCTTGGACTCTTTGGTCTTTGGTTGTAAAAAGCAGGTAGGATCTGTTCGTTGCATTCTATTTTATAGCTTAATCTGCTCTTTACACCAAGTTATAAGAGCTTCCAAAGTGAACAGTGGTGTGATAAGAAAATGTAAACTTTAGTGAATTGCCAAAGAAAGATTTCAGTTATTTGCCAATTTAGTCATCAAACATTGTTTAAAAGTATGGATAAAAAATGTGGTGAGGATCAAATTTTAATATAACTACAAAAATTGGTTTAAGATGCTGCCAGGTGTGAAGCACTGTAAAGTTCAATGCCATATATATGACTTTTTATTTAATAAGTGGAAAGCAATTTTGGTCCAGGCTTGATTAATTTTTGCCACCTCCCTCAGTTCATGAGGTGCTGTTTGGGACTTGGGTGGAGAGTCCCCTGTTGCACATTGTGCCTCTCGTTACTATACCCTCATTTCTCCATCAATTTCTTATTTATTCAGGCTGTAGCCTGCTAAGAGAGATGGGCATTTGCAGTATGCATGATGCATAATGAGGTTCCAGTCTCAGTGGAAGCCTCTAAAACTGCCCATCATACTTCTCTTACTGCCTCTTCCCATTTTCATCGAGAGAGAATGCTCTCAAGCTGTCAAAATCTTTCCAAATGACCCCACAATAACCACTGTAGCCCAGAGTACTCCTTGGCTTGTTAAATATTAAAAATAGAATAGGAAAATCGTGTTTAATTTGATTTTCCTAGTTAAGGAAAGCAAGTCTTTGACAGAAAAATAATTGCCCTGAAAGTAAGAAAAAAGAACTAATTAAAAATTAGATTAAATAAAATGTTTCTATGTGATCTCTTGAGCTAGTTGCTTTTCAAAGACATGCTTTACCTGGCATAATGTGTGGTTTTCGAGACCCCCATGTAAGGTTAAGTATTCCTTGGTAGTTGCCTGGAAACGATGACAATGACAGTTTGTTCTCATTAGGGACAAATAGTGCAGAAAGGCTGTTACAATCGTACTTCTGAACATTTAAATAAATTAATTTGTTTTTTCTCTCTGAAGATGCAAGTTCTGAAATATTATCAGAAGTGTTGCCACGAAATGTATTCCAACTTACATGGATGAGTATGCACATAAATTCACTTGAAATAACCACTATTATTGTTACTATTATCATCATCATCGTTAACTGGTGCTGAGCAGAATACAATCATCTTGGCTTTGGACTGTTTTTGTGTTTTGTTTCATTCCTAGTCTGCACACTACTTTTTAAAAAGGTCCTCTGAAAAGCAGGAGAGAAGCTTTCAAAGCTGCTGCTAGGAAAATCACCACGAAGAGCAGAAACCAACCCAAAACCAGCTACCATGCTGGGAATTGGGAAGTTCCTCTCAGGAAGGAAAGCCCACAAATTTAGTTCTTGCTTCGCAGTTCATTGAAACCCCCTACTGCTCTGGGCTCACCTGGAGACACACCTCGGGGCTTCAGGTTCACAGCTACCCAGGCAGGGCAAGGCCAATCTGCAGAGATTTTACAATTTAGGTGGCCTGTGGGGTCACCACAGATCCTTAGACTCTGTCAGTTAGCAAAGCTGTGGCCCCAGGCCAGCTCCTTCTATTTTCTGTCAAGGCTTTCCTCCATGGCCAGGAGATGCTGTGGTCAGTCATAGGAAGCACAGACCAGCCAAAGCACCTTCTTTACATAAATCAGTGACACTATGAAGAGTCACAGCTGCAATTAGAAGAGCTTTAACTAGTTCAAACTGCTGGTAAGTGAAATGAAAGAGCCAATACATTTAGGATTGGGAGGAAAGCATCTTTTCTGAAAGTATTCTAAGCAAATATTTCATCATGGGATGAAGCAAGTGGAGAGGTGAACATATCTGTGATATTTAAGTGCCACATTTGGGAATTCTGCATGCTCATTCCACATTTTATCTGCAGCTTGCCTGTTACACCATATTTGGCTTGGATTCACGTAATTGATTTTGAATTGATCTGAAGGAGGGGAGTTCTGTGGTGCTACAAGTAGCAGGTATCTTATTTGTGGCCAGAGTCAGGAAAAAATCAAGAGATACACAGACTTTCACTGGAAGGCACTGCTATATTTAGTGCCTATACTAAATTTGACACTGTGATTAGCAAAGTCCGTGACATGAAATTTTCTTCCTTTTTTACAAGAGAGATGCAACAGATTAGGAGGAGCAACTAAGAAAGAATAAGAGGGGGTAACATCAGATCATTGGGTTAACTTTTGGGATTTTTTGTTTTGTTTAGTTTTGTTTTTCAATAGGAAGACCATACACCACATAAAAGATGATCAACAGCAGGGAACCATCCTCCTGGTTGGACAGAGTTGCATGAATCTGCCATGAATACAGGTTAGCAACCTGTATTTCTGCAAAAGAGAGGATTTATCCATTTTGTTTCCTAAAGCAAGATAAATTTCACTTTATGGAGAAGCTTAGGAACAGCTGGAATAACCAGCCAGCTGGAGAGATATGACCAGAAAAGAAGCAGATTTTATAAACAGCAAAAGAAGTTTGCCACCTGGCAATGCTGGGCGTGAGAGATGAGGGGAAACTCCACTTGGTTTAGGGAAATGAAGACAAAGGCCATGCCAGGCAGGGAAGGATGCAGGCAAGATAACCATTGGCAAGAACACTTTCCACAGAGTTGTCTGTCTTCTCCACTGCTGCAAAATCAGTTTATAACTGAATCAGTGGAAACTGCTGAAAGAGAGTATGCAAGTTATTTCCCCAGAAGCTTTATCTTTTCTCCTAGGGTGACTATGATGCTTGTATCCCTAATCATCTCTTCTGTGTGTGCTGTGTGTTCTGTACCTGTAAGACTGGTTCTGAGAGCGAGCAGGGAAAGAAGAAGTGTGCAGTCTGTTTTGAAAAGCAGTTTCACTCCTCTGCATCTTCTCTTCTTCCTCGGGACTGTGTGTGTTCGTTGGATGCATGAACAGCAGCCAGAGAGAGGTGTTTTTTCCCTTTTAGTTAGTCTAGCTAGCTGAGGCGAAGAAGCTTCCTGGACTGTTTTTTTTTCCTTTTTCTTGGGACTGTTTGAATCTGCTCTGGACTGAAAAAACCCAGAGGAGGACTGGGATCTTGCACTTGCAGCCCACCAGGCCTGGACCTCAGCATTTTCCAGCACCGAAGGGACTGGGACTGATAAGGGACTGAGAGAGCTCAGCTAACTCACAGCAAGGACTTCTCTCAGTTTTGCCATCTCTCTTCGGAGCAGCGAGAGGTTTTATTGTTTCATATTATTCATTCCTTATGCTTGTGGGCAGTTTGTTTGTTAAATAAATAGTTTTTTTCCACTTTTCTTTGAGGAAGTTCTTTTCCTGGACTGGCTGGGGGAGGAGGGGCAGTTTGGGTTTGCTCTCCAGAGGAACGCCATTCAGACGTTTCCTCCCAAATTTGTCATAAACCAAGGACAGTTTCCAAAAAGCATGGAGCATGAAGGGAAATCTTTGGAAGCAAAAATAGTTTATCTCGATTAAAAATGACTGCCCAATAGCTAAATTTTTTTGCTCCAGTTCAGATATTCTCCTGAAGAGGACTGCAGAATCGAAGCTGAATCAGAGAGGTAGGTAAAAAAACTGTGGAAATAAACCACCACATGCAGTAACCTGGCTCATGTCTGTGTCCTCTCAGGCTGCTGGAACAAACACTAGTCAGCATTATGAACAGGAAATAACATTAGCTGTAAATTTACCTCCTTTCTCTCAGTTACCATTGGATATCAGAATATATTTTCAAGCCCAATTCCATGCATGCTTGTCAGATGGCTATAAGGAAGATTTTTCACACAACGTAGAATTTGAGACATTTTCGAAGTAGTCATTTGCTACTCACAATGTGTTACATTGAAGATGCATCTGTCTTACATATCTGTATCTCTCCTCTCTGACTGAAGACTGATTTTTTTTCCACAGAGAAATTGTAAAAAATGAATAAACAACATGCTCCCATGACAGTAACCCCTCCTTATCAAGGAAAGTACTATTCCTACAGTTGCAATGGTAGTTTATTATTATAAATTCTAGGCTCTTGCGGAGACTTGGCACAAAGTACCGCTAAGATTTGAATCTGCATCTACTCACACTTGACTCACTGCCAAAAGCAAAATTTTTACCTGTGGCAAATACAAAGCAGGTTCAGGCAAAAGGAGCTGCAACAGAACTGCAGTGAGAATATGCAAATGCAATTTTGCAGCATTTTACCCACTCCAGTGAGAATACCTCAGTGCCTTGTGCAAGACAAACAGGCCAGCTCACTCAAAGAACAGAGGTCCTTTGCCAATTTGAAAGGTGCTCTAGTTATACATGAAAATTGTAGGATTGACTGAAGAAAAAAATTGAAAGAGAACACATCCATAATTCTGTTAAATCCATTTTATGGCCTGGTCTTAACTCTGATTCATCTCATCCAGGGACAAGTGTGTCTGCAGCAATGAGTGCTTTTAGCCAAGTGTATCAGCACTGCCTGCAATCCTTTTCTTTACACACATTAAAAGCAGGCTTTTACATAAGTAACTAATTCACAGCCCTTTCCTCAGATACAAAGTCATAAGGCAGATGGATGGACATATGTACAACCGCCACTAACTGCTAATGGAGCCATTTGCACTCAACAACATGACACCAGCTTGGGATATTTTCTGGAAGAATTTATTTTTATAAATAAAACCTTGGCATCCTGAGACTGATATAATCCTGCTTTCATCCAATCTGTGTGAGACTTTTAAAGGGACACTGGCATTCTCCTTTCATCCCTCTCTACTGAAATTTCAGTGATACCCTTTCATCACAAAACCTACTATGCTGAACTTCAAAACCCACTTTCCTTTAACTTCCTTTTTTTTTCTTTTCTTTTCTCAGCGTAGGAGAACAGATTGAATAGAGTCCTGAGAGAGGTGTTTAGGTTTTACTCAAGCAAATCCCTACGTCATTCAACATCAAATTGAGATGGAACAAGAGTAAATGAGCAAATAAATGAAAGACTAAAGCATTAGAAGTGTTCTTCCAAAATATGTGTCTCCATATCAGGAATGGAAATGAGTACATACCCATTCATGTATTTTTTGAGATCCATCTCTGTGGGCATCAGAGTTTTCCATATATGTGGAAGGACTATAAATTCAGAGCTTCAGTAAGAGGAACCAAGTCTCCATTAGTGAAAGAAAGATGGGTTCATCCTGAGGTCCTTCTAGGACGAAACCAGGGAGGTGGTGAAGTGATGCTGGAAGAAAGTAAACAGAGTGATCTCCTATTTAGAGCATTCAACTGGCAGATAGTTTGTGATTTGAGGTGATGTTGATGAGCTCTTTCCCAAGGGGTTACCTGTAACAAAGCAACTCGGTTAGGGCTGTCAATGCATTAACAATCTTCATAGGAGTTGTCTTTGCCTTTTTTCATGCAAAGCCTTCCCTTTAACAGGGTCATTTCATACTGTTCATATACTCTCATTCAAAAGCTAAGTGGTCAGTTCCAGGCTCTCATGTAAATATTTATAGCTAGGATTAAAGACAGTTTATTTTTTTAAATCATTCTTTCCTAAATATTTAGAGTTTTTTCAACATATACCTAGCAGTATTAATAAATAAGTAAAATTACCTTCCTCCACAAAAAGAGATGATATACAATATTTACAGTAGAGCTTTAGCTTATTTTTTTTCTATCCTTGACCTTTTTAACAGATTGTTTGCTTCTCCCAGGTGAAGCCAATATAAAACTATAGGGGGAAAAATAGTGCACAAGGAAAGGACTCTCTCAGCCATTAGGACTTTTTCACTGGTAACTTTCCTTGTGTTTTCATCTGTGAATTTTCTAAGGTAATGGCCAATCTCAAACCATGTGCTGAAGTAACAATTTCATGATAAAACTAATCTTTCCAATAAACATCTCTCTGAAACACTCTACTACTCATTTTCAAAGAGCCAGAAGGATTATGATAGTGATTTGGATATCTATTTTTTTTAAATTGCTCTCCAAGTCTTCCTTATTCTAATGTAATGCCCAGAGTCCTTAGCAAATACGAATTGCATTTGGAAGGGGAGAAAAAAAAAACCACAGCAAAAACAAATGTAACCTTAGAAATCACTGATGTAAGTAGGTTCACTTCCTGTACCAAAAACCATTTGAAAACTAATCTACTGCATGGTCCATCATTTCAGAAAATATAAATTGATCTTTCAGTTTGAATACCTCTCAAAGTACAGCCACTATAACGTTGATAAGTCATTTTGCCCATCAGCTGATGATGCCTGATATACTGCAAAATCACACGTAGCTCCACAAGAGCTGCTGGACCAGTTTACTCCAAACCAGGGTAGGGGGAGTTCTGTCTTGGAGAATATGGGAACAGCATGAGTGAGGAGTTCCTTCCTCCCACCAGCACCTCCAGAAGTGTTATGTGAATACACCACAAGTAAAGGTGATTAAATTAGTTGATGGTATTTCCCAACATGGCTGGGCCTTCCTTCCTTCCTTCTCTCCTTCCATGCAGGGAGGATATTACCAGCAACTCTGAACCTAAGGATGACTAAATTTGCTAAAAGGCATTTAAGAAGTCACAGCCAGTGCTACTGAGATATTCTGGACAAAGTCACAACGGGGCTGGTATGTAGAGACCCACCTCAAATACCATAATATTTAATATCTAATCTGAAAAAACTGGATGACACAATGGTTTACTTCACCAAAAAGTTTTTTATTCAAAAAAAACCCCTAGATACCCTTTAATTTCAACTACTTCATGTGAAAAGCCCATCCATGGTTTATGCCAGTTTCAATAAAACACACACTACTGGGGAAAAAAGGCTTTGGGGAAGGCACGGAAGTATTGGCTATCTGCTGCCCTTTTTGCTTGTTTCTAAACTTAAGGTTTAGCACTCAACCTACCTTATAATTTTGTACATTTAATGTAAGTTTATGGGGGATGCAGCTTCCTAAACGGACTTTTTTTCAGAAAATACTGAACAAAAGCAAAATTGTCTTGGATTTTAATGGAGCTGGGAATTCACTCTGTGAGCAGCACTTTCCTGTGACTTTACTTTTTGAAGTTATATGTCTTGAATAACCCTGGGGTGTGTGCTCCTTCCACGAGTACTGGGAAAGGACAACATCTAAAAAGCAAGAGCAACTCATTTAATAAGTGTACAGATCTCTGTTGAATACTCAAGAGTGCCTACAGGTCTAGTGAAACTTTCAGACCATCACAGCAAGGTGAGAAAACTCCCAAAAATTCATTTTCCAGATTTGATACCTTATTTCTCATTTGCCTTTTATTCAGGAACCACCCTTTCCCTCACAAATGCATAATTTTTCCACAAGTACTTGCTGTCTGTGAGAAATTACTTTCAGACTATTAACCGTCACTAAACACTTAATCTCAATTATTTGTTATTTGAGTGCAACTGGTCTGCTTAATTACTTGCTTCTGTCTTTTTGTGCCCTCAACAGATGGCTGAGCATACTCAAATCAAGAGAATAAGCAAGCTGAAAAATAATGAAACCTTTATATTTTTTTTAGCCAAAGAAAGAGCGATGACATGTTTAATATCACCACTATTTAAATATTTGTGAGCAGTAAGTTACATGCTCACAAGACAAGAGTTTTGCATGAGCTCGTCCTGTTCACAAAAGCAGCTGCTCTGCATGCAAATCCTTTCTGCTGTGCCGAGGTTTTTCCTGTTTCCCAATACTACCTGTGAATCCTGATCAGAAAGAGATGCCCAGCAGGAAACAAAGGGCAAGTTTTGGGGGTGTCATTCTCAGAGGGAGCTGGGCAAGTGTACAAAGCAATAGGTGGGTTCTTTTAGCCTTAAGGATGACAGAAGGAACAAAGGAGCTGGTCATACCCTTGAAGATTAAGCTTTCAGCCCTAGAAACCAAATCTCACAGGTGTTGTTTGGGCCTGAGCAGATGCTGCAGCTCTGGGTATAGCTTAGGCATGAGCAGCTCTGCAGGCACAGATTTGTGTTACAACTCAGATACTCTTCAGTGCAGCAGAGCTGTTTGAAAGGCATAACATTACTCACTTCTCACAAAAAAACCCCTAATTTTTCAATTTCTGTCTATAAATTTTTTCTTGAGTAGTATTTAGGGGTCTGAAAGTTACCTGAACACCAAATCCCTTCCCCTTTGTTGGGGGAATAGAGGAGAGCTTCATAAGAGGTGCCTTTTCCTTTCCTAGAAATCACAAAGATCTCCTAGAAAATATGCATAGTTTTTGTCAGACTGACAAAAAATCCCACTGTACAGGACTAAAAAACATGCAAATTTTGTTCTTGCTTTTAAAAACAAACAAACAAAAATAAAAACCTGTCCAAACCCAGGAGGAAAAAAACAGATTAATAAGTGTTGGTGTTATTGCAATGAAAGGCTTGTGTGTGGAAAAGCTACCACTGCCATACAAGGCAGTTTTGGAAATCAAACCTTTATCTCTCAGTTGAATTGTATCCTGACTCAAATCAGTGTGGAATTCAACTATTCAGCCACAAAGTTATTTAATGAGGGCATTCTTTGGCCTGTGGGACTTTCCTCCCTCTGCTCTGCTCAGGCTCCCTGTCCTCATGCACTCACTCATAAAAGTGATGCAAAGTGGGTACTGCATGCTCTGTTTAATGATACACAGCAACTTTTTTTGCTATTTGTTTTTATTTGTTATTTTGTTATTTGCTTGTGTTTATTTGTTATTACAAAATTCTAGCTTTTAGCCTGGTATTCTTTAATCTTTCTCATGTGCTCACTACTTTTGCCAAATGTGGACCCGATTCCTTCAAGGAACACCCCTCTCCTCCCTCTCCCCCTTTCTCCTTTCTCAATCACACCGAAACTAACGTTTTCTCTAAGCCTCTCTCTGCTTTCAAACACAGTTTCACACTTTCTATCTCAATTCTTTTACATGCCTGTCAATCCCATTTGCTCCTCAGCGTGGATAAGACCAAACTGGCTTTGCTTGGAAACAACAGGCTTTTCTGGAAGTTATACCATTTCCGGAATATTGTTCAGATTTCCTGCAGAGTGAATTGACTGCAAAAGGCACACAGCTATTTTTAAAATCTTCTTTTTTCTCCCACATTCTCCTCTGCCCCAGATTAAAACTCAAAGGGATTTAGAATAGGTGCTTCCAGCTCATCATCAGGCCTCTCATATATTAATACCTCAGGTCATCTCTATCAGGAGCTTGAAATGTTCCGTGTTACATGAACAACTTTAACTTCAATCTCTCAAAAACTTCTCTTCCTGAAATTCTAAATATATTATCTCTGCTTCTCCTAAGTCTCAAATTTCTCAGATACAGAGCTTGAAACCCCCCACTGGGAACAGAACTCCCGAAGTTTTTTGAAAGAAACCAGGTCCTTAGAGGGTGGCATTCATCAAGCACATCATTAGTAAGGGAGTCTGTAAGGTATTTGGTTCCTCTAGCCTCGTGAGAGCATGGGTGCAATGCAGGTCTGCATTGGTTAGCATCCCTTGCAGTGAAGAAAATGTGTTACTTCTTCAGTACCTCAACAGGCTCCAAGTCACACCTAGAGGTAAATCTCTGAATAACCCCAAAGTCCAGAAAAACAGCCTCAACACGAAATCCCTGCCAGGTGTGTACAGAATGTGTGTGCAGGTGTGTGTGTATGTACAGTACACACAAGGATGGCTGTGCTTGACGGGGCTGTGCACAGGAATCAGAGTGAAGCCCAGCCTGTCAGCCCAGCAAGACGTACTGCAGGGGATGAAGGAGTGGAAGGAAACATCTGTGCAATGAGTAGGAAAAGGTAGGAACTGACTTCTCCATACTTATCCCATGTGTAAGTACTCAAAAACAGTGCCAGCACCTGCCTGTGCTTACAGGCATTTTCTCTCCATTCTTCTAAAACAACCCTGTTGACTGCAGAACCAAAATTCCATTTTCCCAACCATCTTCACTGCCTATCAGTCCATTAACACTTGCCGGGTATTACTAGAGCTAACAAAACCTGGTAGAGTTGAGTTAGAGGGACCAGAGTAATGGCCTTAGAGAATGTTGACTCTCATTCGTCTTTACACTAAATATTGTTAACCAAACTTTGAGGGAATTATTGAACACAGACTGCTTTTCCTGATACTGGAAGAAAAAAACCCAAAGATTTAAATTTACATGGGCAAAGTTAAAGGGATTCTGGGCAAGGTGTTTTTACAGCACCTAGTGTAAAAGTCAAGGAGAAAAGGCACAGCTGGTAGAGGAGATGTGCTGCTGCTTTAACCTGAAAGAGACCAGAAGTAGTCGGTGTGTTAGCCCTTTAGCTGTATGACTTTGCTCACACTGACAGGATGCTCAGGTCACCCTGCAAGCAGTGTCTACTGCGCAGTGAAGGCAGTGGTCCCCTCTTGATCCTTTCCAGCAGCCCAGCACTGGCCAGCAGCTCTACAGCAGTGCCCTGGCATTACCTGCTCTCCCTGAGGAATAAGAATTTACTTGATAGTATTTCACAAGCAGCAAATTGAAAGTGACGTGAACAATAGCCTGTTATCAGGGAGATGACATTTGTGGCCCTTTTCCCCTTTTTCCTGCCTATATAAAGAAGATATAATAAGAACAGGGCAGAGACTGATGTAAAGCAGCACAGATCCACTAAAATCAGTGAAATTAGGCAAAATGGGATCGACTGAGGATCTGGCCCTTTTCCAGTGACTTTTTTTTTTGTTCTTTTGCTTGTAAAACAACTGCAACAAAACTAAAATATAACCTGAATACAGGTCAGCTGCCAAATTAATACAGACTTCCCATAAATGACTAGAAGGATTTACAGACATAATCCGTGTACAGCAGAACTCAGCATTGCCATGGAAACAATTACATTCAAGGAGCAAAATGCAATTGATACCATCCATTCGAAAAGCATTTAAAACTTGTTATGCACTTAGAGTACAAGGAAATTAGTTTGCTAATTAACACACTGTTCTCAGCCATGGTGATTTTTTTTTCTTTAGCGGTGAGAGTGGTATTTGCTGCTTTGCTTTCCCTCCTAATGCTACCTCCAACAAACACATTTAGCTTAAATACAATATTTCAACATTTGTTTCAAGTCACGTAATTTAAGCTCAAACTGCAACTAGTCTTTATCCTTTCTTTTTCAGCCAATGCCTCCAATAGATCCTTTTTAATCTCCTCTAATGTTTCTAATGTAATGAATCCTATATATAATGACATTATAATGGTTAGAAAGTGCTTATGCAAGCCTTCCCGAAAGAAATAGGCTTCAGACTCTTTAAACAAAAAGCTAAAACAACAATAACAAACTCCCTCCAATAAAAACACCTTTTAATTAGCTGCAGTTCTCAGGGCACTGCTTGATTACAAAGTATGATTTCTAATGTCCCAGTTCTGGTTTTGCATGAGGTCAGCCACTAATTTCCCCAAATTTGCAGCAGAAGAGCAGCTTAATGACCCCACATGACACCTAGCACTTGGAAATGCAATGCTGCTTGCATGTTAATAGAAAAAATTCTCTTCCTTATGACAATTTTAGCATAAGCTTCCAGAAACCACAGGCTACTAGGAGAGATTAATCATGTGGATGGTGTTCTCTCTTCCTGCCTCCAAGAGAAGGGACTTTGGTGTATTACACTTGCAAAATTCCAGCATAGCCAGTGAAAATACTTCAGGCCATGTAAATTCAGTACCATCTGTAGCTCAGGAGATCTTGTTTCATCATTCCACTGTCCTGCAGGCATTTAATCAAGCCACCAAAAAGCCATGTGCCTTTACTTAAATGTCTCCTTTAGCCACTTGACTGAGATGAAACTCCAGAGAGCAATTCAGATCTCAGCTGGGCTCATTGGCTCTCTGGAGGTTCTTCTGTTTCTATTACCTACAGAGACACTGCCACATGATTAACTCCTGTGATAGAGGGTAAGTCCAACCCAAAACACCACATTAATGGAATAAATAATATTGCTTCCCCTTCATTTTGTGAGAAACTGAGGCTCTGAGAGATGCTGTGACCTGAGTTTTATTAAGCAAAGCAAAAGGAGCACGTTCCTAAATCTTTCATCCCAATGGGTTCTGCAGGAATATAAGACGTGCTATCACTCATTCAGTTACAAATACAGATTTTAGCATCAGCTGAAATGAAACCAAGTTCCAAACTACTTTTATTTCTTCTATTTTAGACTGCCACAGCCTGTCCTGGGTAGGGCAGTCTGCAGCAGCTTTTTAATCCATGTGCAAAACAACAGCATGTTTTCATTTCTTTCTGTCTCTCTTGTCTCAGAGCTGCTGCCTGAGTGAGCATAAACCACTTCCAAGCTTCTCTAATTCATACACTGGTGAGCTGGAGACAGCTGCATTAGCCACACTGCCAACAAACAGCACACTTAGGGACAAAAGCACCCTTCAATCCTAAATGCTGGAGACATCCTGTTAGAACAACACACCTAGCTAAAATTGTGCCCCACTCCTCATCTTCAGGGAAAGAAGCATTGCCACGGGTCACTAAATACACCACTTCCAGGGGTACTACTGGCCCCTAAAAGTGGCTGGAATTGAACAAAATCCTCAGGTATTCCAAAAATCCATTTTACATGATGGAGTCTAAAAACCATGTCTAAAGTTAAACCTACACCTAAGAGTTTTGCTGGACTGAGATTTTAGCACTAAGGCAGTCTTTTAGCAATTCCCAAAACAATTTGAGCTCTAGCTTCTAGGAAATAAGCCAAACTAAAATCCAAAGCAATGACCAACATAATAAAAGAAAAGTTCACTTGCTGCACTTTGCTGTATCACAAGGCCATAATCATCAAGACAGCTTTCAGGGTTATACCAAAAGCCAGAAAAGCAAATCAAGTTCCTGACCTGCACAAAATCCCCTTTTGATAAGAACTGTTTGCAGAATCTGGACTCAAGGCTAAAGAAATTCAGCTATTCAGTCTTAAATCTGTAAACTTTTGAATAGCAAATAGATTACTACAAGTAATCCTGCTATGTCTAATCATAAGATTACAGGTTGGAAGCTCAGCACCATACACGTGATTCTGCTTTAAGAGTCAGAAAGTAGTCTAATAATTTTCCTTTTACCCTGGCCAGACTGCAGGAAAAGACAAGCATGAACTCCCACATATTAATTTCAGAGAATGGAAGAAAACATATAAACCCCCTAATAAAATCCTCATCTCCTGATTCATTTTGAATGTTACAGAAAATGAAGCCAGCCTCACAGGGAGACTTGCTGCTTAATCACCATATCCTGACTGTCGGTTCCTCACTGTATCTTGGCTGTGCTGGCTGGTCCCAAATTTACTCCAAGATCCCAACAGCATCATCTCCCACATGGGACCTTAAATGCAATTTTCCATCCATCATGCCCCTAACCAAACAAAAAAAAACAAGGGAAAAAGAAAGTCCTGAATACACCACCACCATCCCAACACCCCCAAAAATAGCACAATAACTTTACTTCCAGCCATATTTTCCTTCTGCTGAGATCTTGTTCTTTGGAAGACGAACTTTTAGCTAATCATAAGGCATTAGTTATGATCCTATAACTCTCCCCCTACATGAAAAATCCTTGAAGAAGACTAGAGCATATTTGCAATATATTGTGCCTCTCTTTGGGACTCAAATGCTTCTCAGAGGCAACTTAATCACCAATTGTCCATAAACCTGGTGTCCAGCGTTGCCACTCAATTTAATTTACTTGCCTACAAAGACTGCCTTCCTGGGGATATCAATATGCAAGATTGGAAACAGTTGGTGAAACCAGAGGAAGTAAATAGACAGAATGAGAGTACATTAAGTGTTTAACTTGCTTGTGAAGTAGACTCATTGTAACTACCCAGGGAAGGCACAAACTCCAAACGTGGAAGCAGAACTAAAAGAGAAAACAGCTAATATAGGAAAAGGAGGGATGCATTTAATGCCTCAGCAGCCTGACCTTTACAGCAGAATAACCACAAAGCACAATATCTTGCCTAGAGGGAAGAAATAACGTGAGCTTTAAGCCCGACCCAACACTCTGACCAGAAGCCCGATGACTCTTATATGCTAGAAGTCTGAAAAGGCCATTACAGGTCAACCAAAAAGTCACTGAAATGTTTACATTTGACCTTGCCCTTGGGCTTACTTGCAGCTACACAGCCTGAATATTTATTTCTCTGTATTCTGTAGTCTAGAAAATAAAAAAGTCCTTGCTTCCATCAGTCTTATAACTGGCTGCAGGATATGGCAGAAAGGCTGCACTATGGCCTGCTCACCCCACGTATCCCTGCCAGTGGCAGCTGCATGAACAACTCAGGGGGAAGCAGAGCCAATCCAAACTGGGTACCCTGGTCAGGGAATTTGCAACTCACCAGCTCTGTGGATTTCAGTAGCATATTCAAATCATAGGACAGAGGCAGGGAAAGGAATCAGGAGCACAGGTTTTAAATAATTTTCTTCTCTCCCAAGGCAGAATTATTAGGGACTTTGAGCAGGGGCAGCTCCAGCTAGTGTTTCTTGCACATCTGTAAAGCATATTCTGTGTTCCTCTGTGAAGACTAAATTAATGCCAACGTGTCAAATCTGCAGCAACTCTTATTGAAAAGTTTCAAGGAAGAGGTCCTAAACTTCAAGGACAGAGAAATCATCAGTAGCATCAAGAGTAGCTTCACCAGTCATTTCAACTCCCCCTTCACAGCTGTAATGCAGTGCAAAACACACAAGTGTTGTGCTTCTTACCAGGGTAAGGAAGAAGAATTTTCTGTTCTACCTCACTGGGCAGGGCAGCACCAGTTTGTCACTGAATGACAATGGAATTTGGCAGGAAGGCTCAGTTGCACTCACGGAGCCTGGCACAGGACCAGGATGGGCCCGCTCTGCAAAGGGCACATGGCAACAAACTGTCTCCAGGGTATGGAGAAACTAGAAGAAGTTGGAGCACAATATCAAAAACATGTAACGTGCCACCTGCATTCCTGGGATAGGACTCAGGTCGATGGGTCGTTACTATTCTGCTCTCTCCTCAGCAATTTAGAAGAGCTGAAATTTTTAGTACAAAAAACATCTGGGAAAGGTCTTATTCATGTCTAAGAGGTGAAGAGATTGAGGTGACACCTGGGGAGAGTGTGTTCAGGTCTTCACAGCCTTCTTGAGCTGCAGGAAGCAGTCCACCCATGGTCTAGTTCTCAGTGGCGCAACTGGACGTGCAACTCAGTTTTCAAAATTATCTGTGTTCTCTTATCTAAAAATCAGATGCTGAGCCTCAGGTACCTGCTTAGGGTCCCTCTAAGGTCAATGAGGGAACAAGACAGGGGCATCCCCTATCCTCAGATTGTTGCTACACACATATTAAGATGCATCAGAACAATTTTTAAGGCACCAAATTGACTTGCAAGCCTCAGTATCAGGGGCATCTTACAAGGTGCTTCAGAAAACAGCTCTCAAAGTAACAATTTTTGTCCTATCTGGAGTCTGGCCAGCTTGATGTCCTCCATATGGTGGTGGGAAGTCCAAGGGCAGAGCATCCTCTCCCAGGTATCTGGTGAATTAATTGCTCTACAGAGAGAAAGTAGCATTCATCTCCTGAGGTATCCTGGGCTTTTATTCCACTCCCATAATCTCAGCATTCATACAATCACAGAGCTTTGCACAAAAGTGACAACAGTGGTTTAAACACAGGTCAGTCACCTGAATGCTTTGCCTGCCACCAATCACTGCTCTTTGTTTCACTGAAGAAAGAAGACATTTTTACAATGAGACTTCTGGAATAAGTAGAAATGTCTCACAATAATATTTTTCATTAACAGTTTCAAGATGTGATAGGAGTAAAATTTCTTCAGCATTTAAGCTGCAGAATACTCCATCCAGGAGTGGGCTGAATGGCAGGAAATACACGATGAGGTAAATTTAAGGATGTTTAAAGTTAGAAGGTGTGCAATTATCATAGTTATCAAGTTGGAGACAGCAGGGATGGAAATGGGCAACTCAGCTTAACTGGACGCCATCTGTTACCATCCACATTCGGTGAGTTAAAAAGTCAACCTGATCTGCCAGGGTATTGCTAAACTAATGCACATCTGGCTCTTGAATATTTGAAAATAACCATTTCTCATATTATCAGCTATTGGTTGCTCCTTTCCAGAAAGTAGTCTGGTATCTCAAGGCACATATCTGCTGAATTAATATTTTAACTGGCTTAAATGCAATTATAGTCTCTTTACACAGGGGAAGGGCACTTTCCTAGCCCTGTATACTGAGCTCATGAAAGCCATCTATGCACAAGATTACGAGTGTCTTCACTCATACCCTCTCAGCCAAAAGGTATTGCAGATTCTTTAAAAAACTCAAAATACCTGTTCTGTGAACCCTAACATTCGTGATTTACAGATACCTTCAGTTGTCTTTTTTAATCATTTTAGTAACTAATTCACAAAGATCCAATTAAAAACTAAAACACACAAAGCAAGCCACTGTTAAGGGATTAGATGCTATCAAACATATGAAACTAGAAAAGAAATCTTAGGATTTAGGTCTCACTCCTGCTACTCGGGATAGTGTGTTTGGCAACAGAAATTGCCTTGTCCTTCAAGAAGAATTCTTGTTCTCCTATCAGAAGCAGAAAGGAATAAAATATCATGACAGCCCCTCTACATCTCCAGGAACATTAATTTGAGGTTTGGCCTTGGTTTAGGACTACTCTTGGTTGTACCCTTGCACCAAGTTTTTGTTTACCTGACTGTTCTTGAAACTCCTTCACTGATTTTTGTCTTTTCTTCCATGTGATGCAATATGACCATGAACAGAGTCCATTGATACTTAAAGATCTTTCTTCCTCCTCATCATTTATTACTTGTTTGGTGAAAAAAATATATTATTTGCTCTGTGAAGTAATGAATCCTTCACATTCCTGAAAAATAAAACATGAGCTTCAGTAGCACTTTTGGCTGCTCCCTAAATTTCACTACCAGAACCCATCTTTTTTTCCTCATCACATAAATCACCCAGATGATGACTGAACACACACTGAACAGCAAACAGGAGTTATGCACCACTTCCCTGCAAGCTGCCAGCAGCTTGGATCAGCCCTCAATGTTAGCTCACAAGTAACTTCTGATAAAAGAAAATTAAAACCAACTGCTACGTTTAGCCCTACAAGTGGTGCAAACACTCTCCATTAGCCTTTGCCACAGCAAACTTTGGCTATTAAAGCAGTCTTGGGAGACCTTCATTCAACACTCACTACCCCATACTATTCAAATTGCCAGAAGACCCTCACAATCTATACAGATGTCTCTCTCAAAACCCCTGTCTCTTGTTCAGCAAGCCTTGTAAAGGGCACTCTGTGTCTCTTCTGTGCCTTGGGCTGGGCTCTGGTAGGATCAGCTCTGCGTGGGCACACTAAGCCCCCTCCTAAAGGAGCCCTTGCTCGTGCTGTAGCATAGAGAGCCCAGTGGCTGCTAAACGAGGAAACACAAACATTTTAGCAGTGCTTTTATTTAATTGGCTTAGAATAGCATAAACAGTCTGTGGGAACATATTTCAGGGTAAAGTTAGCAAAGCCTTCAGGCAAACTATAGCCAGCAAAGGAAGAACACAGCCCAGGATCTTTGAACTGTGAGGGATAAACCACTAGGATAGGACATCAAATGCCCATTTTGCATTTCAGCCCTGTCCTCCACAAGAGAGGGTATGAAGAATAACCTTTGCCCTCTGCTAACCCATCCTGCTTGGGGCTCCCTTGGCAACTGCTTTTGTGCATCTCTGCTCTGTACCCACACCAAACAGGGGTTGTTCGGGGGCTGAGAGGAAGGAAGAAGGGGCAGATTGCTGCCTCAACACAGGTAAGGGCAATTATCACACCCAAGGGAGTACAATGATACATAATCCATTTTCCTCCAATATTTTGGGGGCAAAGGAATGACGGACAATGAATGAGAGAAAATACCACCCCGATTAATGCACACCACAAAGTTATCTGTGAGATACACTTGCATCCACAGAGGATAAACTAGACTTGCAATCTCTTCTAAGAGAGCAAGTCCCTGGAGAGCTTTTTCTTTTGTACTCTAAGTAGATATCTGGGGGGGGGGGGCGGGGAAGAATCACTCTTTCATGCCTAAATGTTTTTGTAGTATTATTTTGCAACAGGATTGCCAGGGTTACATTATTATTGTTCCTGAATTCTTCTTTTTTTCTCCTGGAATATTCCTCCAGGCAAGCTGTGGCTTACTTTGGACTTTTACAGAAGACATTCAGAGGCAGAGGAGATAAAAATCCAGTTAACTTAACAGGCAGTAAAGTGTAGCACTGAAAAACAAGCCTTAAGGAATGCAATAGTTAAGCCAGCAGAAAACAGCACTGTTTTCTGTAGCAATTTAGGACCTTCATAAAAGTCAAGGGAGTCTAATAATGTGCAGCAATGGAGAGGGATGTAAAAGCAAGACATCTCTAAGCCCTACAAATAGCCTCATGCAGCTCTGTGTTTGTAGGCAGGGTCAGCCTGCCAGGCAAGCCAATACCCAGCTTCACCAACAGGCACACACCTACTAGGCAGGCTCCCAGCACTGTTTGCCACAATGGGGCCCCACTCCTGCTACATGGATCCAAGCAGTGGAGGGGGAAAGACATGGTTGCACAGCCAGCAGAGCATCTGAGGAACAGAGAGCAGGAACTGAGGCTTGCTGTCCATCAAGCAGTGAGCCCATGACATCTTCCATGTTGTGAGTAATTAGAGTTGTATCCAAATCTGGCTTCAGCTCATCCACTTGAGCTAAAAAAGCAGGTTAGTTTATTGGTCTATCTTTTAAAACCTTCAGCTTCATCTGTGCAAGACTTCAATCAAACAGGGATGATGTGGAGATGATGAGATGCTTTGAAAGGACAGTATGGGCAGCCACAGCAGTGACATGGGCTCCAACAAGTCCATTCAGACACTCTTTACCATAAATGAAGCCCATAGTGCTAGGGAAAAGCAAACTTGGACACAGATATATATGATGTGCAATCCAATACCTGTACCTCAATGTAAACCAAACAGCAGAAGATGCCAGTTTATCTCCTGGTCTGTCACTGACAAGTTAAGTGTCCTTGAAAAAGTCACATCACTTTCCTAGACCTGTTTAAACTGCAGAGCAGTGACAAGAAAGGCAGTCTGCTATAATAGGACCTTGATCTTGACTGGGATTTCTGATGGCTCCATAATCCAATAATGAACATTTCAGAGACAGAATTACCTAGAGTCATCCTCAGGCACTTTACACATTGCATATGTATTTATTCTAATTTAGGCACCTACCTGTTAACTGTAGGTGAAGGCATCACCTTGTGCTTTTATTACCCACAGTCCAAAGAAACTGCACATCCTAAAAGCCACCTCATTGGATGAAAGAAGCTGAAACACAGAAGCTGGTAGAATGCCTTTAGCTATAAATCTGCATGGAAAAAACTGGTCTCCCTTTCCTTCAGTCTGTTCAAATTGGCTTTTATCTATATACTGAGAAACCCTGCCTCATACACAGTCTGAGGTAAAACATCCATGGTAGGCACTTGGAGCCTCCAGGGGCATTGATAACTGAAATAATTGGTGCACTACCACCAGAGACTCAGAAAAGTCACCTTCCAACGACAATGGGTTGCTTTTGACAAAAGGCAACCGAGGCACATAATATCGTTGTTGCTCATTAGCTTTTCCATTAATGATAAAATTTCTGATTTCAATATTTAATACACCTCAGAGATCACAGTGCATAATTTAATGTGCAAGCAGATAATTTGCTGATCAAGGTACATGTTTCGCATTAAGGCAAATTGTCGCGCACTTTGCTGATTAACACACACACACACACGAGCAAACCATTGCTCTCTTCTACCAGCAAAACATTGTCCTCTCTGGAGTTTAGTTGACAGCTGAATCCTCTACATCTCATTCCTTTTACATGCAGTGTAAAAGCTCTGTCATCCCTCCTTGAGCTGTTTTCCATCCTGGCACACACTTTCCTTGCACGTACATCATTTCAGGACACCCTTGGCAATGGTAAAGTAGACCATGTTGAGGTTGCTGTGTCTCATGCCTCTCAGTATTATCTCTCTCTCAGCAGTTTATAGGTCTATACCTGAATCCACTCCTTGCCTGGAATTTTAGGCATGGAGAGCAGTGATTTGGGCAGGAACTATGCTTTGGGGATTTCTACACTTCCATAGCCAAGCATAAAGGCATTTGGATAAATGGTAGATACAAATTGCTTTTGAATTGGTATATTCAAGACTTTGTGGAAATGGATATGAACATCACTGTAGAGTTTGACTAGGGCAGAATTACAGGTAAAAACCAGATACAGCAATTCAAACCCCTCACTTCGCTCCAGGGAGCAACAAAACCCAGGTAGCAAACCTCACAATAATTCAAAAACTAGAAGGGTAATTTTTCACTTTCCTGCTCTATTAATTCACATGCTTTTTTTTTAGGGTGAGGAAAGAGCTTAGTAAATGGACAGGAGCTCCTAACCACTCAACGAAATGCAGAGGAAGAAGCAGGCTAGGGCAGCTACTCCTGAGTTACAGCCCAGCAACATTTCAATAGATCTCACTCCTATTATCTGGGCTATATAACTTACAACTGCTGCTGATCGGGGTGATAAACATCCAAAACAATTTTATTTACACTGTAAAAATTGGACAGAATATCAGCAAGCTCTGGAAGTCTAGACAAAAGGCTAGGTTATTCCTGGAGATAACATCCCTCCGCTACAAACAAGGATCAGACATCACAGGGTTTATGCTGAAACCATTCTGCAGTGATCTTGCCTGATCACTACCCATTAAGATGCAACTAAGCCCCTGTGAACCACTTAGAAAATTCTTCCCCCAAGTATGAATTTGTCAAGATTTCTCAATACCTCTGTATGCCAGAGATCCCAGAAGGTACTAGCAGCTTGAAGAGGATTTTATATTTCCTCTCTATCTTCAAGCTCAGTCAAATTAATAGGACTACATTGGCTCAGCCAATCACGCTGGCAGAAATTGAGCTGGCTATTAATGATTTTAAACAGAAGCAGCCCTTGGGCTACAAGAGCTCCCAGTGGAGCACTGCTCCAAATTTTAGCAAAAGCCAAACTTTTTGTAAATGTTTCACAAACTTTTTTTTTTTTTTAACCTTTCACTGCCAGTTTTCTCCCAAATGCTCTCTGTTGGCAGCAGTATTCCTTACCTTTTGTCTGCGTGCAAAGTGACTGATCACACAGAATCACAAACATATTGTCCCTTTTCCTTCTTTCTGTTAAGATATTTGGGAAATTTTTCTCTCCTGAGGATAGCTATAACTGAATGTTCTTCACACATGATTTCATGTGACTATTAATCATGACAGGCTTTGTCCTTTTATTATCGCACCAGTTAAACTTACTATCCTTTCAAAGCCAAGGAAAGGCAATCTGTGTTCAGGAAAAGAGAGGAGATCCTGGCCACTCAGCAGGTAAAACAAATGAGGGGGAATTCATTTCCAAAACCCACAGGTTTTCCAAAACCCACAGCTCAGCAGTCTGGATATTTCCTTTGTTTACCATCTAATTTTGAGTCAGACTAGGGCAACAGATCTGTTGTACTTTGTTTCATAAGCTGACGGTGCTGGGAAGCAGGGCCCAGGCTCCCCCACACTCTGCTAGCAGAAATCCTACCCACCGTATTACAAAGTCAGGTCCTTGTGTGTGGCCACCTCCTGCCCTCTCCTCCCAGTGACTCCTGAGGATTTTGCTGTGCCATGGCATCACTGTAACACCAGACAGAGTATGTTCCTGGTTGTTCCTGGGAGGGGAGACTCCTCCCTGTCTTGGTCTGACTGTTCAGGGCCAGGAGTTTCTCTCTCACCAGTAGTGCATTAACACAAAAGTTGATTTTTCAAAAGTAAGACTATGGGCAATGCTCCTATACCAGGGGATCTTCCCATAAACCTCGACACTCATTTTTTGTGTAGGTCATGCACTCAGATTCAGATGCCACAGAAGGAAATGTGCCTGGGGTGGCATGTCTTCCAACCTAGAATGGGATAGACAGGGAGGGACAAACCTACACCTGAAGGCAGAGCTTGCTAGAACACTCCAGGGACACACGCATTTCTGTCCTGCAAAAAGGGTAAGACTAGAAAGCCCGCAGATTCCAATTTTTACCTGAG
Source organism: Cyanoderma ruficeps (assembly GCA_008694505.1). NCBI lineage: Eukaryota > Metazoa > Chordata > Aves > Passeriformes > Timaliidae > Cyanoderma > Cyanoderma ruficeps. The sequence goes on from VZDJ01000084.1 coordinate 3,706,600, forward strand.
TTTCCTGCACTCGACCATTATAACTGCAGAGGCAACGATCCTTACCTACTTCAGGAGTGGCAAAGGGGTTCTGATAAGCCCAGCTACACTTCAGAGCAATGCATCTCCTGCCAGTCCTTCCTGGTTATCTACAATGCACCACAAGGATAATTTCCTCCAGCACACTTTGAGAATTGGTGGAGGTACCTGCATTAAGAGCTCCAGCTCCCTCTACCCTCTGCAGATTGAGGGCTACTCCAGTCCAGTAAATCCCATGGATAGATGTGTTACATTCTTCCCACACCTTGCACAACTAAAAGAACCTCTCTCATTTTTATTACTAGTGACTATTTCTCTCCTACTAGGATGCTAGAATCAGAAAAGTAAGTGTCCCACTACAGCTATCAAGTTCTCAAAACCAAAGTCCAGATCCATCTAAATATTCAGGCATCTACTTTCCACTCAGTCAGCAATAGACACTCATTCCTACAGGAGGAGGAGGGCACTGAAGCACAACAGTGTAACCACCCATCATTCTGAGCCATTCCTCCCTCCAGCTGTGCCAGCTTAAGTTCTGTGTTTTGCAGGTGTCTGCACAGCAGCAGTCTTCCAACTAAACCACTCTCCAAACCTCTTGAAGTCAGAGATTTTAGGTTTGGAAACCTTAAACTCAAAAAGTGCACTTCACAACAGCTCCTGTGGGTATTATAAGGAGCAAAAAATGCTTTTAAGCGCTCTTAAGAGAGAAGAAAATGACAATGAAATTGAGTGGAAATGGAGAAAAGGATAATCATGCCACAAGTTGCTGCTCTCGTCTCCCAACTACTTCCAAGGCAGCAAAAACCTAGGCAGCCGGCAACAGCTGCCACCCTATTAAACTTAACAATTTACAGGTGCTCGGAGGGAGCACTTGCGAGCAATTAGCCGAGCAAATTCACTTACTCCAAGATGCAGGGCCTCCTCGGCTGCTGCAGCTCGGCTGTGCTCTGCCGCCTCTGCCAAGTGGAGGGCTGCCAAGTTCCGACCGACGAGGGGCTGGCGTGCGAATACTAAGTGAGCTGGGAAAGCCTTGCTCCACACCAGGACTCTGCAAGGGATTTTACAGGTGTACAGGAAAGCATAATGGGCTTTTCTCACTCTGCAACTGCTCTCTGCCCGTGGAGGGGATTGGTGCAGTCCATTAGGCCTCTAGGGAAAACATCATCCCTGCAGCTGGGGAAGCAACCTGCTCCCAACTCTGGCCTTCAATCCCAAAGCCTTCCATCTCACTGTCTTCTTCCATGACTATTATAATGGCCTCTCCTTGCTTCTATTACTTGACAAAAATGTTAATCAATAGCAATAAGCATTGTCTAGCCAAGACTCGGTTACACTGAGGCCACATGCTATCAATTCTTTGCTTACTCAAGCTGGAAAGAAACACAGTTAGTTTGCTGAACACTGTCCTCTGCAACTCAGTGGCATTATTTGCATTTATTCCTTTCTGATGAAATTCCATCTGAGTGATTTAGGAATCAGACAAAAGAAAGATGGGATGATTGTTTCCACTGTGGAATAAACAAATTAGAACACTTCATAATATGGTGTCTCTCTTTGTGCTACTCTTTCTTTTCCAGTTAATCTCATTATTACAAATTAGGGAGTTTCGCTTGCACTTAAAAAGGTGTATTCTAACATGTACAAAGGAAATAAAGAATGTATTTTGCTTCAGATCTCAGCTGCAGTCAATTTATTCTTTGAGCCTCTTAACTTAAAAACCATAAGACTTTGGTGTCTTTGCCTGTATCAAAGTCACACACAAATTGAAACAGGCCTTGTTTTGCATCCACTCAAATTCAGTAACACCACTGCTCTCATTTTGCAACAACCTGAAAATACTTCTGTATTCTCTTTGTTTCTACCTGCTTTTCTATTCCCATCTTCCAATTAAACAGCAGAAAAATTCAAAGTACCTTCTAATTGAGGGTAATCCAAAATGAAAGCTGGCTTGAAGGCTGAAATCAAAGAGCTGAACAGGATATCTTTGCTTACACCAAACAGTCCCATGATAGCATCTAGGAGAAATGATGGCTTTCCTCCATAAAAGCCAGGGTTACGCTTGCTGTATAGGAATACAAAGCCACAGAGCGCAGTGCAATAAAAAATATTGGAGTATAATCCTTAGCTACTGCAAACTGGCATCCTACTCTTTGGTGTATGCTCTGTGACAATATTCCCAGTGCTCAGAAATTCCCTTTTCCTCAGAGAATTCCTCAAGTTGGGCAGGTGTGGCGCCAGAGAGTAAGAGGAGAGGGACTGATGTTACAAACTCCTTGCTAAATCAATGCTTTATTTAACGTGATAATTGGAGCAAATATCACAGAGACTTTGAATGATGTTGCAAATTTAAACCAGCCTAGAAGCACTTAAATTTCATGTTTAAAATTCTCAGCACTCAGGGAACTGGCTATGATGCTGATTTGAATGTCTTGTTAGCACCTTTAGGGGGAGCCTGGTTCTTGGTAAGTGTGCAGTGGTGATTTCCTCAAGGTACACTATGTCCCAAGGACAAATACCTCTCTGAAGCCAGCAGGGACATGTGCTGTTAACAACAGCAGAGTCCCTCACAAATCCATAAAGGGTCAAAATTAAGAATTTCATCTCCCTGAACTCCTCCAAACTATGAAGAGGATGATGGCCAAGACCTATATAAGTAGGTGCCTTCATTAGACACCTGAAGCGACTGGATGGATCCAGATGAGGTGCACAGGAACTGCTAAATTTAGCAGTAATTCTGCCTGGCTGTGTGGCTGAGGAGTAACAGGAGAGCAATAAAAAGTGAAGATTTCTGCCCTTTCTGCTGCGACTTACTCAAAGAATTTTGGACTGCCTTAGCCATGGCAAACAGTCAATCACACACTGCAAGAGCACTTTCATGTGCTCCAGCTCAATTTATTATGAGATCCAAAAATCAGATGATGGTTTCTCACATTGTAACTCTTAACTGAGTGGTAACCCTGCAGCTTCACCTCCTATTTTCATTCCAGCTGCTGTTTATTGCCAGAAGCCCAGCAAAACGCCCTTGCTTTATGATACACCAATTCATGCCTAGATTAAGCCTTAGGCTGCTCGAGGTATTACAGGAAGATAACATCCGTTGAGAGATGTGTAGGCTTAGTCACCCAATAAAGAACATTTTTACCAGCTGGGCATCACACCCTTATCAGATTGTGCCTTGTGCATTGTATTCTTTAGTCTGCAAGTGCTTTTCTGGGATCAATTAGAAGCAGCATTAGAGGCAAGAAAAAATCCTTACCAAGGAATTTCACCACTAGAAGGATTTCTTGGCTGCAAATCAGCTATGTTGTTAAAAACCAGGTATGCTTTAAGGAAACCAGCAACTCATATTATTTGAGCAGACATCCTCCTAAATGCAACTGGGCACTGCAGTTTATTTTGGAGCACTCAATCCATGAGAATTTCTGTGCAAATAGCAGAGAGCCAGGAGAGGGTGCTCAACAATAAGCAGAAGATCCTGTACACTGATCAGGCCCTGCCAGCAGAGACACTTGCACACAGCCACTGACATGGTACCAACATGGAGAACAGAGCACTTCTTAATTCATATTTTAACATTTTCAAAGAGATTTTAATCCAGCTCTTTATAAAACAATTTCGAATACAGACAGGTCCACTGGATAATTTTTTTTAAATGTGGGATTCTGCCTGCTGTACTTTGAGCATAAAGAATTAAGATTTCACCCAAATCCTGTGCGTCCTGCCAGAAAAGGCTATTGAAGTCTCGATCGAGTCAGTCCACAGAAAACATCAACCACAGAGATCTTGAGAAATCTGAATTAGTGGAATTTGTGCTTAACTTGCTTGGAAAAGCAAGTTAAGCACAAAAATTTTATATCCTAATGCCCAAAAGTACTAAGATGCTCAAGGTTTTTGGTCAAGCACAATTTTCACTGCTTTTCTTTTTCCAGTTTTGAACAAATCGATGCCATCTGGAATAAATCTATAGTTTTCAACATTTGATAACAAAGTGGTGCTTTTTCAGTATAGGAAATACCACCTTTTCATTTTTAAAAATGGAGGAAAAAAACCCAATTCTTGCTTTTGACATTGAAATATCCGATTAAAAATAATTACTACTATTATAGTCATTGCCTTTAAAAAATATTCTTCAGCAAGAAAGACAGAACCTTAGGTATCCACACAGCTCCTGCAGGAGGCAGACAGGAACCAGGACTCCAAGCAAAGGTTATATCTCTGCAATGCTGATCTGTGAGGCTGAGTAGGATGGGAATCTGGAGCTACGGGGTTACTAACATCCTTTATCTTGCTAACTGCAAAGGTTATTTTGCAGTCTGTTTTGTGTTGTTCCTAGCACAAAAAGCTATTTGGGATTACATTTGCCATAGCAGAATAAGAAGGGGGGGGGGGAAAAACCAACAAAGGGCATGTGAACTTATCAATGAAATTTGAAGCAGGACTTTTTCATGAAGTCTGATATTACAGCTGCTCAAAACGGTGAAAATTGGAAAACAGTGAAAATGCAAGATCTCTGGACTGAGAAAATAACTATAATTTGGATATAAATGATATAGGAATCAAAAGTTGAGTCTATTTTCTGATTCTATAGCCCGCTTTTTCTCATTGTTTCTTCTTGAGCCTCCCACTGTTTATAAAATTAAAAAATCAAGCTGAGCTGAATGTCCAATGTCTTCCCTATGATTGAATCTGTCCTTCTGAGCATGTGATTGACAGCAACAGAAAAGAATGTTTTCCTTAGCTAACAAACACTCACTTAGGCTTCATTTCATCTGCCTTTGCATGGGATCATTCAGTCCTAGAAAAGAACACTACTGGGAATGACCTACCTGTTGGTAACCTCCTGGTAACTCAGACGGATATGTGATGGAAGAGTTTCATCCATGATGCTTGCAAGATAGCTCTGGAAAATGGCAAAACACCTCTCGAACTATTTGGCAAAATCCCTGTGCGAGGTTAAGGGTCCTCGTTCACTTTATTGTCTGTGCAGGGGAAAAAAAAGATTCACATAGACATTGTTTTCAACAGCACTTTTAAGTCACTGTAAGTTTCAAGCCTTCTGTGGCATTGAGACTGTTTTATTTGCATGTATGGAAGAGGAGAGTCAGATAATTTTGGTGCACTGTCTGAACAGCATCCATCCTCACAGAATCTCATCTTGTGACTTTTGAAGCCACATACTGCAAAATCTGTTGTCTGTACCAAGCTGTTTTAAACAGCATAAATAAGACCCAGAAGTGAGATAAGATCCTATTACATATGCTAACCAATCAGTATCTCCCAATTAAACCAGTTAAGGGTAAAAAACAAAACCAAAAACCTAACACAAAAAAACCCACCCCCAACCAGCCCCAAACTCCAGGAATATTGCATTCTTTTTAGTCTCTATTATTTTTCCTTAAGGGATCTCAGCTGATATTACTGCTTAGTGCTTTAGGAAATCTGGTTATTTAAACCTTAACCTTATGTGAGCTTCTTCATACATGCTGAAATATATCCCTATAAAGACACTGGTGGTGGAGTGAAAGGCTGATTTCCACAGAGAAACATTATTATGCCTTATTCAGAGCTAACAGAGATATCTCTGGGCTAACAGTACATACAAGGCAGCACAATTATACTGGCAACCAAGGGAGGCAGAGCTCACTTTGCTTGGGCAGTTCAGTGCCCAGGCAGAAGACCTGCAAACTCTGAGGAAGAGGGAACTGAAGGCCAACCATCCATTTTTTTCTCTGAAGAGTATCCAGAAATGATTTGACTAAAAGGGAAGTCAAGGCTTGAGGAAATTTAGAAAAGAGGAGAGAAATATTAATGGCAAGGCTGTATTTCAACACCTGCTCTTGTTTTGCTTTAGGTGTGCTTTACTAGGTCAAATGTTATGGTGTAAGAAAGTCCACGAGAACACGAGGCCATGCATAGTCAGAAAAGTGTGCCAGTGTGAACAAGAAGAATACTGACAGAGTAAGATGGTGGTGGCAAGACAAGACTCAGGGCATGGAAACTGCAACATCAAGAAACAACCCTGGTCCAAGGAGAAATGGAAGATGTTCCCATCCTACAGCTTGGCCAATAAAGACTTAGGATGTTTAACTGAAGTAGTAAATGGGTTAATGCTCAGACTGAATAGTTATATTAGGTGCATTAACCTATAAGGAATGTTTTATATTTTTCATTTTTGTGTATCCTCTTTGTACACAGAATAACCCAGAGAATGACAAGTATGACACTTGCAAGAGAACTACATACAAGTTTAGTGGAAAAGACAAAAATATGCTAGACTGATAAATATCACATTCTAGATTTCTTGATAATCTTCAGATTTAATCAGCAACAAGTTAGCTCTATATTTTCTTCCTGACAGAAGGCTGGATCAGTAATAGATGGATATTTGCCATCTGTTTTCAAAATCTCTGAAGATTATCTTAAATACTCAGGTCAACAGGATCCTTACTTGGTTGCAAATGTTGACAACCACAATTCTTTAATGCAGAGCTTTAATTGAATTAGATGCTTCAGCAGTCACTGATTCATCATTCTAATACTCAGTGCAACCCAGATGAGAAATCTGCACGTTTTCAATCCTTCAGAGGTGGCCTTACTAGGACAACGATTCTGTCCATCCCAGAAGCTATTAAAGATACAAACTTCATGACACTGAATCATTTTTATGTGACTGCTGGAACACCAGCTTGAATTAGGGCTGTATTTACATAAATCAGTGTGGTAATGGTCTTCTCCGCCTCCTTTTTTTTTCTTTTTTTTTAGTTAAAAAGAGAGAGAGGAAGTGAAGGAAAGAAGAGAGATGTTCAAAAAGAATAAGAGCTGCAGTGACATTCAATGGATTCATTTTGTGCTGCTACAAATCAGTGTCTAACCACTAATGACAAGCCACGGATATATATATAAATAGCGCTAATAAAAAAACCCAGACCAAACCAACTCTATTCCAATCACAGTAAAACATGCAATATCCAGTGCTACCAATTCAGTCATAAAAGCTTTCAGCCTTAATTTGTAATGCTGGACTCATTACTCGTAAGTGCTCTGCGCTTCCTATTGTCTTATAATTGTGTTTCTGGGGTAGCTTTGGTCACACTATGGCCAGGTCCTTCAAAGATGACTCAAAGATAAAGCTGAGGGGGAAAATTTCTCTCCTTTTCTTTGTACATATGCTAAAAAAATCCCAAATTTGGCTTGCTCTTGCTTCTTTTTCAAGGCAGGATATTCTCCAGCAGTTCCACCTGGGAACAATCAAATCCCAGCCACCAAAACTCCCCACTTAGGTATCTGAAAGCAGATGCACTGGGCACTGAGCCATTTCCAAGTCTGGCCCACCACCAACTGCAGGGCTATTCATGGCAATATGATTCATAACAATAAACGTTTTTGAAGTGCTTCTCATTAAATTATCTGCACAAGCTGATGGTAATTCCTCCGTGATGTGGAACAAGGCTTAGCAGTGCTGGGAGCCTGCTAAATGCAGTGCAGAAGAACATGCAGGCTGCACACAAATTTTTGTGGCAAACTGCATGCCTCATTTCCTGCAGCAAGACCCTGAGGGAGCTCGTGAGAATCGTGAGTCTGGGGGCCAAGGTGCAAGATCATTGCTCTGAAATTGTACCTAGAATTCTGCCTCTTGTCTGCATGCTTTTCAGTGAAAAGAAAAAAAAGCTCCAGCAAACATTAGACCCCTAAATAGCTCTGGTTTGGCATTTTCAATAAGAATAAACAAGGAAGACACTATTTGCCACAGGCTCATGGAAATGAAGTGTGGAATTCCTGTCCCTTCCATCACGCCTTAGTCCTCTGCACTCAATAAAGCCCTATTTCAAGATCTTGCTATAGACATAAATGCTCAGTCTCATAGCATCTTTAGAGGGATGTGTAATGATATATGCTCACATGAAAGCCTCTAAATTCCTTGACGGCAAGGAGTTTTATAGCTTGCAAGTATGGTGCTATTATATACTGCATGTCATACCAGGACACCAGAGTTTGAAGTGCTGCTACCAGCCTTGTCTAGCATAACATACTGGCCCCTTGATCTGGTTCCCCCATGAGGAACCCTACTATCATGTCCACATGTAATCAGACCTGTGCAGCTGCCTACATGTCTTTTTAATTGGATTGAAGTTAATCACAGTAGGATTAATTTGAAGAGATCAAGGAAACAGAGTGATATTTTGTGGAAAGCAGATGGTTTCTTCTGGATGGAATAAAGCTCCGAAAGCCATAGGAGGTGTTTAACTTCTCAGATTTACCAAGATTAAAAGCTCAGGGATTCTGTAACTTAAATATAATATATTTAATCACATTTATGCCGTGTCAGTGAAAGAAATTTTTGGAAACTAACTGTGTGGTTTTCAAAAGGAAGGGGCTTACTGACAGATACTGGCATCTGACGATCATCCAGCAGTCCTCTGAAGGGAGAAATGAAAACAGGAGTCTAACACCAGCACAATTATTCCCAAGCAAACTGAAGTTAAGCACTACTGTTTTCATGAGAACCTAGGGCATCCTGCCTCTCCAAATGGCACAGCATGTGTCATTGTTAAAAATTAACCATAATTAATGGACTGCACTGAAATGTGATTTTGGCTGTTTCCTTTTTTGCCCTCCAAACAGGGTTTTGGTGAAGGAATCCCATATCAAAGCACAGAGTAAATTCACATTAGGTAGCTAAAACTTAACCAACCACCTAATACCTTGGGGGCTTTTAAAAATCTGGTCTTAAAAAAGTTAAAACACACTTGAAGAAGCATTTCATTAACAATCTGCAATTCTTTTTCCATCTCTTACACATGCATGTAAAATACACTGGCACATTTCCATGCTCAAACACACACAGACATCCTGATTTCTCTACAAATTCAGACCTTGCTGAAGCACCATCATTTGCATAATCTGTATGTGACATACATGTTAAGCAGGAAAGAAGCATGTCACTACAATGAGGATGTAAACTTGATGAAACTGAGCCAGGAACAGCCAGAGCAGATCTGCAAAGCAAGAGAAATGGGAGTTTCGGGAAATCACATGCAGGTGTGTCCCTCAAACTTCAGAAAGCAGAATTTTCCAAACTTTTATTTCTAAAAGCACTGAACAGCAGTGATTGCTCAGCTAGATTTGCCCTTTGGAAACAGAATCTTGACTTACTTGAGAAGTCAGCCCACTTTATATCCACTGATCTTGTGTAGGGCTATTAATTAACATACATTGCTGGTACTAGCAGGGTCAAAATACCATTCGGGTGAAAGGCATTCCTTCATCCAAAGCTTCTAATCAGAGCTTCAATATGATACAGGAAACTTTCTTACAGATGTGTCCCCTCATCTTTCACTTACTTTATGTACTACAGCCTCCATTATCATAGTAGATATGAACCTCACAAATGGCTACAATTTTAATTTTGCTTTCACAAAAAACCCCAAAAACAAAACAAACAAACAAACCAAGAAACAAATAAAGGCATAAGATCAGTAGTCAGTATTCCCTATTTAGAGCCAAGAAACAAGACAGTTGAAATGTCAGTGCCAGAGCAGATCCTCACCTCTTTCTGTGCCTGCAAAAATAGAAGGTGGAAGAACAACAGGCTCTGGAAAAGGGAAAATGGAAAGTCAGCTGTAGAGAAGGTGGCAGAGCATTAAGACCACCAGGTTACTTCTGTACACCCACAGGTTTGCAATGCACACCCTACTTACAACTACAGATAACTTTACACAGAGAAGGCTACAGGAAGAATGAAATCATTAAGATGTATTTTAATCTGCTTTAAACATGACATAACTATTCCTTTGCTATAAGCATGTCTCATTTAAACCCCGGGGTCTAGTTCTCCTCCCATTATATGCATTTATTAAACATTTCATAATCTGCTAGTGCTGAGAGGCAATTTAGGGCAGGACCTCATAGTGATTATCACTTAGTGGAAAGGAGCTTATTACTTTACACCCACACTCCAGAACAGTCACTAGAGATATGGCAGAACTTATATCTGCTGAAAGTAAAGCTTAGTTATGTATATTAATAGATACACAATCATATTTTCCAGTTAGATTTACCTAACAACAAACTTGTTCTATTGTAAAGGGTTTTTTTCAACATGTAATTAAAGGTGAAATATATGATGCTGAAGGTAGTAACAACATTGTATATATTACCTTTTTGACAAACTAAGAGATATGCTGCTAATAGCTAAGTATATTTACTCTTCAATTGTTATAAATCCTGCAGAAAAACCTTTGGTTGTATTACCATTTAATTACATATATGAAAAAGAATAATTAGGTGGTTACCTTGTAACTAAAACATAATTACAAGGTGAGTATACAGATCACTTTGGGTTTATCCCACAAAGGACAGCCCTTCTACTCACAGTGCACAGACCAGTTAATTTGGAGGGTAGTGGGATCAGCAGCTAAAAACCAGTGTACTTCTGCTTGGCCCTGGACACAAACAGCTACTTCAGCTGCCATCAAAATCACCCCCACCTTCACTTCTCATAAGACTGAAAGCTCTCTGGGACAGAGTGTAGTGTAGTATATACCTGTAGTTTGCACAGCTCAAAAGCTGAGGACTCTGTAAACTGCCAGTTAAAATTTCCTTGAATGGTACTTTTCCATATTTATAATTTCTTCTGAAATTATGGCCTACAAAGTGTACCGTTCTTTGTAAGTTGAAACAAACGGGAGCTGTTCCTAATGATGATGGTATAGAGAGGCTTTCTCAGCAGATCTACTTGTAGTCAGGGTGCAAAAGCTCTTAGAGCAGGATGAAAGAGTTAATTAGAAAAGAAGGATCAGAGTGAAAAAAAAATAAGTAGAGTATATATGAGTGATTAGGGGAAAGAACGAGTGATCAATTTTATAAAGGGAATTGTATTTAAATGCCAACTTCCTCCAGCTGCCTGCATAATTCATGTAATACCTCTAGCCCATACATGTCAGTTGATATCTGTACCTGTTTAAGGACATTAATCACACACCAGAAAAGTCAGTTATTGTATTAAAGAAAAGACTGGATAGATAATGAAAATAACAGATACTGAGCCAAAAGAACACTGATGCCAAGACACCACAAACATAGGTCGATACAGAATCTGACCTTCATTCTGTACCAGAAACGAGCTACATCATTTTAGAGGGTATTATTTTATGTATAGCCTCTACACAATTCTTTTGTCTAATTTCAGTTTAAAAAATAAAAATTAAACTAATTTGAAATTAGCAACTTCTCAAAGTTGATTTTCCTGAGGAAAAAAAAATCAAAGTACTTTTAAAAAGGAAGTGTCATAGCAAGAAAATTAGGCATCCAATGGTATTGTGAGAAAAAATAATTGAAAATGTCCTTACGATTTCTCAAAAGCTGTAAGAAAACCTTCATGTTGAAATAAAAAAAAAAAATCCCACTGAATTCAATGAGCATTAAGTCACAACTTTTGGGATAGTCCATGTATGCCAAGTCCTGCAACACGAACAGATGAGAAAAGTAAAGATAAAAATTATCTTTGTCATACTGCCAGCTTCTTACTATCCACAACGCTCCATTTGTCAAATACATGAGTTAGGATGGTTGGTGGCTCGAAGTAGTCCTAGACCCTGAGTTGTCTGTACTGTCTGCAGCTTGGGAGTGGACACACGGCCTGGGTACCCTGGGATGCTCCAGCCAGGGCTTATACCCACTGTTCTGAGAGGATGCAGCTTGTCCTGCAGCACCCCAATCTGCTCATCAGTGCTCCTCATATGAACATACAAGAGAAAAACCAGGTGAGTTATTGTCTCAGAAGCAGGTGTGTTTCAGAGAGCTCTCTAGGTCCTTTCTCAGCTGCCTGTACAATTTGCCATCTCCTGTCCCCTGCACGGTGAGCACCAGGATCTCTCCACATAAGCAAATACAATAGGACAGAGTAAGAACATTTAGTAGTCAGTTCTGCATGCCGCAACAAGTTGCTTCCCCTTGATTGCTCCTTTTGTGTTAAGAGCTTGTCCTTCACACATCTCTGACAGCAGAGAAATTCGCAGCTAATCAATGTGCTAATGAAACAGTTGTTCTGCTAATAAAAATTTTTAGAAATTGGCAAAGAAAGATGCAACTTTACAGATGAGCTTTCCTCTTCAGCTAGGGCTGCCATTCAACTCAAGAGCCACAAAACAGCACTTCAGCAGTGCTTAAGCTTTACTGCTTCAACAGCTCACATCTCTCTCCCCAGGATCATCAACCAATTAAAAACATTACAGGAATTTACCAAGAACAACCAAGTCAATCCCATGGTTATTACTACAACAAAGTCACACCTGAGGAAGCCAAGCCCCAGAACGGAGCCTGCTGTGCCACGGACTGCCCAGCACACAACAAGGGTCCCCAATTGTGACAGTGACAGTCCACACCTGGCTGGGACTCACCTGTGCATGGTGGTGCTGACCACGGAGCCCCCACGAAGGGATATGGGGCAGCCACATCACACAGGGTCTGTGCAAGCCCATCCCAGGCAGAGTGGGAGACGCAGTATATATAAAAATACCACTGAGCTATTTTCAGCCTCCCAACCAGGAACTGGGTCCTTCAAGCAATTTCTGTCGGTGTTGACACCAAACTCATCACAGCCACAGGTATGAGGCAGCGAAGACAACAAGGGAGAAATGAAATTGAAGAATATGCATTTGCACTGTGCCTGCAAAGTCCTTGGTGATCCCCTGAAGAAATCAGACTCCAGAGATGGGAATTGCTCCCTTACTACAGATGGGAAAATTATTTTGGTGAATATCACAGCTGCACAAAGCCCAGCATCTTAATATTTAAAAACATGGGGGAGTAAGGGAGAAGCAAAAAGAAGGATGGAAAATCAGGAAATGAAAAAGCCATGTAACCACAGAGAAAACAAAGAACAGGTGAGGGCAGCAGAAAAGCTGACAATCAGTTTATACCAAAGTGATAATCAGTGACTCTTCCTGTATTTTTTAGGGGATTGAGGATTTTTTAAAATGCATTGTCTGGTTTTGCTGACACCCCAGAAACTTCCTCCGTCTTGCTGCCCTTGATGCCAGAGAGCCCCTGGGCAATGACAAAAAAGCCCATCTTTGTCCCACAAATCAAAGCTCTCTCCTTGCCAACATAGTTCCAGTGAAATTTCCCTGCTAGAGGACTTGGCCAGGACACTCAGGCCACCTGGACAGCACGATTTGCTGAGACTTTGACATGTGTGGTATGTCAACCTCAGACAGCATGCGCATAGGACCAGGGAAATCCTATTCCCAGCCTGGCTTCTTTGGCAGCTATTCGTGAAGCATTTAGTAATCAAGGGACTACATGTCCTACCAAAGTCCTTTGGCAAAGAAAAACAGAATTTGTACTTAGTATTATTTCAGATGTGAAGTTATAAGCTGCTTTTGTGCAGTATTAAGTAAATAGTTAAGGACAAAGCAGTTTTTAACAAAAAGAGGTAGTGAGATACTCACGGATTAGTTTTGCACTTCAGAAAGCCTCAAAGAATTGTCTGTAATATCTCCCATTCTCAGGATGTAGCTTTTTCTTTTCAATGAGCCTGTCACCTCCTGTCAGCATCCCCTCTGCCTTCCTTCATCCTCTTAATTAATGACTGTGAGCTCTGCCTTTGTTCTCTCCATTCGGCTTTAAGCTGGAGAAATTAAATCGAAGGAATCCTCCAGAAGGCTTTGTACCTGCATATGAAGGTGTCATAAATAGCTTGTTAATGATTTGAAAAGCGACTAATAAGTAGCTACATTGGGTAACCTTTCAGCATGCTGAATAATTTGCTAAAAACATAATCGTTTTAATAGGGGATAGTTTGGTACCAGTATGGAACCAGGGAGATTGAAACTCATACCAGCAGTGTTGTTCCCGTGGGCCTCGGTGACCAAGAGGCTTCCCCCAGGTGTCAATAATGGAGCACAGCCAAGATTTAGGGGCAAATTAACTCAAGGGCCAAAGCCCAAGGCAAATGCTAGGCCTAAACTCATTAAGTTTCCTTAGCAGAAAGCCCTGTGAAGGAACCAATCCAGTCCAAACTCTTCAGCTAAAAATAATTGTCATCCTCAAGGAATATCCCCTGAAGTGGTTTTAAGCACAGCTGGAGATAAAGCACCACACAGCCACTCGCTCAGCCCTCCTTTCCTTCACTCCCACTCTGATGGAATGGGAAGGAGGATCAAAACTTGTAAAACTTGTAGGTCAATGTAAGAACAGTTTACTGGGTGAAAAAAAATGAAAATGCAATAAGGGTAAATAATGATAATACAAAGGGAAAAAAACCTAAGGGATGCACAACACAATTTCTCACCATCCACTGACTGATGACAGATTCCCCTTCCCAAACCCAGATCAGCCACACTTCCAGGTAACTCCCCCAGTTTATGTACTGGGCATGACATTCAATGGTCTGGAATATCCTTGTGGTCAGTTTGGGTCACCTGTCTTGGATGTGTTCCCTCTCAATTTCTTTTGCAAACCTCCTCACTGGCAGAACATGAGACAAGGAAAAAAATAAATCCTTGACTTAGGATAAACATGACTTAGCAAAAAACTGTAGCACCAATACCATTCTCATTCTGAATCCAAAACACAGCACTGCAACAGTTCCTGAGAAGAATTTAACTCTACCCCAGCTGAAACCAGGACGCCTCCATAACTAATAAGTACAGTAAAATTTAATTCCTCAATTTTGTGCACCTATTCTGCTATTAAAACCACATTTCTTATCTTTCTTTGCTTGTAGCAGGTGGAACATCATAGCAGTGCACTGGAAAGTTATCAAATACTTTATGTTCTAGCTGTTTCTGCCAAAAAACCAAAAAACTTTAAAAGTTGAGCAATGACAAGACCTTGATGTACTTACTGTTCACATTCACGGCTGGTTTTCAAAACTGAAGATTAAGGCAAAAATGTAATTAAGCAAATAATAAAAAATTAACAAAATTGCTTGTTTGCAGAAGATATATCCCTACACCCACACTCCTCAAACACGTTCATATCTCATGCCTGAGGGGAATACATGTATTAACAGAAGCTTCATTTTAATAGATTGTGTGCATTAATTGGGACTGAAAAATGTGCTACTATGACTGGCCACATACCAGTTTGGGACACAGCGAGACTACAGTTGCACCAGCGTATGGTTCCTATCACTTCCGGCAGGAAAGTGCCCAGCATTAATTGTTACCTAATAATACATTACCTACAAAAAGATTTTAGGATGCTCATGTCTAAATCTAACACCAGAAGTAGAAGTAAAGTAGAGGTAAAAGAAAGTAAAAGTGTAGAAGTAAAAGAAATATTCTGGGAAGAATGAGCCCACTGAGAGCTCTGTGTCTGTATCGTTAACAGACATGACACTGTGCACAAAATAAAATGTTCCTATGACTAGTGACAAGAAATCATAGTGCTTCTCTTTCCAGACAGGCCAAGAAAAGGATTTTTTTCAACGACAACTGCAGATTTCACAGTATCAGCAAGCATGTCACAAATCCTTACCCTGAACCAGACTGCTTGCTCTGAATCTGTCTAACAATCTGTGACGAAACATCTAAATTTTTCCTTTTGAAATGCTTACTCAATTGCAAATATCCTTGAAATTTTCTTCTTTTCAAATATTTCAAAAGTCTTATTCAAGGCAACATAGTTCAACACAGGCTTTGCCAAAACATGTATGTCAGGGAGAATTGAGATAGAAAACATCTGAATATTTATTTCGTCGAGCATTTCCCACCTCCACTTTTTCTGGATCTCGCAGGTCCCCTGCCTAATCTCCAATTCCCTTTTTTTACTCAGACATAGACTTCAGCTGGCTAAATTATCCCCACAACTGTGCAGCCATAGATCAGGGTTCCCAGTCTCACACCTAATAGCTCAATGGTATTTCTGAATGTGTAATGGTTGAATTCCAGCAGTGAAAACTATGTGAAAGTCTTCATCTGGGACCCTGATCCAAAACTATCAAAAGAAATGGCAGGAGATTTCTGTGTTAAAATCCAGGGCACAGAATCCAGTCCAATCTAAACAGTGGCCTCAAGAGAAAACAAAGTGAAATACTTTTTTTGGGAGACAATGATTTTGGGGAGGCTTTTGGATATTTTGGTTTATGATGCTTATTTTGTTGTGGTTTATTTTGGGGTTTTTTTTTTTTGCCTTGCAGAAGGCTGTTAGAAACCAGATCACAATGTCATGTTTCAAAAACAAACAAACAAAAAACCCAACAAAACCAAAACGAAAAAAACCCAAACAAACCACCAAAAAAACCAGCGAGGAGGAAAATATTTGAGTTACAGCATGAAAATATCATAAGGGGTTGCTGTTCTCCTTTTTTTCTAATTATATGAGCCTGGAAACTCCCATTTAATTGTCCCTGAGACTCACACTCAAAGGCCACTGGCAATCTGTTTACAAGGCATGATGCTAGGGTTCTTTTTCTACTTGGGAATGTGCTTGCTCCTTTGTTCCCACCCAAGTCATGTCTCACTAGCCCTGAGTAACCTTCAACTCTATAACTCTGATACATCACATTTACTCTCTGGTGTGCTTTGTAAACCTTGATACCCGACTATAAATGGGAAAACATGACTCCACTGTAATTTCTTCCATTTGTAGAAAGATGAATGTGTATAGCATCAATGTTTCCTGGCTCTCTGACAGCAGAGCTGTCACCTCCTGATCTGAGGCAAGTTTTAATGACAAAAATCAGTAGTGCTTTCTGACTTGGTACTCAGAGAGAGGCATTAGTGAGACAGACCTGCAAGTATTTTTTGATTAGTGCATTTCTCCAGGCAGGAGTCTGACTGAGTAGTAATTTCCAGGCTGAAGCCCTTTGGACCAGAGGGGCATCCTTTACCCGTCAGAGTAAAGTCAGTGGCAGTTAATTGCTTGACTTCAGTGGGCCGAGACCTTGCAAAACTGTTTCATAGAACGGATACCTACAATCAAGACAAATACAACAAACCAAAACCGAGAGCCTAATTTTGACAACATTTCTTATTAGACCAAGACTTTTGCATCTTTGCATTAGGCGATACCTGTGCTTTGTGGGAAAATAGCATTTAGGGAGCCTATTTGTACATTGATGTTTAAAAATACAAAAAAAGAACGCTGTACACAGTTGAAGTTCCACTTTTCAGAACATGCAATACAGGGACAAATCTACCACTCAAGGTCAATCTTCCCAATTTTAAAAGTAAGATAGTTCAGTTCCCTTCAGCCTACATTTCTCTCATTTCAACAGCCATGATACACAGCTTTTACAGACAGGAGTATAGCTAATTATTGGTTTATGTGTCTTGCAAAGGTAAAATCCCTATGGACTTCAATGGGAAAATAACAACTCATTTAAAGAACAGTATACTGGCCCTTTTCACCAAGGATGTCATTGGAAATTGTAATCTCTGATAAACACAAAAGTTTTTCTGAAAAAGGATCATGGTAACAGAGCAGACAAGATGTAGATGTTTTATTCTTCCTAGGGTTTTTTTAATTGCATTTTTATTTGTGCATTTTCAAAGGTCAAATATGTACTGTGCAAAATCCTTTACAAGCCTATTTAGCATCTGTTCCATACAGTCTGTAAGAGTCTGTATAATTTTCTTGCTTTGATGTATGTATCAATGCTTCATAGTGTTTACTGGACACATTTCTGAAAACAAAAATCTATGATTCTATGACAAACATTTGTTTCACTTTTCTGTAAATAACAGCAGCTTTATACTTTCCCTTAACTGAATAAATCACTGCTGAAATACAGAAAAAAAATTGAACAGAAACAAACCACAAAACTAGATCAAAGTAAATACTTACTGCTTTCTGTAGAAAATAGAGACCAGGGCCAGGTTTGTTAGTCGGTGTTTTTTTTTTTTTTACATTAAAGTAGATAACGTAGAAAGAAATGCTTTTTGGCTTTGTATTTTTAAAATTCTGACATGAAAATGTAGCCACAAAACTCTCTCTTCACAAAGCAATTTGATTTCACTTAAAATTTCATCTTTGAAAGCAGTTGTCAGTATATTGTGAGAGACTATGTAAGTTAAAGCCTGCTGAAAAAATATTAGGAGAATAAAGCAAAATTTCTTGCTTTTGTGTCCTCCCAGCTTGACTATATTACAGCCTGGAGGTGCAGAGGCTGTCACATGAGCCTGTGTATGCTGTGATGTGCTGTACAGATTCCTCCACTAATGAGAAGCCACGAGCACACTCCCATGTCCTGCTGCATTTTACTCAGCCTCATCTTTTTGCAACCATCTCTTCTCATCATTTCTCAGCAGCAATTTCTTTCTTTCGCAGAGGAGGATGGAGACAGCTTGGTGGGTGTTTGTGGGTGCATGGCTTCTGAAAGCTGTATATTGTAGAGAATAACACTCAGCTGCTTATCTTCCCTGTCTCAGTCACTTTTTAAACAATGTGAACTATAACTTAGGGTGGTACAAAGATAATTGCATAGGGAAAAAAAAATTAGGCTCCGGCACTGGAAAAAGAAGATAAACATCACAGCCACTGAGCATGCAATACTTAAAGGAATAGAATGCACCCCTGACAACATGGACTACTTGTGTAAGCCTTCTCTTAGGTCTGAACAGTAACTGAACCTCAGGAACTTAAGGAGAACATCTGGAACCACAATCCCGATCTTCTGCTCTCATCACTAAACTTCAGCTTTTCTTTAACATCTGATTGCAGTAGATGATTTCAAATGACAGTAATCCCTCCGTGTTTGGGTTTTTTAAAGTGAGAAGTTGCTGAGGGAAGCTACAGAAGGGAACCCTTCTGCCTTTTATGGGCCTTTAGGTTGAGCATAGGCTACAGGCATAAAATGAGTCAGCTGTCCTCAAACAATTATACAAGAGAGGGCTTTGAGTTCTCACAGAGAAAAATGCATGTTTGAGGTCAGTCCTGCCATCACCCCTCTTCTAGGGAGCAGCAAAATCCAGTTTTGTGTCTACAGCCAAGAAGCCACCGGCTAGCACTGCCTTGCCTGTCACCCACTGCTGCTCCCTGAAACTTGCAGTTTTGAATGAGAGATGAACAGACCCAAGAAGTTCAGCCTTCCCCCTGCTCTGGCCTGAAGAAGCCTGGACCAAGTTCTATGCTGCTGGTTCTCCAGGCAAAAACATTTTAGGACAGCTCTGGCACCTCATGGCTGGACCATGGCCCCGGGACTCTCACTTTTAAAGAACTCAGCTCTGAACTTCCATGGCTTTTGGGATGCATTTAGAATCATTAACAAATTGCAGGTTGGGGTTTGTCAGGTCCCCTTCTTTGAGCTACTACACAGGATGGCATTTCTCAAAGCTTGCCACACTGCTAGGCAGCTCCCTGACTGTTTCTCCCCAGAACTTGCTTCCAAATAGGAAGTAGGCTAAATATATAGGACAAATATAAAGTTTCCCATAGATGGAGCACAAGCAGGTTCAAAAAGACTTCACTAGAGGCTCCCACAAAGGCTGACACTGGAGATATATGGCTGAGTGTAAATCGTTAAAGCTGTGAAAGCTGAAGCCTGTTGCAGCATCAGCTGAAAGGTCTGCCATACAACTGATGGCACGGGTATATGGGAAAAAATGGCTGAGCAAATGTTCTCTGGCAGACCTCACCAGGGCAGTTTAAGAGCTCACCTTGCTCACCTCACAGCTGACATACCTGGTGGCTGGTGCAAGCACTCCCAAATTGTTTTAAGTTCAGAGTAACACAGATTCATTTAAATCATTCTCAGCACTGAAGCAGATCAGAAATCCTGCACAGCTTTGGGAGACACCACGACTGTAAGGACAGGAATCCCTCCCAAAAGGATAACAAAGGAAAGGTAAGGAGCAGATGGGGTACAGCATTTTCAGATCTCCCAGAGGATCCACAGGAGTACCCTAAAGCATCAGGGGCAATTAGTGTTGCAGGGAGGTGGATTTTGTCAAAAGAAGGGCAAGAAATCTGGTGAAGGCTCTGGAGCACAGGTGTTATGAGGAGCAACTGAGGGAGCTGGGGTTGTTTAGTCTGAAGAAATCCAAATTATACCACATTTCAACTAGGAAGTACCTAGCAAAACTTATCTGAGAAAGAAGATGGAATAAAGCAATAATCTACTTCGTGGAGAGTGGCCACTAATGCCAATGAGTGATCTGTAATTCATTTCCTTGGTCCCACAGAGCATTGATTTGGTGGCAAGTTCCATGAGATGGGCTGGGTTTGTTTAGCTTGCAAAGAGTCCTTGGGTAGTTGCTACTTCTAACTTCACAGTTTGCCTTTTAAGCTATAATAAGATCATTAAACAAGCAAGACATTCCAGCCTCCCTGCAAGACAGAAGGCTTCTTTTCTGGCTTCTCTCCTCAGCCCCTTCTCTAGAGATTGCTATTTTACTTTCATTTCTTGCCTTCCTGTTTCCTGGTGAATCACACTCTGAGAAATAAGTGTTTTGTGAACTCTTGTATTTTTCTTCTCAACTTTTCTTTCAAAGACACAAGAACCACAGGGAAAAAACCCCACAACAACTCCTTCAGAGATCAGTTTCGTATGTTATGAACTGCAGGACGAGGTTTCAAGAGAGAAGGTTCTTTATAAAGCAAAGAAGTTGCCAGCCACCCTGCAAACAGGGTCACAGTCTTTCTCTGTGAGATAGTCCTCACACAGACCTTCACAGAGGGAAAAGACCAGTTCAACCATCTCTCCATGATGTTGAAAGGGAAAAGAAAAAGTTGTTTTACAGATCTGAGTAAAGATAAAATAAAGGGTTTGCATGAAAGTCAATTGGGAGATACAGACTGGAATAACACTCCCTCCCTTAACAAAGAATGTGAAACTCAGGAGATGCCAGATGAAGAAGTGTTGCCTTTGTTTGAACAGTTAGCTTTACACAACTCTAGTGTGAATTTTTCCAGTAGACTGTTTTGGGGTTTGGTTAGGGGTTTTTTCAAATGTTCATAAACTTCCAGCGGTCAAAACATTCTACATTGAGAGTTTCCATGGCTGGATTATACGATTTGTAAAAAAATACCCCTTTGAATTTCTTTAAGCACTCATGTGATAGTTTTTCCTCACTCTACTCTAATATTTGAGATCCTGGAGGAATCACAGAACAGTTATTCTCTGCCAGAAACTCATTTCACAGTGCTCCAGCCATTGTTTTTCCAACTTGAAAAATCCTAAACTGCTTGATCACTCCCTGTTCTGAGGGTCTTCCATATTTTGATTGTTCTTGATACGTGTAGCCATCCCTCTCGTAAAGGATGGGTTGTTAAAATATGTCCTTTGGAATTTTTTCCAGTAATGTTACTCAAATGTAAGGCCACCAGAAATACAGTGTTCAAGAGGTGGGAATCATGAATTTATAGTGCAGTGTTAATGACTTCCACCTTGTTGTCTAATCCTTCACAATAATTCCTAACCTTATATCTGCTTTCAGTACTGCTACTCATCATCAAGCCAATCTTGAGGCATCACTGTCTATTTTAACCCAAGCATCTTCCTTTTTAAGGGCTAGAAGGAAACTGGTGAACCATTTCTGAGTGAGCTGTTAGGATTGGTTATTTCCCCCAATATCCTCCACTTTGTTTTGTTTTTTTCTTTTACACTGAATTTGATTTTTTACTATCTAACTACCCAGAACTACGATGTTAATGACATTGACCCCCATTCACAGCTAAGAAACAGAAGAATGAAGATTATACAGGGATTTCAACAGAACAGAGGGCAAAAGACAGGTCTGCCACATCCTCAATTTTCCTCAATGTGAGAAAGCCCTATTCTTCTAAAGCTGCTTTCACGTTCCTGTATAACCAGAGTGTTTTCAGGGGGGTCCACACAAAAGCAGCCATTTTTGCCATTTTTCTTTGCTTCCAGCAGTGGGAAGCATATATACAAAAGGGAAAATATCCCACAAGTAAACACAGGAGTGGAAGATGAGATCCAAGAGATTTTAAGGAAGGAAGGACAGCCAAAGAAGTCTACCTAAAGTCCCAGAAATTGGTTACAAGGGGGGAGGTTTATGTCCTTAAAGCCAAGATGTTCAAAAGCATCTGTCAAAGCAGTTAGTCAAGCTAAATCTAAAGAACCACCGAAAACCTTGGTATCTTGTAACTAGCTGTCTGATGAGAATGGAGCGGGAAGTATAGAGTGAGTAATAAATAAAAAACAGGAAGGAGGCACCACTGGAATGAGGAGACGAGGACAAGGCTTTGAAGGTGAGAATTTGATGTTTCTTCTTTCACCAGGAGACCAGGTGTGTGTGCACTGCCAACATCCCTGGCAAGGCTGCTGTGGGGTGGTATGAGAGCCCCAGCTATGAAAGGACAGAAAACTTGCTCTTGCAGCCTGGCCATGGAGAGATCAGCAGCTGTGCTGGTCTGGTGCTGCTGAACATCTTTGTGAAAAATCATCAGCTTTTAATATTGAAATTAATCTTGCTGCTGGCTCAGCTCCACATTCAAAACCCCCCTCAGATACAGCACTACAAAAGATGTGATTGAATTGAAAACACTGCAGTCCAGACACAGGTTCGGGAAGCATATGGGCAATATCCTGCAAATAATTTCCATTTATAGCTGTTGTTTCAGACCAAATCCTGTCTATGGAACTGCAGCTTCTATGATCTCCTTTTCGTTCCTACCTTCTCACAACTTCCCATCTGTTTGCTTCCCAGATTAACCAGGCATTTTACTACAATGGGCAAGCTCCTCCAATCTATCATCTTGAAGGGAAATTTAGTAACTCAGATTTGCTGGCCTGCACATTAACTCTTAATTTTCTGCAGTTTACTACATTTCCCTACAAAACAACCCACTACATGCCACACATGGAGACTACCATGAGATTTCAGGATGTGCAGGTGCCTGTCTGATATAGATCAGGAGAAACTGATATGCCAAGGAGAAACTACCCAAACATCTGCTGGGAGAGCTACACAGCTTTCTGTGAGCAGTCCAGGAGATGTCTGGAGGGTATTGAGGACAAATTCCTCTTCCAGATATTGGACAAAGCAAACAGACGAGAAGCATTACTGGAACTGGTGCTCATCAATGCAGATGAGCTCATTAGCGAGGCTGAGACTCTGATGTCATCTTCCCAGATTTTATAAGTCCTTTTACATGGTCCCACATGATACCCTCATCTCCAAATTGGAGAGTCATGGGTTTGAAGGGTGGGCTATTCAGTGGATACAAAATTGGCCAGGTGGACAAAACCAGAGAGCTGTGGTCAACAGCCTGATGTCCGGGTGGAGGCTGGTGACAAGTGGTGTCCCACAGTGCTCTGTCGTTGTACAGGTGCTGTCTAATACCTTTATCAGAGACAGTGACAGTGAGATTGAGTACAACCTTACCAAATTTCCAGATGACACAAAACTGACCAAGGGGTGCCAGCCAGGGGGACTTAGACATTCTTGAGAAGGGGACACATGAGAACCTGATGAAGTTCAACACATGTGAGTGCAAAGCACTGCACCTGGGTCAGGACAATCCCAAACAGTGCAGGCTGGGAGAACTCATTGAGAGCAGCTCTGCAGTGAAGGACTTGGGGGATGAAAACTGACATGAGGCAGCAGTGCATGCATGTGGCCCAGAAAGCAAAAGCATCCTGGATTGCATCAGAAGAGGAAATGTTACCAGGTTGAGGGAGGTGATTCTGCTCTTCTGCTTCACTATTTATTGTAAGACCTGACCTGGAGTACTGCATCCATGTCTGGGGGTCCCCAGCAAGAGAAAGACAGGGATATGCTAAAGCAAGCCCAGAGGAGGAAATCAGAGGGCTGGAGAACCTCTCCTATGAAACAAGATGACAGAAATTGTATTGTTCAGCTTGGAGAAGATAAAGTTTTGGAGAAACCTTAAAGCAGCCTTCCAGTACATAAAAGGAGTCTTCTTATAAGAGGGAGAGTAACTTTTTACATGGACAGAGAGTGATAGGAAAATGGGAATAGCTTTAATTTAAAGGAGAAAATATTCTGTTTAGACGTTAGGAAGAAATTCTGAGAGTGTGGTGAGGCACTGGAACCAGTTGTCCAGAGAAGCTGTGGATGCCCCATCCCTGGAAGAGTTCAGGGCCAGACTGGATGGGGCCCTAAGCAACCTGATTTGGGGAATGGCATCCATGTCCATGGCAGGGGGATTGGAACTATATGATCTTTGAGGTCCATTCCAACCCAAACATGATCCTATTAGCCCTGGTACTGATGGCAACTGCAGTCCAGAGTAAAACTGAAACTAATGTGTCACTGACTTCTTGATCACAACCATTTTTCAAAGCTGAACTAAAGGCTTTCTCCGGCATAGAAATTTCTTTCTTGCTTATAGGGATATCTATTAAAATGCTCTTTGGACAAAACCAGGGATGTTGAATATTTTCTAAAGAGTATAAGCAAAAACCCACAAGCAAAAAACCCCTTGGTATTATCCATATTGGAAATTCCTATCAAGGACACAGTCTAGTCCAGGACAGAAATAAGATTAGTAGCAGATTCTCATGTCTAGAGACAGACAAACACTTGCTTGGAAAAGACCCAAGGGCTTAACTAAACTGACTGAAATAAAATAAAAATCTTGTGAGACTCTGTAAGTTTGGGCTAGACTCCATTTTGAGCTTCCTGCTCTGATTTTCGTCACAGTGTCAAATTTATGTTGCTCTCATACTCATCGTCCTGGGAAAAAAAAAAGGCTTTCATAACCAGAAGTGCCTTCTGCTACATCTACCTCCTCTGGTAGCACATAGCTGCCCCAAGCCTACAAAATATATTGCAGCTTGTCTTTTTCAACTCATGCTATGGGTTTCCTGACTAGGGAATGTCTCTTCCTCACGAGCACAAAGTCTGACAGAGTAAGAATTTGAGACACTTTTAGCACAAGCTCAAGTAGTGCCTACACCCCGAGACAGAGGCTGCAGCACAGGCCCTTCCAGCCCGCACACTGGCTGATTTGATTTTTTGTGTAACACAGGCTAGAGGAGCCACCAATGGCCTGGAGCTCCAGCCAATAATTAAGGTGTTAGTGGGTTGGCCCAGCATTACAGTAATTGATAAGTAAAGTATGTACAGGACATCGCCGAGGCCTGGCACACGCTGAGGCTGATCAGTTGCTCTCCTCCAAAGCCACACCACAGAGCGAGTTTGTTACCCACATCATTCCAGGATGTTAGCAGCTTCCCTGTTTCCTCATCAGATGGGGTAATGTACACAGTCTCTGGCTGTGTTTTACATCAAAACTCATCTGATTCTCTGGTATGCTGCAATACTACTGGAGACAATCATCCTTCAAATGTGCTTTCCACACACATCATGCTCCTTCATTACCAGTTTTAGATGAAAAGGAAAGCACACAGTTTTGCAGGCTAATTAATAAAGTTTTTATACATTACAGTCAGCTTTGTTTCCCAACAATTCTCTTATCTAAACCCAGAGACAAAATAGTAAAAGACTGATAATGAGAACAGTATCACTGAGCATGAGTTTGAGATGGAAACAAGATTTTGTCCTGTCTAATGCAAGCAGACACACAGGAATCTGAATACCAGCTTTACCCAGCACTTGTTGATCATTTTACACACACAGAACAGAGAAAGAACTTGTGACATTGCTGTGGGTAAACTTGCATTGCTACTTTATAACTCACCAGCTCAAAGGGATGTTTGATAACAATGACCTAGGATGAGAGGGGGAGATCTCCTTGGTTCTGAAATACTGCCTAATTGGGACTGAAGTGCCTCATGACATAGCCCAAGCAAATACATTTGTATCAATGAATGCTTACCCATAGGCAGATGGCTGGAATTGCACAGTGGGGTTCCTTCTTGTAATCTGCCGCCACTGAGCCGTTTGAGTGGGATCCAAAACCTCTTCAAGGCAATGGGAGTTTTTTCAATTAACTTCAATAGCAGCTGGGTAGGATCCAGGGAACTAAGTGACCCTGGAGATGTATGCTGGGTGCCTGCTGACACACTTCAGGGGGGAATTTTCAATTCCTTTAGGGTTTTTTTTAGGCAGTTCTGAAATAAGAAAAGTGTAGTTTACATTTCCAGAAATTCATACTCCAGGAACGCCCTATTCCTGTTCAAGTGAGAGGAAATTTTGCCATTTACAGGAATTTACACTTATGACTGCCATTTACTCTACCCCAGGAATTTTACCAGCTCAGAAAACGGCTCAGATTGTCACACAGATTCTTTCAGTACTAAACAAGCAAGGCTAAAAATAAGTACTTAATCATTGCTCTTGAAATGCCCCCTAAAACTTCTCTAGTATCTGGAAACTTTCCACCACTCCATTTCTTGGGGGTTTATAGCAACTCTACCTATGAGATCTATTAACAACAGCCTTTCCATTCCTCCCACGCTTGAACTATTTTAAGACATTCTGCAGTTAAGCTCAAGCCTCCCTAAGTTTTGTGCTAACCTGGTCCACACTTCTCAGATGTAGAGTTCGGCTATTTCCTGGCTCAGTTTTACTTCTGACAGAACAGAAAGACTTACTAGGTACTGCTAAGAGCTATGTCATGGCCTACTGACAGTAATGCAGCTTTGACAAATTTAGGTGAAAAAAAGCTGGGGGGAAAGCTTGGTCAATGGTGAGCAGAATTAAAATGGTTCTTTAAAGTGACAGCCCACAAAAAGAAAAGTGAAGCCTATATTGAAGCCCAATCCCAAATCTTCCCCTTTTTTTTTGTAAGCAGAATACTCAGAATACTCAAAATTAGATACTTGGATTTTCAAAGAGAAAATGCTTTAAAAATTCTCTTTCAAAATGTAAGAATTCAAGGAGGGGTTTTTTGCTGTCATCGAAGCCGAATGCATATACTGTCTGTTTTTAATTTGTAAACTTCTGGAATGCCTACACAGTCCTCTGGCTCTGACTGGAAATGGTAGGTTGTGCACACTTCTTCCTCAAGTCCACCTTTGTTCTGGGCCCTCCACAGGGAGAAACACTGCCTGGGAAAGAGCTGTGGGAGATTCTGTGGCTGCAGACCTGGTAACAAGACCCCTACAGACCTCTACTAATTTGAGATTCTCCATCAGTTCAAGTCCCTTCTACTTATTAAAGGCTAAAGTATTAGCAGAATGGTACAGGAGTTGTTAATTTTCTGTTTGCTGACATCATCAGCAATATCATAGTCCTGGTACACAAGTATCTCTGTACTGTAAAACACTCCACAGAATCTGAATCTGAACATTCCCAGATGTGTGATGGCAGACAAAGAGGCCCAACTTTGTAAAGAGTCAAACATTAAACGGAGATTATTCTGGAAGGCAATTTTGTCTTTCACTAGCTTGTCCAATCAATCTCACCCAATCTTCCAAACCGTGTCTGAGCTATTGACTATATTTCTGCGCTGTAAACACAGGACAAAGTCAGCGTAAAAATCTAGCCATCAAGTTAGCCAGTTCAAAATCTTTTTCTGCATTTTGTGTTGACTGGAATGAGAAAGAATTTGTTTTTGGAGTACCAGATCACAGAAATAAATTCCTAAACCAAAACTCTTGCAAAACACAATTATCATTCAACTCAATTTAACAATTCGATAAATGCAGTGCAATGACTTCCGTTAGCTATTCTCCCAGCCAAGGTCTACTACATCATTAAATATTATTGAGTTGGGTCTGCCATTTTGCTTGAAATTATGCGCCTGGCATTTTAGTCTGTGGCCATAAATGCTGGAAATATCAGTTATATAAGCATCCATCTTTTTCACTACCATCTCCCATCAAACATTAACGGTAGGAGCTTTAATCCATTCTGCACAGTCCCAGATATCTACATTTTCTAGGAAAGGAACTGTAACAGAATGCACTGACAACTCACAGTAAGTAATTACTCTCAGAAATATCTCAGTAAACTCAATTTGCTCCCAGAAGTCTTTTAAATTATATCTCGTTAGAGTGCAATGTTTTTAGAAATGACAAGGTCACACAAAAAAGCAAAACTCTATTTTATCTTTATCAGAGCTTTACTCCCCCCACCATAAAACTGTTATAACACATAATTCCAACCAGATAGAGATATTGTGTTTTACTGTTGGAGCCCAGGAAAGCCATAAAGCAAGCAGAATTGTTGTTTACAGTCACAATAAATTTGGAATATCGTATAGCATTCTAGGTGAGGCAAACATATCTACTGATGTCAGCTCTGTGGGAAGAAGTAATTTTTTATTATTATTTTTTGAACTTAGCTGGTAAAATAAATTTATTTTGGATTTACACTAAAAAACTTCTCATGAATCAGAAAAGATTCATCTCAAACTATATTAATATAGCAGAACATACACTTTATCTCATCACCCTACTTATCTGCCTTGGTGACTTTACAGCAAGATGTTAAAGAAAAGCATCATGGATTATGTAGTTGACCAACACTTCTAATTTTATTACAAGTCTTGACAGTTAGCATTCTTTCTTATAATCCCAGTTTATGAAGCCATGTGATTAGGAAAGAAAAAAAAAAATTCCACTGCAAAAGCAGCAAAATGATCGCATTTTTTGTGGGTAGTAAAGCTGCATCTCGTATTAATAGAGATTTCAATTTAACCAAAGTGGAGATAGAAGCAGCCAAGCAAACTCTTCATTAAGTATATCCTTAATTTTGTTCCCATTTGAAAAACTACACCCTTAAATGAATATGTGCTTTTATTCTTAAATCCAAGCTACCTGGAACATTAAAAAAGCGCACCAAATTGAAACTGAGCAGCACTGGTATATCTTAGCAAGTAACTACCTCCAAAGAAATTCTCTAAGGAATTCAGAGAATAAGAGTCTGCTATCACAGAAAACGCACAGCCCAGTTTGAGAGCCACTATAGAGAGGGTGGGTTACACCATCATTCTGCAAGCAGGGGTAAGCCCAAGCCTTTGCAGAAATATACCTAAATGAACACACTTACTCATAGCAGAAGCCAGAAAAGCAGAAATAATTTTGGAAAAATAGATGTCCTCATAGTAGGGTTTTTTTAATCCTTTTTGTTCATGAGTATATTGTACAGGAGTCATTTGGGAGAAGCTTGTAGGAAATTTAATGGGCATAGCAGAAAGTGTCATAACAGTCAATAAATATTCTAAGCAGCAGTTCCGATTCTATAAACTTCATCATCTTACATTTGAATTATTTCCTTTTTTTATATGACAATCACATGCTGTGAATTGGAGTACCTCCAACAGACAAACATTTTACCATCTTTCCTAGAAACTATACCTTTTCCAAGCTCTGCTAATGAAAATAGGGACCAGTTTCTGACAAGGGATCTTCTAATGTTATATTTCCTTGAATTGCTTAGTCAAGACAACATAAAAGGACAATACCTAAATTAATGCTTAGAAGTACAGACCCCAAAGCTATAAATTTAGCTTGATACTAGAATAGAAGGGCTGAATACCCTTGTTCAAGGGCTTTTGAGAGTGACAAAGTTTAATTAATTAATTAATTTGCAGCAAGTTTATGGAAAGCGAAATGTGAGCTTTCTAAACACTCCACAACTCCACTGTGTGATCAGTTACACAAACTCAGGCAAAAAAGCACCCAACATCCATCCTTCAGGCTCTCAGTGGCCCTTCCAAACCTGGGTCTTGCCGCTCAGTTTCTGACAGCTATAAACTCTACCTCCCCAATGAGGGAGGGTGCAAGGACTTGAATAAAACCTTGCTGACATGCCATGACTGCCTCTTGCTGCTACGATGGGGTCTGCCATTATTTGCTACAGGTAGTAAGATATAACCTTATCCTGTTTCCTTAGAGCCACTAGTGGCTGAAATCCAGAAGGGTCTGTATATGCAAGGGAGGGCGGGTGGAAGGACTCAGCAGGGAATTAAAACTGTCTTAAATGTATCCTTTTAGAGGTGTCATGGGAATATAAGGGTGTCCACTCAGATGATATGGCACTCTCTGTTGAGAAATCTTTTCAGAGGGGTTCTCTGGACATGTTATGTCAGTGAGAATTATGAAATCCTCTTCAAACAGGACACTGAGAGAGTCAGGAGATGGGGTGAGAAAATAATTTCTCCTCTCCCAATATTTCTCTGATCTTCACTAAGGATTCATGTCTATGAAGAAAGTTGTGGATGCAAAGCCTCAGATTAGATTTTAAGGATGTATGTCCACACTTTAAAAATATCCTGTGAGGCACCAGAAGGCAGCTGCTTGGGCACAAAGCAGATATCATAATGGAATAAAGCATCCTTCTCCTTCTGAGCTATCTCTGTACATCAGGGCACAAAGTCAGACTTGAGACTCTCTGTCCTTCAATCCCACACACGTGACAGTGTCTATGGTTCCCTTGGTGCAACAGTAAAAGTCACCCAAGAGAAAAAAAATTAGACTGAATAGAAAATTAAAAATTTCCAGCAGAGAATGTATAGATATAAGGTCATTTCCTGTACCCTTATACTATTTAGACTATAATTTGCATTATCAGCAAATACTGTTCCAATCTCATCTCTTTTCAGCTCTGCTATGTAGAACAGCATTAACAGAATAAACACCTCCAAGGATTAATTTTAACAATGTCTGACCAAGCTACCCTGCTCATAGCTTCTCAGTTGCTGAACTCTCTGCTGACAACTCAGCAATGATTCAGACTGTTCAATAAAACCTCAAATAGGTCAAATCTGCCACAGATCTGCATCAGGTAACTTCATGAATTGAAGTTTACACCCCTGCAGAGGTGGTCCACCTGACTTCATGAAGAGAGCTGTGTCTTTTTATTCCAGACATAAATTTGGCTATCAGCAATAGAGGTGCTTTGATTCATATCACCTAGGAGCTGGATCCCAGGACTGCAAAAGAGCTGAGCTAATTTATGTCACTGGAGAAAACTGGGGCAAAGGGCTATACCTGTAAAGCTATAGTCTGAGCTCCCTCTTTCTCTAGCATCAAACATTTCAAAATCAACTCATAGCCTGAATTCTCTTTTTTTATTATTTTTGGCCCAGTTCTTTAGATAATACCCACAAAATGCTGATATATTTTACAAAGGTTAGAACTAACTGATAAAAATGTTAAACAAACATAATTGAAGCCAGATTTATCTCTTTCTTAGAAATATGCCTTGTGCTTGTGTTTTTTGCTGAGTTTTGACTTTTAGCTCAGATCTTCATTTTGTCTTGCCTCAAACAAAATCAGAATTTTTCGACGCCAAAATGCAAACAACACATTCAAGGGCTGCACAATGACTTTGGCTTGAGGAGAACAAAGGCTTTCATAAAACTCACAGTTTTCAGTAGAAAAACACTAGGATGGAAAATTTTCAGCCAGCCCTGCCAAATAACCGCATCCTTCCTTTCTGACATTTTTACCTGGCTGGTAACGCTTCACTCCACAGTGAATCCCATTGATTTTCTCTGAGCAAAGCAATGTCTGTGCAGTCAGCACTGCCAGACAGTGATGCCTGAGCCACACCACCCTGGGAGCACAGTCAAGTGATGCCAGGCTCTACAGACTCACGGGGTAGGATTTCCTCTTGGTTTCTTCTCTGCTTTCTAAAATTGAAGGCAAAGTGGTAGTAGTTCACCACTGCCTTAATTTATCCAAGCAGAATGAATATTTCTAGTGCTTCCAAGATTCTTCAGCTAATCAGACAAATCATTCTTACCTCTGTAGGCTGTAATTTGAACTCAGAATAATGGCACTAATAATGAAAAATAGGTATGTTTCCATTTGTTTTTTTCCTTAAACTGAGTTTATAATTGGCAGATAATCCAGAGTTCTTGGTGGAGGTTCTCTGAGAATATTCAGAGAATGGTAGTCTCTGTCTGCTTATTTTTTAAAGATTTCTAGATTTTTCTAAATCCTTAAGTGTTCAAAATCAAGACTGAATACATATTCTAAGAACTTTGAGTTAGTTCAGGCCCAGGTTTGTTAGACTTGGAGCAGGAAAGTGGGTAAAATTTAATGCATTCTGCTCAGTTTAAGAGATCGTCCCAGTCCCTTCTGAGCAGCAGAATGCAATCAAGCTTTGGCTACCCGTCCTCACTCTCCTGGTTGTATATTTTACTGCAACCCTACAGAGATTAAAAAAAACCCAAAAACCATCACAACAGCAAGCCTGAAATGAAAATGGTTAGATGAAAAGCAAATGAACCAAACCAAAGGACCAAAGCTGCTGCTTCCCCCCCACCCCCATTTTTATGTTTTCATTACTCCAGTTCTTTTTATTGTATAGATTCCAATTTAGAGCTTTTCAGAAGCACCAGCAAACTGAAACTATCCTACTATACACAAAGCTCTGCCACAAGAATCTAGGCTGTGCTGTTGCTATATCCCACTCTTAGATATCCCTGCACAAATAAATCTTTCAACAGAGCATTTTCGCCCCCTTTTGCCATTCTCACTGTGAAAATTCCCTCTAGGCTTCCACCAAACTGAAGGATGATCAGAATTTTGTGGGGTGCTGATAACAACCAAACACAGTGAGTATTTCATTATGCAGTTTTGACTGTGGCTTGTATTTCACAAGTGCATGGAGAAAGATCACAGCCAGCTTGTTGCCCCTTTTCACCTTTCTGCATCAGACAAGTCACTATCTTCATGGACCATGTGATGGAGGAAATCTGCCACAGCCTGCAGCAGGGCTAGCTGCTGTGAATCAAACTGGTATGGGGAAAAGCTGTAATGGGATTATTTTTCCCCTGATTTTCCACTAGCCAGCGGTATCAGAGTCATAGCAGTGGCCAGGCAAGTGCCCATGCAGCCACTTTCAAACAAATCACATAGACTTTTACAAAAATCAGAGAAAAATCTGCTGATTCCTACAGAATTTAATCCAGATTACACTCCCACTACTGTAACAGGATTCTGACCCATAAACCACTACAAATGAAGTTGAACCTTTCCACTTTGTGTTGCTATAGCTAAGAATGGGTTATCGTGACTTTAATGACCAGTAGGACACATAAAACACTGTAAATTTTAAAGAGAATTATTAAGCCAGTCTTTACCCTTTTAAATAATCTGCATCTTGACTACCTGTCCAGTCTATTTTCTCCTTGCCAGTTACATTGAGGAGCCATAAAGAGAAGGGAATGAGAATAGCCAGTAAATTAAAGTGCAGGCAACTGAAAAGGTCAAAGTAGTATGCTTTATTATTGTCTGTCTCTGGGTATATGGCATGTCAAAATTCGTACACTGATCTTTCAAGAAAATAGAAACAATGAGAAATCAATCAACATGCATTGGCTGTACTAGAAGTTATGTGATTAAAACCAATTTTATCTCAAAATATCTGCAGATATTAAAAAACTAATCTCTCTTTTCTCTCTACTACCTTAACAGATGGGAACTCAGAGAGGGACTAAACAATAGAAGCTTGCATCTATTTCAGCAGTACTGCTGAAAAAAGTGAGATTGCACTCTCAGCTGCAGGTTGCTCACATTTTTCACGTATGTCCTGCTGTGTATCAGCATCAAGGCACAGATCCACAGCTCTGAGTGAGTCTGCTGTTGTTAATGGCTTTGTTGCATTCAGTTTCAACCAGCGAAGGAAAATATTGGATCTCAAATGGAATCTCTTGGCTTTCTGGCCCATGCATCTCAGGAGTACCTGGCATGGCCAGAACTGGTTTTTGAAAGCTGCATTAAGCCAGTTGTCATAACACACAGCACACAGGACACTTTGGTATCATTAACTGGGTAAAAAAGGACTGCTCCCTTACTGAGAACAGCCTGTCAGCTTTTAGTCCCTCAAAGTGCAGCTGCAGAAGTACGTTTTCCTTTAATTACACAAGCAAACAATTAGGAACAGGGCTGGACAGATGAAGTGTATTTCCAGGAATCTGCTAATTTTGAACGTGACTGAGTATAAGTATAGAAAAAGAATTAAAGGGAGTTAGCAGTTTTGAAACATGTTATTTGTGATCAAGTCCACCAAACACTAATGAGACACAATGTCTTGCCTTCAGCACAGGCTGATATATTTTTTGTCACGTAATTATATATTACTGTGGCAGAACAAATTTTCCACAATGATTTTCTTTCCACCTATCTATCTACCTATCATGGGGGAGTGGACTAGCAATTTGCAAAAAAACCCTGTCTTTAAACAATCATAAAAAATAAGTAGTCTCTGGTCTTACCATTTCTCGTAAAAACCTGTCTAAATTTCAAGCTCACTTGTTTTTCCTAATATGGAAGCTGCTTTCACAGCTGCTGGATTCATCACCACGATAATTCTGTTCTTTTACAGAATCAAAAACTACTGTATTTTCATGCTGAAACCACAGTCTCGTGGTCACAAAATGGCACTGCTCTTGTGAGCATTCAAGGTTGCAAAATGGCCAGAGAAGACCTGTAGATGGTGAATCAAATAAGCAGTACTTACATCTCACCAGATTTCAAAGAGGAGGGAGTGTAAATCCTCAGACACAGCACAGTGCCTCTTCTTTCACTTACAGGGAAAAAAGGAACATGCAACTTTTATTATGTTGTTAAACACACGGCCTTTCCTCACACTTGGGCCAGATGCAGAGGTAACTTCACCAAATTCTAGTCCCTATACAATGGTTTCACCTCTCAGTTATTGCTTTTACAGATAATGAAATATCTAATGAACAGCACAGTTCTGCACTAAGCCTTACTGAAAATGAACTAGCAGTCTTGTCTCAAGATAAAATACTTTGGGGGTTTAGCTCAGGAGAAAAGCTGTCTGTGGAACACACAATCCGAACCTGAGGGAGACACATCAGAAAGATACAGCAGCACATACATTTCTAGGGTTAGGAATATAAATCTTATAAATATCATGTTAGAAGTAGGCAAAACTTTCCTGTAGTCCCATCACAAAAAGCCTTGACACCAGTCTTTTCCAGCATGGGTCAACTCCCTCTTGGCACTATTATTCTTAAAAGTGCATCCAATAGGGAGTACATCTGTGAAGCTGTGCTGTATTTTCAGGAGACTTTCACAAGTTTCCCTTTGTCCTTGGCCATTATCTCCACATTACATGGAGTATGACAGTTCCCAGAAAGGATGCATCCTTTTACATCCAGCACTTGATGTACAGCAGAGATACAAAAACATACCCAGCATAGGAGGCATAAGGTGAATAGCAAGCAAACTGTCATTTTTGGGAAAAGGTACCAGAAGGCATTTTTGTGCTCTCTTTTATACCTTAACAAAACTTCTCCACATATTCCATAATAATAAAAAAGGATCACAGATAAAAATATAAACTCTGGGTAATGCATGCTATCTCTTTCTATAACTTATTAGCACATACACTGTGATTATGCTAAAAACACACATATGTAACTTTTTGTGACGATGAATAACTGTTCCTTCATAAAATTCTAGCTAAATGATGTCTTTGCAGCCTCTTGTCTGAATCACATCTGAACATCAAACCATGGTTTTCATCCTATTAGACAAAAGAAAGTCTGGACTCATCATTACTCAAAGTTCTGCCACTGGCTGGCCCCAGGTAACAACATTGGCCTTGCCATTCACCCTTATGAAAGCCAGACCTTTGCCTCTTGGCTCAAACAGGTGCTCTTTCCAAACACCCCTTCTCTACTTCTTCCATCTGATATTGGAATGCCTTGAACAGCCAACACAGCTTTGCTGGAGCTGCTGGTTGCATGTCCACACAAATGAAAAGAGTTATCATAGCATGGTTTAGATTGGAAAGGACCTTAAAGATCATCCAGTTCCAACTCCACTGCCTTGGACAGGGACACTTTCCACTAGACCAGGGCGCTCAAAGTCCCATCCAGTGTGTCCTTGAACACTTCCGTGCATGGAGCATCCACAGCTTCTCTGGGCCACCTGTTTCGTTGTCTCACCACCTTACAGTAAAGAATTTATTCTTCATAACCAATCTAATTCTCCCTTTGAGTTTAAAAGCATTATCCCTCGTCCACTTTGTCCTGAATAAGTGGCCATCCCCAGCTTTCTCGCAGACCTCATTTAAGCACTACAATGCTGCTATAGGGTCATCCCAGAGCCTTCTCTAAGCTAAAGAACCCCAACTTTCAGCTTGTACTCACAAGGGGGGTGCTCCAGCCCCAGATCATTTTGTGGCCCTCCTCTGGACCTGTTCTAACAGGCTCATGTCTTTCTTAGGCTCGGGAACCCCAGAGCTGGATGCAGCACAGCAGGTAGGGTCTCACCAGAGTGAAGTGGAAGGGCAGAACCTCCTCCCTCAACCTGCTGGCCACACTGCTCTTAATGCAGCTCAGAATGCAGGTGGCTCTTTAGGCTGTGAGTGCACATTTCTGGGTCATATTCAGTTTTTCATCTACAGATTATAATTGTTAATAATTAATCACACATTAATAATTATTGTTATCAATATTTCATGATGCTGCTGAGGAAGGACATAGTGAGTAATATAAAGTCAGGGTCTGTCATGACTGTTGCATACATTTTCTTCTTTTAGCTTGAATTCTAGCAGGGTAATAAGGTGATAGGAGTAAGTGGTATTCCTAAATAAGTGATGAATCAACAGCTTTCTTTGGGTAAACTATGCTCAGATTTTTCCCTACCTATTTATGACCTATAAAATTTGCTTTATTCCCCTGTATGAAAAAGACCACCTCACAACCTCTCTTTTTTCTTTGTTCAGGATTGACAGGAGATCATTGAAGGCTGTGAACCAATAGGTCACAGAAAGAGAAACTCTGATGGGAAATTCTCCCAGTCTTCACTGGGTGGAATATAAATTCAATTCTATCCCAGCAATTAAAGCTTTAATTTTATCCCTTTGAAATCCTTCACTTGGCATTTGTCAGAGATTTGCAGAAAGTTACCTTCTTCGGACTGAGCAGATTATCAGAGGCTGCTAGAAAGAGACAGAACTTAGAGCATGGCTTCCAACAGAACTTTCTACTCTTTTCCAATTGAATTTCTTGTCAGTCTGTGACTTTTATTTATCTTCTTTTCCTGCTTATTAAAGCTGCCATACTTATGACTGAAAATACTAGGAAAGGCTTTGGTCTAATCAAAGTAAATCCCCTTTTCAATCTCCTTTGCATAGGCAGTTGTTCATCAGCAGAGAGCAGAGCTAGGAGAATGTGGCTGGGGAAGAAGCAAAGAAAGTGTGTTTCCACTGGCTCCCAGGAAGCTGATTTTTACCAATATATTACATCCCACTGCAAAAGGCTTCCCCACTGCTCACAAGCAGTTTGTCCTTGCTGCTTATAACCTAAATATCCTGATATCCTTACTGAAGAACCATTGCTGTACATAGATTTTTCCATCTGGGGCACCCATGGGGTTCTCTGGAAGACAACAGGTTAGAAACAAATATGATGCAAAATGCATCTGTTACTGACCAGGGACGTGCCACTGCTCCCAGTACCAACTGAATAATGAGGATTGCAAGGACACACAGCAGGCAGGCATTTCCCAGAGCCTGCAAGCTGATGCATTTACAGACACATCCTGAAGATGTGTCCCTTCATGAATGAAAATTGGGTTAA
Organism: Cyanoderma ruficeps; assembly: GCA_008694505.1. Lineage (NCBI taxonomy): Eukaryota > Metazoa > Chordata > Aves > Passeriformes > Timaliidae > Cyanoderma > Cyanoderma ruficeps. The sequence continues at coordinate 3,743,974 of VZDJ01000084.1, forward strand.
ATAGCCATAGTTACTCAAAATAAATGAAAACTACTAATCTTGCTTTTATATTTTAAAGATTTTTTTTTTTCTAAAGGTTCTGGTGTTGGCAAGAAGCAAGGCTTACCTACTGTGGTTGGTGGCAGAATTACAGAGGCATTTGGGGGTCTCTTCTGTAGTCCTCAGAAAAGAAGAACCAGTCTCACAAAGGTTTCTGCTTAATTGGAATCAGGTCAAAACTTTCCTTTCTAGGTCAAACACTTCTTTCCAATTCCAGATGTGAGATGCAAACAGTGCAATACCTCTGACAGCCTCAGAAACAGGAGTCTTTCATGTCATGACTTGGCTTCAACAGAATCATTCAGCATGGACTAGTTCAAGTAAAGGGCAAAGCAGAGACTTGATCTCATACCCCTGCACATACTGTCACTACAGAAGGCACAATGACTCACTGCACATAACTATGCAGTAAAAAATTAGCAGTATAAACTCGAGCAAATCCAAAACCTGTCCACAAAGCATTTCAGTTTTAATGACAAGAATCTGTTTTGACAAATTCTCTATCATAAAAAAACTGTCTGATAGAGCCAAGGCAGCAAAGTTGCTGTGTTTTTCATCATCTGAGATGTTCCCCTTCTGGAAAGCACATCTGCTGAGATAAAGGAATAATTCTGTCATGTTGGTATCTTACAACAAAAACTTATGTGAAAATTTTCCATCAAAACCGATAAGGCAAACTGGGATTTTGATTAAATAGGAAAAAAAGCACAATTTTCCACTAGAAGAAAAATCACCCCAACCAAACACCCCAAGCGGAAAACCCCTCTCGGGCTTTGCTACTGCAGTGCTTCAAAATAAAATAAGTTCCTTCTCCTCCCTGAAATCCCACTCTACCCTGTTGGCCAAGCATCCCAGTTGATCTGTCAACCTTACAGAATAGAGATTATCCCTTGGACCTCTCTCCAAGGGATAATCACTGATAAAGTACTTCAGAGAGGGTTGCCAGCAGAGAACAAGAGGGATGTACCACTTCAGGGAGACAAAAAACAAACATGGGGGTTCATCAGCTCGTGTTTACTAGCATCATTCTAGATGTGTCCAGGGCTCATTGCAAAATGAATTCCTCTCTAACCCATTCTCTAGTTATTTGAAAGTTGTGAGTGGAATAGGCAGGGGGAAAAGAGTATTTCAAGCATCAGAAAAATGGACTGATAAAGATGTAAATGGCTAGTGGTAGATTTTTATATGTTCCTGCCTTGAAGTTGGATTCATTTATGTGTTCCTACCTTACTTGCAAGCAGTTTACTACACTTTTCTTTGCTTGGCCATCTATTCAGGCTGAACTGTGTGCCATTTATCCTCCTCAGTCCTCCATTCCTGCATCACCTACTTCTTGTGTGAGACAGTATCCACCAAGAAACACTCCCTTGTGAAAAGCAGCTTCATCCTGGCATGCTCCACCTAAATCGGGGATTAACAGGGAATATTATTCCTCACCAGGACCTCGAAAATATTAAACATACATGGGTTAATCTAATCTTGTACCCAAGAAGCCTTCTCTGGTGCTGCTGCAAAGAACTATGTCTGTCAGCACTTTCAAGGGGATAATAATCCACCTGATGATCAATCCAGCACACCAGGCAGGGGACAAGGCACAAACCTGGGGGGGAAAGTTAATGACCTTTCTGCTTTTGCCCCCTGTGTGGGTGATGTTTGCAGTCAGCACCATTCTCTTGCACTCTGGCTGTCTTTAGTTCATTGCTTCCCCAAACCAGGAACTGCAGACACAGCATAAAAAAGCTCAGTGAATTATATTTTTTGCCTTTTTTATTTAAATGAGATTCATGTTTAAATCAGACTTTGGAGAGAGGTTCAAGGTTAATTTTTCCTTTTTTTTTTTAATCCAAATGTGGCTCTCCCATCCTTCATTTCAACTTGCAAAGATACATCTGGTAATCTGGTTCTGCGTTTTCTGACAGTTCTGGCTTTATCTTCACCAGCTGCTGAGTTCCTTTGGACATACTTAGCCTGTTCTCAGCTAAGAAAGTCAGCCTTAACAAAAAAACCCCAAAACAACAACAACAACAACAACAACAACAACAACAACAACAACAACAAACAACAACAACAACAACAAAAAAAAGAAAAACATGGGAAACAGACAGGTGAAACCATACTGATCTTGGGCCTTTTTCTACCTCAGCCACTGATGCATGGTCAGTCCATTCTGAGAAAACAGTTCACAAAAACCCTATTGGAGGCAGCTCTGCCATTAAGTATTTCATGACTAGTTAATGCCAGTTGCACACTAGTCTGGGGTGTGACACCCCTGTGTCCATGTGCCACCAGCAAGGATAGGGAGGTAAAGTCACCCAACCCAACTGTACTTTCCTGCTTGTTGGGAACCCTTTTAATTTGCCTGAATTTCCCTAGTAAGCCTAATAAGAGTATTTTGTTAGAAGAAGGCAGACACCTGACCATCTTTCTCTGAAATGAAGAGGCCAGAGATGGTGAACAAAGGATGCCCCCCATGCCCATGGAAAGCACCAGGACAAGCCGCACAGGAATCCTCAGGCCACAGAGTCCCTAACTCCAGGTCCTGATATCCATTGCTGTGGTGAAGGCATGGCACAGCAGGGAAAGTGTGCTGAGAGGTACTGCATACACCAAATCCATTGGATTTAGTACAGCAAGGAAATAGATTTGCTTTTGACAGCAAATCGGGCCAAAACAGGCTACGTCCTTCATCCTCAGTTTCTCTCCTGTCTGAGAAAAACTAATATTCTCAAAAATCAAAGGGGAATTTCTCCACAATCTTGAAAAATCCAACTGTATGGCACTGTTACAGGTCCAGATGATTGCTACTATGGGACATGGAGGACAGTGAGGTAGTTCAAGACAGCCAGCATGGCTTCAGCAAGGGCAAGTCCTGCCTGACCAAAGTAGTGGCCTTCTGTGATGGAGTGATTCCACTGGGGCAGGGCCAGATTCAAGGTCCTGCAGCTGGGTTGGGGAAATCCCAAATATCAACACGGGCTGCAGGATGAACAGGTCCAGAGCAGCCCTGCCAAGAAGGACTCGGGTGTGCTGGGGGATGAGAGGCAGAACATGATCTGGCAATGGGCACTCACAGCCCAGAAAGCCAAAGGTGTCCTGGGCTGCATCCAAAGCAGTGTGGGCAGCAGGGCCAGGGAGGGATTTCTGCCCCTCTGCTCTGCTGAGACCCCACCTGCAGTGCTGCATCAGCTCTGGGGACCCAGCACAGGAAGGACATGGAACATGGAAATAAGTCCAGAGGAGAGACACCAAATGATCACCAAGGTGATGGATCACCTCTCCTATGAAGACAGACTGAGAACTGGGATTGTTCAGCCTGGAGAAGAGAAGGTTTTGGGGTGACCTATTTATGGCCTTCCAGTACCTGAAGGGAGCCTACAAGAAAGATGGAGAGGGACATTTTGTGAAGGCATACAGTGACAGGAAAAGGGGGAATGGATTCAAACTGAGGAAGGGTAAGTTCAGATTAGATATGAGATTTTTTACAATGAGAGTGGTGAAAGCACAGGTTATCCAGAGAGGTGGTGGATGTCCCATTTCTGGTCGCATTCAAGGTCAGGTAGGGTGAGATTCTGAGTAAAAAGAACCTGTTGAAGATTTCCCTGCACATTGCAGGGAGGCAGGAACTTGATGACCTTTAAGGGTCCCTTCCAACCCAAACCATTCTGTGACTCTACTACAGAGTGCTGGCTCAGCCACAGGGAGGGGAGGGGAGCTGGTGGCCACATGAGTTTGGTGGGTTATGGCAGCATAAACAACGAGCACCTATGAATTAAAGCACTGTAATAATGGATTCCCTCTTAGAGAGAGCTGAGCTTAGTCCAGCAAAATGAAGTTGCATATGACTTAAGATTTAGACTGAAAAATGTGAATATCTGTGCTATAATAAAGAAGCAATTTGCGTGAAGGGAAATTGCATTATGCTTATTCAAAGTCAAATTTATTTCTTCCCCTTCTTATTAAGGATCTAATTTTAAAAATCCCAGCCTCAGGTCAGGGTTATACTTATAGGGCTGACTTCATATGTGGCAGTGCAGAATTCAAAATTCCTACAAAATTCCTTGCTATAGTCAATCAACAGCCTAAGCCCCCTACTTGGGCCAAGAATTTTTTTTTTATTTTTCTTTTAATTAAAAAATAGCCAGAGGGCATGGAGGGCTTAAATTACTTCCATAGAGAAAAACACTTCTCTAAGAAACCTATTAGGAGATATGGCTTGAGAGCAACAGAAACCCTTCAGACTAAACAGAAGTTTAAATTTTTTAGAGGTAATGGGGAGGAGGAGATATAATCTGGAGAGTTTTCTTCAGCTCATTTTGGACTGTCATTTTCTGCCCTGAAGCCATGGTTGAGTTACCTCTGAGGAGATCAAGAGGGAGTTGGTTTGGGGGATGAGTCAGTCACTTAGCAGAATGGGGGAAGGACTTGTCTGTGTGGATCTAAGCCAGTGTGGGTTTGTCCAAAATATGCAAACCTTGGACTAAAGTCAGTTCCAAAAATACAACCCAATGATAGCTACGACACTTTGGCTTGCACATCAGCTGGCATTTTTATGGCGCAAACATTGTTAGTTGGCATGAAGCACCCGCAAGCTCTAATGCAAACAAGAGTGGCAAACAACCTTCTCTGCCCCCTAAAAAAATAAAAGGGAAAAAAAGCAAAATCCCAGGATCACATACACTTTTTGGATTCCCAGAGATGCACAGCCCTGAGGACCTGAAGTCCCCGTTGCTTGCAAGCACAGTGACCACAGGCTTCAGCAGCCTGTCTGCCTGCCCTAGAGGGAGATGCAAAAGCCCTGTGCCATCTGAACACAGCCAGAACAGAGCCAAGGAGCTCTACTATTATAATTTTTAGCTAGTAAACTGGAAGTCGGCAGCACCAGGTTGTGTTGGGTCAGCTGAAGCCAAGAGCACTTCAATCACAGTCTACATTTACAAGGGATTGCATTTACAAGGGAGTAACAAGTCTACATTTACGAGAGAGTTGGGTAGTGCATAACTTTCCCTGGCTAAGCTGGTATGGATTTCCAGCAAGACAGCTCTGATAGACAGGCTGCTCTGCAAATTCTGCGGTTTCTCCTAGGGAAGCATCAGAACATGGCACACTCTACTCCACCCCTCCCTCTCCTAACTTCCTCCTTATATCCCTCATTTTCATGTAAATGATGCAGAATCCTCCTGCACTTCACACTGTAGAGCAGCAACATCGGGGGAGAAAAGTGCCCAGAAATGGCAGATTAGGCTCAGAATTATCCCTCCTTTGAGAGGCAATGACCGCATAATAGTGTTACACTCTAGTTAGGCTTAAAAGCAAAGCACAAATTAGAGAGCAGATCATTTCAGTGACCAGACACGAGGCTTAAATGACTGTGAATTTCATGCAAAAATATGGATATGTTCATTTAAATACTAACAAGCTGTTGTCTTGGCCTATCTGCAGAATAGCAAAGGGATAGATGAAGTCTCAAACAGCAGCTGTGACTTTTGAACTACTCTTCTGCAAATGAACGAGGGAGACAGTGAGTGGGACAGACCAGCCTGATATGGGTAATACTGAAGGAAAACATAATGCCACACAGAAGGAAGTATTTCTCCCTCATCACCAGGACAGTAATTTCTGTCTTCCCTATTTTCTAAATGAAGACTTCCCTAGCTTTGTGGCAAGAGCCCTCTGCAGCTCTCTGGGCACAGCTGAAGACTAAGGAGCACCTATCACTCCAAGTCCTGACCCCTATTTTGCTAAGGAGTATGAAGGAATTCAGCTGAATTGAACAGCGAGCAAAACAAAAGGGAATTTAAATTTTGTGTTGAAACTGTTGCTTATGCTTTACCCCTTCTGACAGTCATAGATTGGAGCAGACTCTCTATCTTTGTCAATGTGTGTATCCGCTTTTGGCTTATCTGCTCATCTGTGATCGAACCTGAGTCAGCAGTGGGTAAGTTCCCCCAGGCCAGGAGCACAGGCTGCAGTCCCAGGCTGCTTCCTCCCCACTCCAGCACGCTGGAACTGAGTGAGCACTGAGCAGGGATTGAAGACAGCAAGGAGCTCACAAGCTGCAGTGAGCACTTATAGGTTGTGACTTTATCTGGATCTCACAGCCCTGCCTTGGACCAGGAACCAGTGTTGTCAACTCAGAGAAGATGGAGTTGATCCAGACTGCTGTTGACAATTTTATTCCATTCCTTCTGGACTTTCCCAGTTACGGGCAGCAGCATTATGTGGATGGCAGTAATGGCTGAAATAAAACAGGCTTGACTTCACTAGATGTAACATACCTTGGCACAACAAACAAAAGAAAGAAGCCTTCACTGTGACCCTGACAGGACTTGTGTCCTCTGGCCGGCCTTGCCAGAAGGGATGATTTACACTGGAGATAAGCACAAGTAGCCCATTAGGAGAAAATGAAAGCTACAATCATTCCTTAACTGAGTTTATGTTTTGTGCCACTTGCACATGCAGTCATCAGGGAGATGGCAGCAGAAAGCCGGGTAATGACAAACTTTAAATCTCACTTTCAGTGAAACTGCCATCACAGCAGCAATGGTTTATGCTGAAACATTAAACTTCACACGGAGAGAGAGGAGCTGCACCACAAGCTCTATTCAAAGGCAGCTGTAAGAAGCTGTCACCTCTTTATTGTTAGTTACCAGCTCTGATCTTACCCAGATGACCTTAACATTCACCAATGTATCAAAAATAATATAGATCTGACCTGGCAAGTTTGATCCCGTGACTGCCAAAGCTGGATTCTCCCTCCACACCTCCTACTGCTAACAACCTCTGGGATATAAAGAGCATTTTCAATGGCTGAAAGAAGCTTTTTCAATACAGAAAATAAAAAAAGAAAAAGGATTTCTCAAGCTGAATGCAGAAATCCTGCAATGTGCTGAAATGTCTTTCATTTATATGTATTTCTTAACTATGGCCTTTAGCCATCTAACAGACCCTGTACAAATGGGGTGTTGCCCTTTCCAGACAGATACCTTGCCATCTTTCAAGCTCTCTGTGCAGTCTCCAGATCTTCCCTCTTTTGAGGCCTTGAACCTGCTATATAGTGGAAATGAAACCAAGCCCATCTCCAAAAGCACAGGGCAGCCCCTCGTACAAGATGAGGCAGAAAATGTGCTGGCAACAGCCACTTTAGAGACCCATGGCACACACCTTATTAGTTAGAGAAGATGATGATGTATTCTGCTGGGTTAATTAGGAGATTAAGAGAAGGCAATGCTGTCATGTTTCCCTGCTTGTTTAAAAGAGTGGAAGCTGGAGAGAGAATTTAATGTTGGGTTTCACTACAAGAGATAAAAAGTGACAGGGACATAATAAATATAACACCTTCTGCCTGAGTTGCCGGGGATACAGCATCTAGGAAAGAGAGACAGAGTGGGTGAAGTACAAACCAGTCCCAATTCTCACAGCAATCATTGCCACCAGAATGCATTCATGTTGTGCCATTTTCCATCTTGTTATAATCTTTGTCACAAGAATGAGGTTATTGGACGAGAAAGGCTTTTCCATATTGGGTTTAGCAGTATCGCTGCCATTTCCTTGATCTTTTCAATATTCCGTAATTGATCGGTTTGCCATCTCAATTTTCCCTTGTTTACAGCCTCTGTACCTTGTAGCTGACCAGAGAATTCATGTAGATAAAGGACCACTAAAAAATCCCTGCCTTGTAGCACTCTCTTCTGCCAGAGTAATCAAAGATCAGGGGTTACATATTTCAGCTGGTGTAAATAGGTGTAGCTTCAATTATGCCATCTGGGTTTATCCCCTGCTATAGGCCTTGAGCAAGCAAAGTCCATTCTGCAGTCTTTTGAGTAGATTTACAGAAATGCCAAAATAACATTTAAATTTACATAAAAAGACGCGGGCTTACAATGCCTCACTCTTTGTATATGGCACTTTTGGTGAAATAAAAAAATTCTAAAAATATTCTACCCAAAAAATTACAAATAATGAAGAGGAAAATCTTTAAGAGTTAAATTCTTGAGAACAGTTCCTGAATTCAGCTTTGCCTATATTGGAAGTAGAGTTCTGAACCTCTTCTTGGCAGTGCTGAGTGCTTTGCAAAGGCACAGAATCCTAAGCTACTTGTTAAAGCCTGCCACACCTTAATGCTGCCATTCCATCTACTTCACTGGGCCTTTAAAGTGCTCCTTTGGTCTGCAACTCCATTTTCCTTCTGTAAAAAGGAAAGAATGGTATTTTTTCCATCTCATTTACCTACATGAGGAAATTTTAAGACAGAGGCTCCAAATTCCTGCATGCATAACACAACACGCAAGTAACTGCAGACTTGCCCCATCGCAGCCTGAAACCACTACTCACTACCAGTGGCAGGAGTGGCTAAAAAAGCTTCTTTCAGGAGCCAACACTGACAGAGCCCCTCTGGCAGCAAACACTGCATCCCCCCTGCTATGTGTGGGGCACCACAGGGATATCAGTGTCCTGTGGGAAGCAGCTCTGCCCAAACACATTTGCACAGGGAGGGCTCTTGGACGTCACATCCTCACCGAAATTGCCACCACCAGCCTCATGCACCTCTTGGGCAGTGAGAATGTCATTTGTGCTTGGAAAGCAAGGGATCCAGAAGCTGCTCTCGAGCTCAAATCTGCCAGATGATGTTGCAATTATCAGGCAGCTTGCAAAGACTATATGGAAATTTATAGCAAAATAAGCAACTGAGGAGAGGAAAGCACCCCCTGAGTGCGTGAGACATTGCATTGATTGCATCCAACAGGGATCCAGAACAGCAAAGGTCAGCACAGAGCTGTTCTATAGAGACTGCTCATTCTGTCACTCTGCAGAAAAGTGTTTTCTGTTTCCAGCCCTACAACAAAGTATTAAAAGGATTACACTGTGTAAACGTGCAGCATACTTTCCACCACATAGGATAAAGCATATAAATACTCAAAAAATTACAATATCTTTGAACCTTCTAGATCAATCTGATTGAACTACATACATCATTTAAAGTTTACAATACACTTCCTGACATCAAAGGAGGGGGGAAAAAAGGCATAGCCTGTTTTTTTTAATCAGGCTGATCAGAAGTACTGCTATGACATCTCCTCTATGAAGTTTCAATAATTCAGTGATTTTCTTTTAAATTGGAATATTTTGTATATTTTAATCTCGTTTTATTTGGCTGCCTTTGGATTTGTTTCCAGGGAGCTCCTGTGTTAGATTCCTGCTACTATTTGTTGGTGGTGGTGGTTTAGCATTTTAGATTTTTAATGTTCATAACAAACCTGAACTAGGAATACTTTGGTGTCATATTAGTAAAATCAATTGCTCGAAGGAAATTCAAAAACCAAGGAATTACCCAAAAAAATCACTTTGTACTGATCTGAGGTATTATGGACTGATTTCTCCCCCTCTGGAGTTGACTTCTGGAACATTTTCTTTATGCCTAAACAGCTCATATCCATTGAATAGAGGCATATAATTTAGGATCAGTGCAAAAACCTGTCAGAAAAAAGCTGCTTTGCTTTGTCCATCTACAATGGCTTAGTGAGAGGGGAAGCCCTTGATTTAGAGGCACATATTTAGCTCTTGTAGATCAATTTATCTGCCTTGATATCAGCTGGGTTATGCTGCTTTTCATAAAATCATGGAATGGTTGGGTTGGAAGGGACCTTAAAGATCATCTGGTTCCAACTCCCTGCCATGAGCAGGGAGACCTTTCACTAGACCAGGTTGCTCAGGGTTGTCCAGCCTGGCCTTGGACATCTCCAGGAATGGGACATACAGAGCTTCCCTAGGCAACCTGTTCCAGTGCCTCACCATTCTCACAGCAAATAAATTCTTTCCACTATCCAATGTAAATCTACTCTCTTTTAGTTTGATTCCGTTCCCCCTTGTCCACTTAGTACATGCTCTTGTAAAAAGTCCCTCCCTGTCTTTCCTGTAGGCTACCTTCATCAGTTAAAATTCAGTCCCTTGGTTTTCCTTTAATTTCCTAAAAATTTCAGTAATGTGCAAATTATGCTAGAATACTAAAGTAGCACAGCTTCTTTTCTAACCCCGTGCAGCAAGCAGAGGTCACTAGGTAAGCTTTTTCTTCTTTGCTCTCTGAATTTTAATTGTGGTTATTTCACAGCCTGAGTCTAATTTCCAACACTAATTTATAATGAAATCTCTGTATTTTGCTTAGCTCCTGGCTTTATATTTCTTGCTTGCTGGGTTGCACTGGATATTGTTAGCTGACTCCCTGCTGAGAAACTCCACATAATTGCAAAAAACATTTGCAGTGCCCTTCCCCAAGGGGTTTCCAGGCAGAGTTAGCTAACATCAGATTTCTATCCCAAAATTCAATGCCATTTCTTCTTTTTGCCCCATCTCCTCTGTTTAGCAGAGAATAAGCCAAATGCACAGACCTTAAAGAATACCTAAAACTTGCAATAATCAAGGACGTTATTATGGAAAGAGAGTTGACCAAGCTTGGCATCAAAGCAGCTTGCTGGAATAGTCACTAAAGGCAACAGGATGTATGATAGTGACATCCAGAAGGACCATAAGATATTAGATAAAGTCAACAGTCAAGCAAACTGACTGAACAAGGCACTCAGACACTTCCATGCAATCTCCCACCAATAGTTCCCTGTGTTTTGGTTCATCTGCTAACACAGAGGCTGGAGCCAGCCCCCTTCCCTGTGGGTGCTAGGAGCAGCCAAAACACAGGCAGCAGGGTCCTTTCTGCAAGCTGGGAGCTATTTGCTGCAAGAAGCAATGCCACAAGCTGGCTCCAAATCAGGGACTGATTTTCAACATCAGCCCTGCAAGCTTCACCTAAATGCAGCAAGTGCAAGCCTAGCCACCACCAAAAAACGTTTACAACAGAAGCCAGATAGAAGTAGCAATGTCACTGCCTAACCAGGGCTGAGCTAGCCCCTTCACCAGCCTCTGCAGTGTGACAGGGCTGCAAGGCAACCAGGAACACTCAGCAGAGCACGCAGCCATCGCATGTATCACTTGTTCCAGCTCTATCATTCCTTCATGGTTTTACGTTAAACGGATGGTTGCCGGAGCTCCAGCCTAGCAATCCTTGCATTTGCTACCCAACAGAATTATTCCCACAAGCAAGCTCTGAGCAGCCTGGCTGCAAGATCCTGCCTTTCGCTCTAGCCCAGCACCACCATTGTGCTGCGTTTGATTTATGGTTAATATTCCTGTCAGCACCACAGGCCTTTGACACTCAAACCACATTACTCAATTCCACCTACCGCTGCCAATAACAAGTGCTGAAGTTTCAGTTCCCAGCAGTTTGATATGTGAAGCTGAAGAATAGTTAGATTATCACCAGTTATGCAGACAGCACATTTGACAGACTTGCAATGATGTTTTCAGCTGTCAGTTATTGCAGCTACAGTGAGGAAACCACAAAAGGGGCATACACTGAATATGCACAGCGAAGACATCAACTTTGGAAGAGGGAGGCTTCTGGATAAACACTTTTTGTAACATAACTGTGGCAACTCAAAATCATCATCTTTATGTCTTGGCAGAGAGGTGGTTTTCCACATGCAAATTAATTACGGTAAGCTTGTCTCAAATCAACGCTCAAAGACGTGGTGGGCACGATTGTTTTCAGCACTGATTCTGTGCTGTAGCAAATTCTCACATGACAAATGTCTGTAGTACTACAGCTCACCTCTGCAGGCAACAGTTGTAACTGAACTGCAATATCTGGTTGATTAAAAGAAATAAATCATTTCCCATTTAAAAGATTTGCCAATATAAAGGGAAATCAAAGTTATAGAAGTCAACACTTCAACTTATATGGACACATCTGCAATTTCTAAAGACAGGCAATCCACATCACTAATCTCCTAAAAATTATGGTTTAAGTTGATTATTGTTGGGGTGGGGGGAGAGGAGGGGCTCATGCTGCACATAGATTTACTCTGATTATTTTAATGAACGGGTAATACAGAAGCATTAAAAACACACGTTATCCTGATTAATAAATTCTTTGAAAACAGCATCATTATTTCTTTGAATCCTGCCTTTAGATAACACAATCCACAGTTTGTTTGCCCATACTACAAAATAAATAACATTTATTTTTTATTGCTAGTCACTGTCTTTGCATAACACATGTTGGTAGGTTCCTATTTCACTGAGCTGTCAAATGTACCCAACCACTACTTGCATGTAATTTTTTCCACCTGTCTAATAAAACTTGAAACAAACATGCAAACAACAGCAGTTCAGGGGAGTTACAAGCTTCCCCTGGGTGCTCTGCTCCCACAAAATTCTTTTGCAACTATTTAAAAAACTAGAGTGTATTTTATTTCAATACCTACCAAGCTGAGTATGGGAAGCTGTATTTAACTTCTGATCTCATTGAAGACACAAACACAGATATTTGTCTTTGGTCCTGAAGTTATTTGGACCATTTCAGCACAGACAGTAGAAGAGGCAGACAACAGCAATATCTGATAACTATTTTTTCCCCCTCTGCAACACAGAAGAGTTATCCTGAGTTAGGCATAACCAAACATTAGCACAAGCCTCCAAAGTGACTGTGGGATTTTATTTCTTGGAAGAACTCAAAACTCACCTGGACAAGATTCAAGAAACCTGCATTATATGACCTACTTTGAGCAAAGGGTCAGACCGGAGATCACTTTCAAATTACATTATGCCCAAATTTAAGGAAGGTTTTGAACTCAAGAGGGCTCTCTGCTACCACTTCCATAAATGCTGGAGAATCAACAGTATCACAAATCATCCCCATCCCACAGGGAGCAGTCCAAGACAGGTAGATAAACAGCCTGTGCATTATTCTTCCTGAGACATGTCTTCCCCTGTGAGGAAGTGCTCTGATTTCCTTCAGATAATCAGGAACAGAACCTTAGAGAAAAGGCCCACAACCAGCATTATCTCATTTGTGCTATTTACTCACCACAGTGTGGATTTGAGATTAGGACACTCCATAAAGGTGAAGGTAAGCTGCCCATTTCTAGTTTCATACACAACTTAAAAAGAACAGATATATTTAATTTGGGAATGATTGCATGCATTTCTTTAGCTGCTGCAATGAAGATTTTTGCAAGCGAGAAAAAGGAGGCAAGCTGCTCTTTCAGACAGCATTTCAGGGTTTTTTTCCAATATGTTTTCTTAATGTGGTCATCAGAAAAAAGCCTACTAATTTTATCACAAAAGAAAAAAGGAGCTTGGGGCACAGTAATATAAACCAATGTTTGGGATTTTAGGTTTTGTACTACAGGCTTTGCCACCCACAGCATTTTCACCAGCAATCCCTGGGCTTGTGGCACTGTTTTTGTGCCTCCATCAACAGCACACACAGTTGGAGATTTGCACAGTGGGGACTTACCTCTTAAAAAAAAAAAGTATAAAAACAAACAGGAGCAGTTGATAGTGTTCCTATTGATATTGAAACCAACATGAAGAGCAAACATGCTAATAGTGCAGGCAGACAGGTGTGCAGCACAAAGAATAAAAATAGTGCAGCCCTCTGTTGTTGAGCAACTTGTATTCGAGATTGATTGATTCTATCTTCCACCAAATGAGAAATAAGTGAAGCAAATCAAAGCATAAGCTAAACGGAGCAGAGCAATGTGAAACCTGTGCGGGATGAGCAGCTCTGTGCCCACTGCCTGAGGCAATCTGCTGCTGAAGGATAACGTGCCAATGCTAATCAGATGATCGGTTCCCCTTCCCATTAGGCATTCTGCTAACTCAACAGATAAGCGTTCACTCTCCTCTGGTTCCTTTAGGAATGCCAGCACAACTTGGGAGGCAGCCTTGCTTCCCTTCTGAGCTACATTTCAATATTCTTGTTATTCCTTAGTCTCCAGTGCACACTGGAGATGCTGACACCACCACCTCTCCCCACCCCATGGTGAGCACCAGCTAGCCTGCAGCAATGCACTGCCAGCCTTCCAAGTGCTGCCAGATGTCTTGCTCTTTTGAGAAAAAAATATGTGATCCAGCAGATCATGGGCTGCCAAAATAGTGTGTGCTGATCCTTGAACAGATATCAGACTAAGTTACAGCAGGGATAGTTAGAGTTTGCAGTGGTGAAAAAGGTACAATTGTTTCTTTGACAGGCTGAGAGCCCAAAATGTCTTCAGGCAGCTTTTGACAGTCACGTGCATTTTTGTTTTATCCAGCACTAAGGCATTAAAAAAAACAAAACTAAACAACACCAAAAAGACAAAATAACACCACAACAGACGGTGGAAGAAGCACAATTGTAGAACTGTATCAGTTTCAAGCCACGAATTTCCCAGCTCATCTTATTCAAAAGTAAATACAGCACAGCTTTCTAGCAAGGAAAAGAGAGAAATGCTCTCTCTGGGACATCTCATGGGACCACAGAGCAGGAAGACACACAACAGATTTTACCCATGTTTGATGTTGCCTGCTGAATGGCTGGGCTGGCTTAAAGATCCAAAGCTCTTGGAAGACAGTGGTTTCCCTCAGGCTTTGAATACATCCTGGTAACTGATATGTAAAATAATGGTCCTGTGAGGGAAATGATGTACAGAGTAAAAAAAACCCTTCTGCATACTGTATGGGATTGATTCATTCTGGTATGTGCTCAATCATCTGCTAACCAAAAAATATAAATGTGTGCTTGTGTTTATAGTCTCTATTGAGGAAGATATATTCCAGAATGAGTAATGTCATTCAACTGCCGAGTCAGACATGCCACTCACCATGTCAGATATATCACATACAAGCTCTGACACATTGCCTGCTAAATGAGACAGATTAGCTCTTCCTCTGAACACATCAGCCTTTAACTGGCTATATTAACAACTGGGTCAGGCAGGCAGCATGCTCAAAGTTACCACCTACAGATTCACAGAGGTAATTTAGTAAGCTGCATCTTCACAGAGTGCCTTTCTCACCACAATCTGAAATAAGATAAGCTTGATATAATGTGCCTACCTGGAATCAAATTCATTGCTGTGCAACAGCCTTTAATGGAAAATATATCACCTTTGAAAATTTGGCTGTCTGGGGACACACTAAGTGTATGACTGGGTGTAGTCACTGTCAGAAAATGTTATGGTCTACAGGAGTTGCACAGGAACAGTATTTTTAATTTTTTCTGCAATGCTGATTATTACTGTTCAAACACAGGAGACACCAGCCAAACTACTCAAGTAACTGGAACCAGGGATTCAGCACCATAAGAGCAGAAGTGCTCTCTCTAGCGTAAGAGACCCGGCATCAACTTTTTGTATCAGAGACATCTCTGGAAAATTTATCAAGCAAGCAAACAAAAAGATTCCCCCCAGGCCAAGCAGAGCTCAGATACTTGGTCACTGCTGATGCCTATACTACAGAGTAAGGTACTTGTTTATCCATGTGTTTAAATACCTATTTCCTTAGAGCTCAGCCTCAGACTTCAGATGGCGCTTTAGTTCTTTAGGGAGCACAAATTACTCACTGCATGAGAAGCACAAATTACCCACTGCATGAGATGACCTGGGGTTGATTTATTGATGATATTAGCTTTTTGAGAGTGAGATAAGGAGGATTATAGGATATTATTCCCGATTTATCGTTATACCCATTTCCAGCAGAGCCACCGCAAATACACCTTGGGAAGAAGGCAGAGTGAAGAGACAAGGGATGAATAGGCTGCCCAGCACTTGCAATTCTCAGTTCTGCATGATTACAGATGTTCATCTCCTTTCTCATGCCTATCTAACATAAGCTACCTAATAAAACATGCTTTCTTTGCTTTCCAAACCACTAGCTGAAATTAACAGTTACTGCCATGAAAACAGGGAACAAGGAACCTTGTACTTTTCTATACATTACCTTCATCCTGTCCAAACCA
This sequence comes from Cyanoderma ruficeps, assembly GCA_008694505.1. NCBI lineage: Eukaryota > Metazoa > Chordata > Aves > Passeriformes > Timaliidae > Cyanoderma > Cyanoderma ruficeps. Next base: position 3,759,842 of record VZDJ01000084.1, read on the forward strand.
TCCAAGAATCTGAGCTCTTCATGGAAATACCTGCCAGGTGAAGCTCACCTGATCCATGCCAGCACACTCCCCTTCTCATGGCACCAGGAACTGATCATACCTACCCAAACAGTCCCACATGCTGTGGCTGTTGTTTTGTGAGAAGCAGTAGAGAGAACTGTCCCTTATCATCCCCTTAAACAGGAGGGAACAGAGTTGTAACACCTGGGAATTAAGTCACCATCCCCAGCACAACTAGAGCATTGTTTTGCTCTTGCAAAAACAATGAAGCATAACTCTATCTGCTGTGCTTCAACACAATACTGATCATACTGGAAATCATCAAGGGTCTCAGCTGAAAGATGCTGAAATAGAACTATATCTTCATTTTCAGGAAAACAGTAATATATATACCATTCAAGGAGACTATAGCTCTTGTTAAAACTTTCAGGTCTAGCACCAGGGATAGTACAATTCCAGATAAGACTGCATCAATGCTGATTGACCTTTGTCACTGTCAACGCTGGTGTTTAGAGGGGACTGACTCCAGTCATCCCATCTCATGTCAGCAAAGCCCTCATGCATAGCACACAGAACCACCTGTGCTTGGTCCCACTGTCTGCATCTCATCAATTAATGATCAGCTAAGAGGAGTACATGAACTGCAAATAAAAAGGTGCAAAATGGTCAGGTTTAGAAACTGTCTATGCCAGTTGCTCCCACCGAAAAGCATGGGAGCAGAGAAAGGTGAAACCCTTCAGTGCCTCTGTTTATACAACTGTTTAATAGAAGCTGAGCTCCATGGAAAATCTAATTCATGGTCTACAGTTTAGTCTTGTCCATTTATTTCCTTTCAGCGAGTAATATCTCTTTTGTTATTTTAATTTAGTCTCTGAGGTTTAGTCTTTTACATTAATTTTAATGTTCACTCCATAGAAACACACTGATATGTCAACTGTTTAGCACTTGGGGTCCCAGCTGGAGAGGTTTACCAGCCAAGGTTTCTCTAAAACACAGAACCCTGAATAGAGGTATAGTAAAAGCCACATAGGTGAAGTTAGAGAATGCAAGAGATGATGACAGAATAGTTTTGTGATGAGGCTGAACATTGCTAACACAAATAGCACTTGCAACTGCAGCAAAAAAAGCAACTGCACTCGGCTTTTCTTTTCATAGGCTTTGTGATATTTGGTTTCTTGCTCCTAATAGCAGCACAATTAAAAACCTTCCAAAACTCATTTTAACACCTCTTCCTTCCCAGAATGGCAGTGCAGTGCAGAAAACTCCAAAGTTTTCCCAGCAGCCTTACTCTGAAAGTAACTAACTCTCAGATGGATGCCTGGCATTTGGCCAGTGTCCAATCACAACACCTGGTCACTAGCCCCATTTCTCTGGCCTGAGAAATCATTCAGAACCATCTGCCTTTTTCTATCCATTTTTGTTATAAAAGTTGGAGAAGGAATCTCCAGAAATGGAGACAGTACAAAAGGGGATGGCCCAGGTGCCATCACCTCTTTTAGCACCACTGTTTTTTCAGTCAAACTACTTATCATGGGTCAACTTTCATGGCCCTAAGGGTGAAAAACTCCATAATCTTCCTACTGCAGAATCTGGCTAGAATTTTTTACACTTTCTCAGATGCATAAGACTTTATCTGCTTCTCTTCTAGAAGATGCTTACAGTTCTGCATCTTCCTAAAGAGTTGGGGCATAGCCTACTGCCAAAATGAGAAAACTGCTTCAATCCCAAATACAAAATTGCTGGCATTCCCACACAGCCCAAGAAGGAGTGCGGGTGAACATTTTGCTTGGGTTTTTCATATCAACACCATATATACCAGGAATGAACTGCAGGTCAAACAGTCTAACAATTCACTTGCTAGCTTAGCAGCTTGAGGCTCTGCCTCAGGGCCTTTCACAGCAGCAGTTATTAACTACAAAGAAATGTCACCTGTGCTGGTCATTATTGTTAATTATGGAATTCCTCTATTAATGAATCCCAGTACTAAAAGCTTTTCCTATCAGACTCCTTCCCCCATCACTCAGGACTAGGCTACTGTGATTATCACACCCCTAGTGCACAACAGAGTCTTAGGAAAAGCCAGATTGCTACAATTTTATCTGCACTGGCTGCAGTAACAGCGACTAGACAAAGGGCTAAAGCCCTGCCCATTGCTGCACTCTTATTTTACAGTTACATGGGATTCAGGCTGCCCACAGTCCTGAGGTCTATGGATTCAGAACTGTTCACCTGATCCCATCTGGGGCAGATGAGAACTTAACATCTGGTTAAAACACAGGACAGATGGCATTTATGGATTCATGCAAGACTTTTCCTCAAACAGCAAGGACAGCTTGAAAAGAGAGGAAAAGGGACAGTAAATCTTCAGTGTTCAGAGTAAGCTACCTCCATCTCATGGAGAAAATTTTTCTATTCCATATTATCTGTGAGCTGCCTAATGTGCTGTGCTTGCGCTGCCTTACAGCACAGGCAGACAAGGGCTGAAGCAAAAAATGGAATGAAGTACACTTCCTACGAGTAAATAAAAGCTGGAAACAACCACAGTGTACCACAGGGCCCTGATATGCATGCAACTACCACAGTAACTGATACTTGGTTAAATTTTGCAGGTTTCCATTAAATCAGTAAGGCCCAAAAGACCATCACCTTTCCTTACCTAAAGACAATTTTGATTCACAGCTTTCAGCTCACCCAGATAGGGAATTTTAAAGCTCTTCTCACTCCTGAGCCCTTTCTCCACAATACTTCTGCAGTAAGGGAACCAAAGTGGCTGCTACTCAGCAACATCTGCATATGCTATAAAGCAAAAAATATCCTCCCACTTCCAGCAAGAATTGCTGCAAGATGCAACTATCCTTGCAGATAGTTATCCCTAATTGCCCCTGGAGGATGCACTCATTACCCCTTAGGTATCAGTCAGCAATTTAAATCCAGAGTCCTTATTTCATTAAAAACTTGATTTGTCCTGGAATCTGTAGTTTCTTTAGGAAAAACATTCAGGAAACATCTCTCTTCATAAATCCAGTCTAAAAGGTCCCTAGGAGCTAATATGATTGCACACTGTAGCAAATAATTTCTAATAATTTATGTCTATTATGACATATGGATATAACAGCCAAGGAGTTATCCTGAAAGCTATCTGAAATGGGAGTTCAGCATGCCTTTCACTTCTCGAAAGTTTTATGTGCTCTATTTCTGTGGGGTTGGACTCAACAGGCTAAATAAAGCTCCCTGTTGCTTGTCCAAACTGAAACATAAACCAACACATGGGAAATAAGCATTTCTTTTCTACACGGCAGCACACACGAAATTTTTTTACTGAAAAAAAAAGAGCTACAGCAGTCAAGCCTCTGGGTCATTCTCCTCTCTGTGAAAAGACTAGTTAAAGTATATGTTAATGTTCCCTGCCAGTTTTCCCTCTCTTAGCCTCTTCCTTCCAGGGCTTTCATGATGTTCCCCCTTCTATGTAGTTTTAAAAGGTTTCCTTGTTTGACAATTTTGCTGAAGGCAATTATGTTACTTGCTTTCTCCTGAGCTCAATATACAACAGCAGAAGTGGTACACTGTACATATGGTTAAGATCTGTTTTAAAAACACTTGCAGATTGCTATCAAATCTTGCTGTGTGGCTTGTCATTTGCATTTAGCAGATTCTGTGAAGAAGCTCTAACACTCTGCTATGGGATAGTCCCTTGTTTAAAAGCGAAGAGATGAAGTTTCTATTGTTCAGCAGATGACATGCTTCTGCATCAAATAAAACAAGAAAAACATATTTAGAATCCAGGAAGGAAAATACACATCTTGGGATGATGGCACAGCTTCATGTGCTTCAAAAAGTGTTCATGAGTCAAGACTATTCACCTTTCTGATGAGAAAACCATTCTTATTTTCAGTTTTTAATTTAAAAAAAGGCATACTGAAGGTCATAAGGGGCTTCATCTCCAGGGCACTCCCCTCTGTGAATAACAGTTTGACATTGACCTGCCATTAACAGACTACAGTACAAATCCTGCTGCAGGATTCAGCTGCTTTGGCTAAACCCAGCCATTTTAACTGCTTTGGGGTTATCAAAGCCAACATACAAGTAATTACACAGGCAGAAGAGTTTTTGACATTTCTGAGTTCTTTCATTGAGCCCATCTCTCTAGCACGTGGGTCCCCTGGTGTGCAGTCATACAGCTGAGCTCAAATTTCAGCCTTTCTCTTTAGTGGGGCACTGGTAAGGTTTGAATCCTCTACTCGACCTAATATTTTCAGAAAGCATGGAGAAACTCAGCATGGTCAAGACTCCTCCTCTCTAAACTTAGGTTGAAATCAGCTAATAAGTTAAAATATTACCAAGGTGGAGTTATAATATGAGATGGATTCATAAGACAGCAGTGCTGTGACTTCAAAATGAGTCACACTCTCCCTCTGCTGCTGTCCTGTTACCATCCCAAGTAACAATTCAAGGAGAGAGTCTCTTTCTCAGCCACCATCTCAAAATGTCCATTCTACTGGGGAAAAAATCACTGTGCCTACAATATAAACACCTCTTATTTGCATCTTTTTTGGAAAATGCAGTGCAGTCAGAACCTTGCCATCACCCTGGTCCATTACAATCTCACAGGTGGGAATGTGACACAGACATCCCTACCTCACTTGACCCCAACAAAAAACCCGGATGAATTCAAAGAAATACAAGAACGTAAATTGCCTAAATCTGGAGAGTTTGAAATTATAAGTTTAAGGGCACATTGCTTTAGTTTTTGTGTCATTTTTTGCTTCTTATTTTCTTTGTCAAACTGGCTTTCCTTATCAAGGGAATATAAAATTACATGCAAGCCATTTAGGTACACAATATATATTACCACAGCACAAAGGACATTTGGAAAGCTGAAATTGGATGAACTTTGCAAGAAAAAGCCAGCTTGGGGAAAGTTATTTCTATGCATCACTGCCAAGTTTAAGTAATATAGTAATGACATGGGACTGGACACATAAAACACCATCTGGATAATTAAAATATACACAAAGGTGGTATGAAGACAAGTAACATCTGAATGTTAACAAATTAAAATGGTAAAAAATTTAACCCTTCATGGACACACTGATGTCAGAGACAGGTGTTACAGAAGAGTAGGGAAGTCAGCTTTTCTGAGACTAACACCAGATGCAGGTCATGCCAACATTTTAGCTGCAATTCTGTAGTGTATTTAATGGTTATGTAACTTAAAGCATAGGCTCCATGCTTGTAAATCCTGAAATTCACATATAATATGCTTAAGTGCTTTTCTTCACTTCAAACAAGTGTGCTGCTGTCTCTCCCATCACTTGTAAATCACACTGCATTTTCCTCATCTCTTTACATCACTATATATGTAGTCTCACTTATGTAGTCTCAGTGGAGTTTGGCCTTGCAAATCAAATGGTGCAACGCGGCTCTATCATTATAAAATCAGGAACTAAGTTATTACAGTTGGTAAAATTTTTTTTGTCAAGTTACTAAAAACTCAGTTCTCCATCCCAGATGGATCAGAAGGTGGCAGTGTTTCAAAACATTACTTTTGGTTTTACCAGAGGGGTATTTATTTTTTAATTGACTACTTGTTAATAATGAATTTTATTATTACTAACATTTAAAGGTCAAGAGCTGTAGCTTCTAGTGGCTGAGGTGCAGTGGAAGCAGTAACATGCATCAGGCTGCAATTTTGAAGAGAATCTGGCGAATCCAATAGTATGGGGAGACATAGAGGGATGCATTTGCTTTCTAACTGCTTTTATTTGCTATAAAATATTTGTTAGATGCTTTTATAGAAATGACCACTTCTATGAAAGATAAGAATTTCCAAAGTGTTCAAAGTTTGTTCTTGTTTCCCAAAGCAGTCCCTAAATTCAACAATGTTACTGGGAAATATTTTGCCTGATTCGTACAATGCACCTTCTACAGATTTATGTGAACTATCCCTTTCCACACTTCAAACTGCCACCCTTTGTTTTAATGACAATCACACACTGTGAACTGTTCTTCCCGAAATAAAAACTTCCTACTCTTGTGTTTGAGCTGCCACTGCTTAGTCTTCTACCCCTGTACAACACAAAGTGAATTTTAGCAGCCACCATCCTTTAGCACCTCTCACTTTACACGCACAGGAACATTCACACTCTGCGGAAAGACATTCACTGAACAGCTTCATAGCAAATCTAACTGTGGCTTGAAGCTCCAAATAACAGCTCTGAATCATCCAGCTAGTGCATTCAGGAAAGGCACTGCAAGCAAGGTGTGAGTCTACAGTCTGGCTTTCCCACGTGCCTTCATGGCCCCACAGAGAAGCTGTCTGATCAAATTATAAAGAAGGTGAGAGAGAAAAGAAAGCCTGCCTCCACCTGGCAAGTAAATCAGGAAAGGTTCTTATAGAAATGGAAAGGAGGACAGAAGAATCTTTGCCTACAACAATAATCTTCCATTATTTCATTCTGCTCACTTTTAACAGGGTTTTGTCCAATAACTCTAGAAATATCATTCCAGAATACAAAGGAAAGGGGGTAGAAGTTACAGACTGAAATACAGTTGTTCTGCCTTCTTCCTTATCTTTCTATTTGCTAACTACAGGAATTATCCAGAAAAGAGGAAACATTTTGTTGGTGATTTGTTGAGCCTGCTTGCTGTGTCAAATCATTTGTGCCAAGATATTTAAGGAAATTAAATACCATAAAAACCACTCATGAGACCAAAACACAGCAAAAACATCCAAGACAACAAAATATTTCAGCAAGCTGAAATAAAAACTAGAAATACTACAGTATTCCTAAATCAGCCTCAGATTCCCATAGACTTGAAGTAATATTCCCCAGTGCTAATGGAGGAGTCTGTCTGGATTTACAAAAGCTGTTTAAAATAATAGAAACAAAGAATATTCTGAGTTGGAAAGGACTTACAAGGATCATTGAAGTCCAACTCCTGGCCCTCCACAGAACACCCCCAAGAATCACATCATGTGCCTGAGAGCATTCAATTGCTGTGAATACAGATTGTCAGCTTGCCTTGAATAACACTGATCAAACTGACTGTATTTAACATTTTGGACTTACCTGGAAAAATAACTTTGAATACTAGATGTTGGATATAGTTTAAATTTTACTCACATTGAATCAATGCAAACCAGAAATATTTAGTGGATTAACTCAATGTGTACAGCAAGGCAACTAAAAGGAAGTTCCATCCACCTTTACTTTGATAAGGGAAAACTAGACAGGGAGTCATGGAGTTAAAATGCTGAATGATTTACATCCCCAAAAAACAAGAGAAGAAAATGAAATTCTGTTGCTATTTCTTCAGAGCAATTAAGACTGCCAGCTGCCCAGGCACAAAAACCCAAGAAAACCCACTATCTCCTGCTAACATTTTATTATAGCCACTGCCTGACAATCATTTTTGTCAAAGAGCCACGTTCTGTAAACACTTGTCAGTGGTCTTCGCTGCCTTGCTTTGCTCCTGTGGTGAAGCATGAAGGGAAACAGCGATGCAGGGGTATTACCACAGTTGCTTTCTCTTCTCTGACAATAGCCAGGCTTCTTTGGAAGGACCTCCGTGTTGGCAGGCTGCTTTTCATTACAACAAGGCAGCCAATTTTGGATATCACATGCAGCTGAAAAATTGTGAGTAAACTTGCAGTAGGAACTGAAAAGGCTTTGACTTGCAGAAGGGAATATCACAGGCCAACAAGAAATTCCCTTTATTTAGGTGGACTGGAGAGAAAATGAGGGTTCATGCCCTTAAATTGCAGTGATCCTTTGTTCTGTTATCTTCTTATACAAAAGTGGGAGAGCCAAACACACTTCATTTGTACTCAGAGATGAGAGTTACCCCTGTGCTCAGTTATACTGGACAAAGCTCTATTGAATTGTCCAGGACAAAAGCAGTTTGAATGAAGTGCAGATTCCCCTTACAATGCCATCTGGTTTTTGAGGGGCACGTTTTGCAAGTACTTAACCATCAGTTTGCTTAGTGCTGCAGTGTTTAACTGGTGGAGGAACTCGACTCCTACTTGCACAAGGAAGTCAGGCACACAAAAGTCAAAGCCCAGATTGTTTCTGCCATTGCTTAGAGATTTTCTGTACGGCCAAGGGCACACAGCAGTTCACCATCTCTTTCCATGTGCCAAGTCAGCTGGGTCTGCACCCACAGAAATCCCCAGAGCTCCACAGACGTGCCTTTAGGAATCCAAATTCTTTAAAATCCATCTCGAAATGTCTAAAGAAAACAAATCTTGCTAGGGATGATGTGATGCCAAAAGGCAGGTGTGTTTGCAAAAGCCTCTCAGTTTCACAAGCATTCTACTTCATGCTCAAGGATGAGTTAAAGTCCTCTCCATAGAGCAGAGTGAGTCTTCCTCCAACTGGTTCCCAACACACTTGTTTTCCAGAGAGGGATGTTTTTGCATTGGCATGATGCAACTGGAAGAAAGCAGCTCTTCAGTGGCTGTGCCAGACGAGGCGCTGCCACACACAGCTTGACTGGGCTGATACTAAATGCTCTGATTCTCCTCCTAAATAACAGTGCTAAATAAAACAGCACTGTGAAGTCTCTCATTACATAGGCAAAAGGAGGCAGGGAACGTGAGGCATCTTACTGGGTGGGCTTTCCTATTTGCACCCCTTTCTGTTTTTCTGAATTTGAGTTTTAAAATGGGTTATATTTTGCCTGCAGCAATTTCTTTTAATAACTGCAATTATTCTCTTCCATTGTTCTGATTCTTACAAGCAAATTAGGGAAATTCAAAGGCAATTTTCATGATTGTTTGTTGTCGGGGCTTACCAATGGCTCTTCTGTTTCACTGGGACGTTTCATTAAATAAATAATGAGTGTGGCACAAGAGTCATAAACAGTCAGATAGGGATCAGTTAATTTAGGGACAGATGCTGCTTGGTGCTTGGGTGAGCATGCAGAAGACACAGCAGGACTCTCTCCAGCTACATACATTTAACAGCTTCCATGTTTAAGAAAGGGCAATTCTGCTCTCCTCACATGCGACTGTGCATCTTTAAAGATCTCATCTTGCACGTTTCTCACACCCTACCCAGAAATCCATGAAAAGAGGGGGTAGTGTTGGGAGGTTTCACATCCCCTCCTCTCTCAGTGCTTGCATAGCAGGCAGAAAGAAGTTGCAGGCCACAGCAAAGGGCAACCTGAATAAATAACACCAGGACTTTGTGCCATACTGTGTGGGAAATAACACTCACAATGTGAGCTTATAACAACAGCAAGACTACATTTCTGGAAAAAATCCAAAGTCAAAGCCTCCAAAAAAGACTCAAGCATCCATTTATCCCGCTCAAAATATCATGCAAATATGTCACTAAGTGGCATTCATCAATGACAGAGGATCAAGAACACATGCCAAATCATTTCATGTTCAATCTGGCTGGAGGAAAGTAAATGTACAAGGCAAACTTAAGCTAATAACTTCCAAATGCTCCCCCATCTCTGAGTTTTTTAGCATAAAACAAGACTAATTCCCACTTCCATTAATATGCATATATTCCTCTGCTAGATCACTGTAGAGACAAGCCAGGTATAAAAGACAAGCCTAATGTTTTTTAGCCTGGTTTAGTTTTTTAAGCCTCTGATCAACTGTAATCATATCCAGTGAAGTGGGAAAATCCCAGTCTAAGTTACATAAAATTAAATTGGATTCAATACACCCAGCATTGTGCTAATGTTCTAGAGGACTGTAGAGGCTCAACAGCATCAGGTATCTTTATAAATGTTCCCAGTGGGCACTCATAATTAGCCATGAGTCAGGCATCTGCATGATCCTGAACTTAAATCAGTTCTTGCTGAATTACTTTACAAGACACTTTTTAATGTGGATGAAGCCAGAGAAGTCTCAACAAAATATCTGTTACCACAACAAATACCTGTTAACAATTCACATGGAGAATCTTTTCTGCTTATCTAATATCATTTGTGCATTGAAAATTTTACACAACCCACCTTGGCTACAGACAGAAATCAAACCATTTGCCTCCTGAATGACCTAACAGGGGGAAACTCAGAGACACTGCTAAAATATCTATCAAACCCCGTGTTCATAAGGTGCTCTGAAGAGGTCCTGCTTCATAGACATAGCTTGGCAACCCATATAATATAAATCTTCTTCTCAGAGATCTATGCTTATGAGAATTTCTAAAGGCCCAGAGGAAAAAACTAGGTCTGACCAAAGGAAATTAGCAAAACTCTCCTCCATCTTCTTATCCCAAGGCAACTTGGGCCTAGTTCTGAAAATATTATTCTATTCTCAGCAGGTCTTGTCACATAAAGACCGTGGAACATAACCTGAATAACCACTTTTTATAACTTTTACTTCAGTATTCAGAACTGTCTTTATTTAGTGCCTTTGCAAGAGGCATCCATGCCCAGCTTGGTCTATAAACTTGTTCAGCCTCATGTTCTCCTGAATTCTCCAGGACTAGAAAAATTTTCTTTCCACCCATTGGGAAAAAAGGTAAAAGTTCTGTTCAGAAGATAGCTATATATGTGCTCACTCAAAATAGCACATAGGTTACTGATATCTCTACAAAAACAAAGAACATTTGTACAAAAAGGAAAACTGATCTTGTGATTCCTGAATTGTAGCTATGAGGGTTTGATTCCTTCCTTGTAGCACCTCATCACATCTTCTCATACTCCAGAGACCACAGCTCACAGGCTGGATAGGTAAAAGAGCCCTTTGCCATCTCTCTCTCTCTTCTACACAGCCATGCCAAGAGAAAGGTGACTGTTCATCAGGGATCTTTAAAGTTTTTGCCACAAAATTTCTAGCCCTGCCATTTACTTCAAGATTATTCCCTATTTTTCCCTGTTATGAAAAAAACTGCAGAAGAAAGTAAGAAAGTGAGCTGGTTTTGCATTTATTCAGATTTTTTACCCTAAAAAAATCTAAGCCTACATGAAGCAGAAGAAAGACCCGAGACAAAAAACATCAGTAAACCTACACAGGAACATTTAGACCATTCCATATCTTTGTTTTCTTACTCTCTGGTAAATTGAATTTATAAATTGAAGGGAAGGCATAAAAATAGTCAATGCTTTCTAGAGCCATTATTGAAAACACCTAATGACAAACAACTCTATTAATAAACAAAACCAGCAAGTTTTAGCACTGTAGCCTTCTGCATTCTTATGTTGGCTTTCCTATCCCTGGTCAATAGAAGTTTAGTTTATGATAATTTAAAAAAATGACAGTATTTACTATAAGGAATCATAAACAGTGGTAAAACAGATAGAAAAACTAGGGCTGGGAAGCTAAAGAGAAATAATGATTGCAAGCAGCCTGGACATAACCCTTCTTTATTCCAAATGAGATTGTTGCCCGTTAAGTACAATTTTAAATTGCACATGCTTGTCATCCCACTATGTAACATTTGAACTATTAAAATGATGTTTTCAATACAGAGCTTTATCTAGCAAAGGGTCTGATCCAAAGCCACTTTATGTAAGGAAATTTTCCTGCTGATTGTAACAAATGAAGCCATGAAACAAGGACAACGACTACAAGCAGACAGAAAACTAAGAGGAGATATAACGGCAGTAATCATCTACATAAAAGGTTGCAGGAAAAAGGAAGGGCGCAATATATTCTCCACTTCCAGGGTAGACAAGATAAAAATAACAGGCTTAAGTTACAAAAAAACCCCTCAACATTTCACAAGAAATAAAAAAATACGACAACAACTTGCTAGCAGTAGAGCACTGGACTTTGCAATGAGCGGAAGCAGTGGTCTCTTTCCCCACCTTCAGAACAGCTACCAGGCAGCTTTGAGGAGAGGCTGTGGCACATCTGTTTTTGTTTGGGCACTGAAAGATCCCTACCTGCCTCAGTTCTGGCAGTTCTTCCACTACTACAAATTGCAGCAGTTGGTTGCAGGATGAGAAACCCCAAATCCTTCCACGGTCCCCAGTGTTTCACAGGGAAAAGCATGGGAGACAATGCAGTTCTTAGCATTCTTATCCTGGAGTACAGGAAAAGGATGATCATTATGGAAAGGTACTGGAATCTGAGACAAGTGGGGTCTTTGCCACCCCTGCAGCTCCGCTACTACACCTATTGCTGTTTCTGGTAAAGCAGACACGTACACACATTGTAAGAAAAACTGTGGGTTTAAAATGGACATTTGGCTAAGGGTAAATGAAACAGACAGCAACATATTCAACACTATTCAGGAGATTTAGAGGCCTAATCCTGACTGGAAATGAGGCAGTCACTGCATAGTGCCACTTCTGAAAACAAGACCTGAATCTCAGGTGACATAGGAACTCTTACAAATCCTATTGCAAATTTAAACTAAAAATAAAAACCAGTATACTGCCATTCATAAGGAAATTTTATGTCTCTTTTTACAGTCCTACTTGTCATTTGGGTGCCAAACATATATATTTCATAAAGAGTTGATAAAGAGTTAATGTGCATGTTAGTATATAGTAAATCAGTTGTTAGAGAGTCCAGCCATTTTTGCAGGTTGCTTCCAAGTTTGGCCTGCAGCCACCTATAGCACCTTCAACTGATGAGCTAATAACCTCTGTAATGCACACCATCCACTACTTGAGCCACCTATGCTTTCAATCCGTCGTTTATTACCTTTTCTAAACTATAGATAGACCCTTAATATAAAGAATGACCATTTTATGTTTGCTTGCCTGAATATATATGAGCACTCAGCCACATCATTAAAATAATTTTACTGCTAAGGCACACCTAATATTCCAAACAGATAGAGCAGAATTTAAATTAGGGGGAAAAAAGAGATGGTGATTCCTCACAGAAAGGTTTGGAGATGTGACAGGAAAGAAGAAAATGGATTTGTACAAAATAACAAGTCCATAAAAATGTGAACTTTACTGGAAAGTTTTCTGAGCTTTGACAGACTCTCAGCTCTTAGCTTTTAGCTTTAATTATAGTTTTGCATTATCCTTGCAATTCCTGTGTTCTCCTGACCACGGGAGCAAATGTATTGAAATTTCACCATTCACATACCAGGTGTTTTTATGTCAATGCCAAAGCTTAAAAAAAGTCAGGTTTCTATTCCAGAAGAAAGTACATGCTTCCTATAATCCTAAACTGCATCAGATCAAGGAGAGCAGGTAATTAATGCAACAGAGAACAAAAGAGAAAGAAGAAGGTTATGTTAAAAATCCTAACCAAATACACGCATACACCTTTAATTTTTGTAAAGGCTCAGGTCTGGAGTTGTGGGATAGGAGAGGGAAAGCTCCTCTGTTTTCTACAGAAACATGTCTCATTTCATGATTAGAAAGAGAGGTCCAAATCCATGACTCAAAGGGAATAAAAACAGTCCAATACCCTCAGTACTTTAAAATGGCTTTCCACAAACATGGTGCATAAATATTCGGGTGGGGAAGCTTTGCAAACAGGCACAGAGACATGAGAACATGGGAGGGTACTACTGATCAGAGAAACAAAGGACCCTTGAGTCTCCCTTCATCTACCTCAGCATAAATAGTCCTTCATTGCAGCTGGGGTATTACTCCTTATTCATGACACTTTTCACTTAAATTCAGCTTTAGGCTAAACAAACACTGCATTTGTCCCCAGCATTTACAGAAAGATTTTCATCTCACCTGAAGACCAGCCCACAAAATTCCTTTTGTTGGGTGGCATAGTGGTAGTGGGCATCCAGCTATCCTGGTGGGGAAAGTGAAGCTCTTTCCTTTCACCTCTGGCAGTCTTGGTGGGAAACTCACTTATGCCAATTTAACTTACTCTCTTCTGTGACCCCTCCTTGCAGCTGGAAAAGTGCCAAGCCTGAAAAAAAGACAAAAGACATTATTCTGAGAAGGTGAGAGACACAGGAGCTGCCTTGGAAGCCCTTGGTGGGGGCTTGCATGCCAAGTATGAGATTTGACAGTATCTCCCCTTTGCCCTTCAGTTTATCACCTGCTCTGCTCTGCTGGAAGGATTCAATTCTTTTGCAAAACACAAAGCTGTGAAACTTTAGAAATTAAATCCATGCAATGAGATCCTCTTGCCTCCTTTTTCACAAAGCTGTCAAAATAATGATGTATTCATGGTGTTTTACTTGATGTGTGAAATTTCCAGCTCACAGATATGAATCAAAGCATTCTGTGCTATTTATCCTCTCAAAAGGATTTTGAGCCGCTTTCTTTTAATAGATAGAAACTATAATTTTAGAAGGTGGGTAGTGAAATTTCTCTTTACACTTGAATGGACAGCTCAAGGTGATAAGGGAAGTGCTTGGGAAGCACAGCAAGCAAAAAATGTTTTATGTCCTGTTACACCATGGCCATTCCACATCTTTTCTGATTTAAGGGAGAAGAATTTGAGGTGGAAGAATGCAGAGGATATGTGCATACACCATGTATATCCAGCTTTGCTCTCCTCTGGGATATGCACACTAACTGCAATGTCAGAATTCAGGCAAGTGGCAAGTCTGTGCCATTGTGTTGTGTCTTTGTCTCAGCCAGATGTGGCACCACAAGCTCAGCTGCGCTGCCCAGCTTTACTGCAGTGAAGCAGCCACCTTCTTCAAGGCAATGGCTTTGGGATACCTTTCACTCAGGCAGATATTAAGCAAAAAGTACTTCACCAGAATTAGTTCAGCCTGACCTGGTTAGCAAAAGATCCATTTCTGTTCCTCAATGACCTTTAAAACATTAAAAACCAGTTAGGAGTTACCCTGGCTTTGTATGGGAAACATACTATTTCTTAATTTATTTATTCCAGATTAGACTGGGAAAACATCAGACCATGCACACAAAATGCATGATGAATTGCAAAGTTGGACCAAAGTTCCCAGCTGGGTAAACTGGTGCAGACACTTTGACTTCTTGGACTTGGATGGATTTATAGCCAGCTCAAAAGGAAACTCTACTGCTATTAGAATCCATGGGAATGCTTTTCCTTTTGCGTTTGCTCTTCTGTTCAAGTTTGTCACCACTGTCAACCACATGTGGGACTGTGAAATGCAGGTGTCATTTAGACAGCATTTCTTAACACTCAGATGAAGATGGACTGAACCAGGCTTCGGGTACCACTCTACTGTGGATTTGTATTACAGGACTGAATAATCAAACTAACAAAAACGTACTCAGAACCTATAGAAATCAATTAAGAAAATTCTTTATTGGGCTGCAGGTTGAACTTGGGTTTTGTTTTTAAACGTCTTCTATAGAATTTGGACTTACTGAGCTCCAGTAATGACAGAAAAGATACAACATCAGTGATTTTAAAAATACCTGTCATGTGACTTTTCCAAAAACTACTCATAAATGTAAATATTTTTGCAAATATGCAATTCTTATCAACAATTTATTTGCTATTCTAGAAAAATCTTTTAACACAGCTGCAGAAGATGCAATGCTTTTTTCTTGAGATTTCAAACCTCCTGAGCAACCAATTACGTTGATTGAAAATTGGTTGTTTCCTTCACCAATTTCCCACCAATCAGGATAACATCACTGCACAGGTTTCTAATCAGGATTCATTCAGGTGGATGCAAAAAGGTTTATAAGATCTTCTCTTGGATTACTTTGCACTGTTCTTTAGGATAAGAGGCTTGACTTTCAAAAAATAAAATAAATCACCTCATAAGAGCAAATTATATAGGAGTGATACAGAGAATAAAGTAATTGCACTTATAGGAATAGTTATCTGAGGATAGAGTCTTCTACAAAGCATCTCCTTAGTGCAACCTTTTACAGAACAGTCCTGTAAAACTGAAAACAAAAAAATCTTCATAGGACTTCTCAGTCACATCACACCATTTAAAACCTAAATTCCACCTATAGAATTTTATACACAACATACCCAGTAATTTCCCCTAATTAACTCTGTTGGCTTTGTATTAATTTAAATAGGACCTTAATGAGTGTCATGAAAATCCCTGTCTTCAGAGACTTGAGTTTAACAAAAAAACCTGGCATAACATTTAACTACAGACACAAGGGAAACTACTGAAATGACTGTTCAACTTCTACCTGAATTTATTGGTGCTCTTTCAAATGCCAATGCTGACGGCTATTTTTCTTTCATAAAAGATGGGGCAAATATCTTGACATGCTGCTGGAACTGGTAAGCAGCTCCCAGGCATGCCTACGGCTGCAGACCCAGTTAATTCCGTGCCTGTCATCAGACCTTGCAAAATTGGATGTCATGTGCTGAAGCAGGTTATGGCATCTGCAGGGCATTTTCCTGCTGGAGATTGTGTCTTGCAGCAATGTGACATGAGACACACTGGGAATTGCCCCCCAGTCTGCACCTCGCAGGCTTTTCAGTCCCTCCCTTTCTGCAGCTCCTAGAATAGACCATCTAGTATATTCATAAGCCCACATGACCTTGAAAGTTTTGGAGGTTCAGTTCTCCAAGTATTCCCTCTCTACCAAGATTAAGATATTTTCTAGTGTTACTAACTGTAAAAAACTCGACTATTTTTCATTCTTTCATCTCTCTTTAAGACTACCCAAAACCAAAAGCAAGCTTTGATAGTGCAGGAATTGCTGACTCCTTCTTGAAAGGCATGGTACCTAAATGGACATGGAGAAGATTCCTTATAATGAAGATCTCCCCAGAAGAAAATCTATTTATTTATTAAGCAAACCATCTATTTAAAAAATTCCATAGGAATGCTTTAATGATGAATCACTTTGATTCATGCAGTGCATTTTTTATAAGGTATTCTCATATTTGATACTGGTTTTTCACTACACTTTCTGCGTCTAGTCAGGCTGTTGCAAAGTTCTTTTTTTTCTTTTTTCTCAACTTTAATTAACTTGGCAATCCCTTTTTTTTTTCCTTTTGTTATGAAATGTGTCCCTTTCCTGTGAAAGCTGATTAACAAAATACAACTTGAGAAGTTAAGGACATAATCTAAGAAGTAGATCACAGGTATGAAAAGTATCCAGACAAGTACACACATACTGACAGAAAATTAAGAAAAGATTAAAGAAGGTATTTATTATCCCTTGGATGCCAGGTGTTGTAGTTAAAGTACTGACAGCATAACTGGCCTCTAATTTTCAATGAGAAGGCAGCTTGTTCTCCTCATTTTAGGCATATTTATCAGACAATTCTTTGTTCAGTGCTGAAAAGCAAGGTACAAATAAATGTATGGATGTACATCAGTGCAGGCATGTCAACACTAAATCATTTTCAGCATGACAGAAATAATACAGCCACAGAGCCATCCCCTGCTTTGGTTGGCATGACAAATTTTGAAAGGCTGAATTTCAGGGCTTAATAAGAAAAGAAAAACTGTGAGGGAGCAGAGGATGAGGAAAAAAAGGAAAAAAAAAAACAAACACCTCCAAACCTAGTAATTCTCCCTCTCTGTAGAAGAAGGTTTATAATCATGCATTTTCTAACCACATGAACACCTTCCCAGGAGCAAGTACATATGCCTTCTTTTCTTTTTTTTTTCAGCTGGAACATTTTGAGACTCATATTGAGAACATGACCCTAAAGCTGTCGGTTGACTCCTTCCACCCAGCACAGTCCCAAAGCTCTGCAAATTTACAGAGGCTATCACTGCAAGCTTACGCTGTTGATTAGTAGGGACAATTTAGGCTGATAATCTCACTTCATTGCATTCATAAGGACAGAGTCGTGGGGGTCTTTTCATCTGCTTTTCATTTCCAAGAACCTGAGAAATTATACCACATTCAGTGACTTAATAGATGATGTGGCTTAGAACTACGATCCACAACAGCAGAGCACCCTGGAGATACACTCACTTGTCATAATGTATAAAGCTTCTTCCAGATCCATTGTGCGTGGCTTTTCACTGTTCACTGCAGACCTCGAAGGAAGAAAAGACTCTTTTCTTGTCTCATTGCTCCCATGATGACGTTTGAAAGGCGGCAAATGAAATATTGGAAAGGAGTCTCAGTGTTCTGTTACATATTTGTTTTTCTCTAAGAAACAGAGTGGAAAATAGCTTCACAGAAAGTTACTTCAGAGCAGAATTATGAATGCTATTTACAGAATACCCTAGGCATTAATATTTGACTTGTACAGGTATGCTTGTTAGAAAAGAAAGGTACACATCTCTTGTACAATGTTAATAAAACATCCCAAGATATGAAGGTGCAGAGTCAGACAGAAATAAAGGGAAGCTCAGCTACCAAGTTCAACTGCAATAAGAAACAGATCCCTGACAGCCTGGCTAACCAGCTCTTGTGCCTCAAATCAGGCACTCACATGAGTTTCAAATTATCTCTAAGCAGATATGTAGTACTAGGTATCCACAGCCTCCTTTCAGGAAAAAGAAATTAGTGAAGATTTTTCACCTTGGCCACTTGAGTTTTCATCAGTCTTGTTTTTTTTGCCGTGTCATTAGAAACTCAAAAAGAACATTTTTAAGATAATTTTTCTGGAAGTGAAATGAAAGAAACAACTCTTTCTCATGTGTTTTCACACATATTAAGCACACAAAATTGGGGGTGTTGTCTCTGTCTTTTTTGGTTATATTACTATAAACATAAAGAAATGAAAATGCCCCATCTAGCAGCAGCATGAAAATTCTGACTGCTGTTACCACAGCAAGAAACCTCCTTCACTTATGACTGAATGATATGCATAGATTTAACCTCCATTTATGGCAATGCAGAAGCTGAGTGACATTTTCATTTTATATGTTTGAAATTCGACAAGAGAGGCTCAAGCTAGTCTACGTATTGTCTAAACGTACTTAACTTGGGCATTTCAGGAATGCAAAATTCCCCTTAGCTTTAGGATTTCAGAGAGCATATCGTGTGAATCCCCAGTACTAAAACCTGCTCCTCCTTTCTCTGCGAATGCAACCATTAATATTATATGACAGTAGTGGTTAAGAACAGACAGGGGAATTAACATCACTCAGGTGATGTTATTGCCTGAACACTGTTTCACTTTCCAACACTCAATGTGCAATCTCTGCTTTTTCATGGTTTGTCTTCCATTCCTATATGGTCTATATGTGTGCCTAAGTCTGATATTACAAAAGAATAAACTGAACTCTCCTCCTAACCCAAAACCCTGTCACGTGGGACCACATTGACATGCACAGCTGGATGACTGGAATACAGACTGCCATGAGAATAACATGGAATAGCCAAACCCACAAGTGATACCCAAGAATTTAAGGTGTCATACCCCTGCTCAGTGGCTGGCAGTATGACAACCCTCCTCATCTTCTCCCAGTTGGTTAAAATACCAAGATATGGAAAAAGGACACAAGCAGGAAACCAAGAGCACCAGTTTGCCCTGTTGCACACCCTCAGCTCTGATTTCAACTGGCAATGTAATGGTGGGGTCTCCAAGAAACCTTACCACCTCCTGCCTCTGTAGTATCTCTGAAAAAAATCATTTACCCCCTGATCGTCAGCCAATGGAAGATACTTTGAAAGCAGCCTGTAGGCTTGGTAGGGTTAATTCTGAAACAACAGATGAGCAGCCCTCTGCTCTCCCCAGCCAAGCCAGAGACACTTAGTTTGGTCAGGGCCTTATACAAACTCACTTTCTTTCACACACCTCAAAACTGGCTGTCATGTTTATGCCTCTCAGAGTCGCTCCCAATTGTGAGCCTAACAAGAAAACACTTTGCTTCTTAGATGCCACCTAGAGGTATTTCCATCCCCATGCATATGTTACAGACCATCATCTACTAAGCTAAGGGTCACAATCACTGAGTGTTTGTGACAACACCCTTAGTTGTAGAACTTGTAAATTGAAAAATGTCATTCTAAGATATTACAACATACATAAAGAGTACTGAATTGAAAAACTAAAGGTATAAATGTAGTAATTTGTCACAATACTCGTATTTGAATTAGATTCATTTGGGGTTTGTAAGTAACCTGAAAAGCAAAACCCTGAAAAATTTGATGATTACTATTCCAGAAGTCAGTTAATTCAGGGAAAAATAAAAAAGCATGTACAGAAACCTTCAAGCCAGCAAATGGACCAGTGGGCTGCACAAAGGCACCACTGTACTCCATCTTCAGCACACTGTACAACCTGTGCCACAATTTCACACACAGAAACAGACACATACTCCTGAGCTAAACATCCATGTACACAACACACAAACTGTACAAACACACATGAGAACACACCCACAAACACACAGAAGTTCCCCCCTCCTATTTTCCTCCTCTTGTATGTATTTTCTGAGAGAGCACTAGTATAAGTGTGCAGTGTGTATGACATAGTGACATTTGCTTCTAACAGCATGAGACTTTTGTTCTCATTTTGCTTACCTGTCACTTCCTCTTAATCATGCAACTGCAGTTATAACCTAATACAACTAGAAGGCACTGCCAAATGCTTAATAATTTGCAGACTTCCTTTCCTTCACTGCAGTCTTGGAGTGCAAGTGGCACAGAAGAAGCATGGTTGAACTCTCTTGACCTGGACAGCTGCTTGAATAATGGCTCAAAAATTAACACCAACTAAAAAAAAAGTGTTGAAGGCAAATTTTTGGCATGTGTCCTTCTTTGTTCCTTTGCAGATTTTAAGTATCTTCTTAAGAAAATTAATATAAATAGAGTAAACTAAAATGTAAAGATCAAAAAAAAGAGTACAAAATTGTGTATAAACAAACTCCTTTTGTACAATGTGTTCACAGATGAAAAAGACTTATTTGATGTTAAGATAATTTCGAGTGCTGAGTAATGTTCCAACAGGAATAAACACAGGTTAGAGTAGTTACTCTATCGCCTTTAGCTCTGGAGCAGCAAATCATTTCCCAGTATGACTGAGACAAGCAATGACAAACAAAAAAATCCTCTGTTATTCCAGCCTTACTTGCACTTAATTGAGCCCAGAAAAATATAAGCAGCTCAGTTGCTTCTGATTAACATACGCCATAATCAAATACGCCACAATCATATTGTCAAAAATATTAGTTCAAAATTTTTCAAATCTGAATCTCCCACACAAGCACCTAATTTTACACCTGCAAAATGTCTGGAAAGCTGTGGCCCCCCAGTGCCAGTGACAGCAGCTGTCCCACAAACCCCTTGCAGATGGCCTTCCCAGGTGACACATCAAACCTAATACTACAGCAGGGCCATGTTAATGCTTTCAGCCTGCCACTGGATGATAAAGCACAGGGACTATCCGCATCTTTTTCCAAGCATTTTGTTTCTTTTCTACAGATAACGAGGATACCAGTAACAAATTCAGAACCTGCTTCCTGTAGCAAGGAAATGTCACAGAAAGTCCTTTGAGTGATATCCTGAGAGCGTTCTTATACCCCAGTCCACTGCCTGTACAATGAGCTTGGGCACACAATAAGACATGTCTCACAGAGGATATGATCCCATGGGAGAATGAAAGTAAGGCCAGTTGTCTAGAAGGGTCAGGACAGGTACAATAGAGCACATTTCAAAAGTGTCTATTCACTTATGAATGTTACTAGGCACATCACTGCATTTAAATACAATCTCAGTCCCCTAGTGAAAGCTGGATTACAATTTTTCTCCTCCCAGGAAGTCAGATATCTCTGAAGAAAGAATCAAGCATGTGGCATCATGCAGTCAGGGACCCTGCAGCAATAGAGGCTCCAGGGTGACTCAGGTCATCCAAGCACTTGGTAAAATTTCTCCTTTTTTTCTACATGTCAGTTTGAGCTTCCAGTAGAAGAGCATCAAATCCCTCTTAAGGCCACACCTTAAACTTCAGGTATGCTAAATGATGCAGGGTTGGAGGGGACAGAGATAACTCCAAAGTAAAAGGTTAAAGGTGCCATTGCACCTCTCAGTCATGTCCATATGCAATTGCTGATACCAATCTCCACTGAAAACTGGCTGCAGAGCAACACAGGCAACATTTCCAGCTGCAGTTGTACTGTCAGCCTTGTCTTGCTTGCTCCAATGCTTTTAGGAAGGGAGGTAGCACAGCTGCATAAAGCTGACTGCTTATATCATTTTATCATCTTTAAACTGTGGTCTAGGTAACTAATCACACTAACAGGGCAAGTAAACATATGGAAGATTGATCAGACTTTCACAAAAAAATGTGTGCGCCTCTTTCACAGACAAGCCATCAACAGGCAGTTTGAGAAGGACCAAACACAGCTACTGCCCTTCTGCCATGAATCTTGGCAAAAAAATGGGATCAAAATACTTCTTTCTAAAGCAAACCCTCTTTCTTTTACTTTCCACTGTTGTTTTATCCTCCTTTGCCATGCTCTCTTTTATGGTCAATTAAAAATACTTCCTGTTCCAAGCAGATGGATGAGACACAAGTCCCACCAGTCAAGACACAAAGCCCAGTGTGTAGCAGCAGGGCACAGCAAGGGCAGTGCTGGAGGGCTGGTGACTGGAAGCCAGACATGGGCTCATACTTGGGCCAGAAATGCAGCATGTCTCATCCCATGTGGCGTTGAACCTTCACCTGGCCCTTTGTGTTTTGGGGAAATTTTGCTCCTTATGCTGATAGTGGTTATGGGACTCTGAGCAAAATCAAATAAGCAGATATATGGTTTCCCTCTTAATAAACCTGAGTCTTTTTTCTTGCTATTCTGGTGCCACCTGAATGCAGGCATGGTTATAAATCACAGGGAAATGTGCTATTAATCAAGGAGCAAGGATGTTCTACATGAAGAATGGCCGTTCACAGGTAGAGCGGCCTCTTCTTTTATTTGTAGCTGCTTCTTCATAAAGAGGGCAAGTGAAAGGAGAAACTCAGTGGGTGAGTGCTAAATCCCAGCCCCAGACTTTTCTAGTTTTCACTCTATAGCACAGAAATGGGGCATACAGGAACACTTTTTCCTCCACTGAGAGGTGTCACTGACCAGTAGCTCTTACATCTGATTAAGGGTGGAGGCATACAGTGATTCACACCTACCTGGAAGGCCCTTTTACATAGTTCTATTGACATAAAGAACTGTGGTTCATTCAAAAGCAAAGCTGTAAGCAAAGTAATCTCTTAAAGAAAGAATTCTCTTCAAGTCTTTAAGTGCTTCCTATCTGTGTGTTCATCGCATGTGACTCTCCATTAAATTGCAAGCACTTTTCTTTTTAAAATATGTTTTTAAATAAAATCATTAGTGGTAGTTTAAATCAGAACTTTGAAATTACCAAGGCATTTTAATGGCAAAGCCATTCTCTGCAACTTACTTTATATCACTCTCCAAAGTACACCTTTCTATTTTGTTGTCAATTATTTCCTTCTGCTTCTTTGAAGACGAGTAAATGGCTTTGGTGATTTATTCCCGAAGGCATTTATAAAACCGGTCCTGGTAATAAACATCAAAACAGGTATTTTCTGATGTCAGCAAATGCTTACACTTAAAGGCCCATGAATATATTTTCCATTTTTTTTTATTCAGAAGTATTAAAAACTATACTATTACTGTTTTTTTTTTTTTTTATTTCATAGAAATTATTTCTACAATATCCAATGTTTAGATGTCTGTCAAACAACTGAAAGTTAATTTTTCATTTCTTGACTGGGAAAGCATTTCATACTCAGTTCAAATATATTCACTTGGATGTGACATAATTTTTATATTAATCCTTGCAACTGCTTCTGAAATACACTTTTTGTCTCCTCTCTTGACAAAGAAGCCAGAATATGGTTATGTGATAAATTTTCCTGGCATTCACCTTTAAATCTTTCTGAGCAAATTCTAATAAAGCCATTTGTTATGAGGCAGTTTACTTTGCAAGAAATTTCATATCTAGTTGTATATCTTTCTGAGACTGGCCAAAAAGATCTGAAGCCTCATATGGATCTTTTGATATAAACTCAGTGATAGTCTAATTCAATAAATATTTAGCCTGTAGTCATTTTTTTCACAGATTCTCTCTGCTATGGGAAGATTATATTCAGAAAACTGTTAAAATATGACTGACATTTCAAAGAACCCTTAAAATATCTTCATCTATATTAACTGCATTAAGACAAGAAATGAACTCATGGCAAGTGGCAAATTCACCATCCTCTACAACAAACAATTACAGGAGTGTGGAGCATACACAGAAAATCACATACCCTACAGCAAAGCAGGATATTAGATTTGCCTGGTTATAAGTAAGCCATCAGCTGGCTTATGGCTACACTATTTATGAGTTATGCTGTCTTTCAGGATACAAGTCACATTTTGCTTAATGTCAAATGACACATTCAATTTAAATCAAGATATGACAGAAAAAAAAGCTGTCCCTAATAAGTGACTCAAGTATTTAACTTTTTTTTTGGGGCTTCTTATTCTGAGCATGGGGAATTTAAAGGCAGTTCAGAATCTTTCATTTCATAGATCTGAGATTTCTTTACTTAGGGTGCAGGAAAATCACATCACTGTAAATCTCTCAAGATGAACTATCAGATCTGCAAGCAGCCAAGGGAAGGATTTATTTTTAAAACAGGGATGATTATTGCTGATATCAGTGCTACAACTGTGGAAAAATATTTAGGGATGTGCTCACTTGTAGCACTGTCATTACCTCTCCATCTGCATTCCTGGTCCACCAGCATCAAGGTTTGTCACCAGCCCATCTAAAGAAGGACACTAGACTTGAAAAGAGGGATATCAAAAATAATCAAGACTGCCTGGTTTAAGAAGAGACTACAGATACAGACAGCTGAGCTTGGAGGGAGGATGGCAGAGGGGCATTTTAACTGAGGTCTCTAAGATTAAGAAGATGAGTATGAAGCTGCTTTTCCTAACAGTGAAATGGAAGCATCCAGGGAAATGACAACGCAGCAGGTCCAAAAGAAACAAGAGGTACTTCTTGCACACAGAAAATATAGGATATTAGAAAAGCTGAAAAACAAGTTAATTAAAAAATGGATTAGCCAAATGTCTGGAGTCCAGGCTCCTTAGGCACTAGTAAACACATTGGCCTGGTTGTAACTCCTGATCTAGGCAGAACCTTCACTAGAGATTTCCAGAAGCTGGGAAAATATCCAAGGGATGGGTCATTCACAACATGCTCTGCTTGTTAAATTCCCTCCCTAAGCGTTTGCAAGGGGACCTTGCTTTTATGCTTTTCTGTGCTCTGAATGTGTTCCAGGTAGTTTGCTGGGGCATAAACTGAGATCTGCATCTGTCCTCCTTGTGCATATGCAGCCCTGGTTCGTGCCTGACATGCTTTGGTTTTCTGAAATTCTTTTCTTAGGGAATTTTCTATAAACAAGAAAAGTGTTTTTGTAACTGTACCTATGTTTGCATTCTTTTCCCTAGGAGGGACTACTTCTTAATGTCCCTCTGGTCTGACCAATGTGATTGAAGAAATTTGTCTTTGTTTCACCAATCAAATTGGTCTGTCTAAAATAGCATATAAAGGAGACACATCCCAAAAATAAGAGTAATTTTCAGCCTTCTGCAATTGGAGTCTGTGTCATTGTAGTGTACAACAGCATCACGCATACCTTTAGTGTTTTCCATAATAAAAACATTTCTGAATCTGCTTTAAGGTGGCCCTACTTCTGTGCAACTCATTCTCACACTTGTTTTTAGTTATTAAAACCAAAAATCCATGGAAATACACTGCCTATATGAACCCAAGAGTCAAGAAAGTGTCCAGGGGCCCTATTGCTAGTCACAGTTAAACCAAACTTGAAAGATGATGCAAGACAGTCATTCAGGTTTGTCACAATTACACTTTAAATTCAAGCTAGACAATAGGCAGAAATCTTCCACTTTGTTTCAAGACTGAATAAAAAGCCATCCAGATTTTTTTTAAAATAATGTTACAAATCTCTTTCAAAGTTTTAAGCACCATGTGCCTATCAGCCATCTGCTAGTGTTGGATAGGATGAGCAGGCAAATAAATATTTTAGTACTAATTCAATCAATTAGTGGCTTGTTTTACCCAGGCAAAGTAAAATCTCTTTATAATACTATGAAATACAGCAAGTTGGAACGGGCAATGATCAAATACTTGCACTTAAGGGATTGTGGCACAAATTCCATTATCTGCCAGAACAAAGCTCCTGCTACCGCAAAAGAAGGAAACATACCAAAAAAAAAAAATTTAAAAAAAAAAAATCACAGCCAAAGCCAAAACCCCAAAGAAAGAAAGACAGTCAGTTGCAAAGCAGGAGAATAAAACTGGATACAGTCCTAGAGCTAACAGCTTGCCTTAAAAGTGAAAGGAGATCCCAAACATTACCTTGAAGGAATAATACACGATTACACACACATCAAAAGCACAATCTGCTGGAAAGAACAAAGATAATCAAAAACAGTCTGAGAAATGTATTTTCTAAAAGCAACCATGAAATAAGTCCATTGGTAAGCTATTCCAATCTATCTACCAAGCACTTAGTGGAGTACATTAGTGACAGAAACACATTCACAAAAGAATACAGGTAAGAAGAGGTCAAACCTTAAATCAGTGCCAGTACATTGACTTTGGAGGAACATCACTGATATTTATCATGATGAGGGCTGACCTAGAAAAGCTCAGTAATAGCCTTCTCAGGAATCCTGACTCCATAAAAATGAAAAAAGATCAGGTATTGGCTGTAGAAAATGTGTGTTCAAGAGCACAGGGCACACACGGAAACCACCCACCCCATCAGGCTCATGCAGCATGCCTAGGGAGCACTGGCTCAGGAAGATGTACCAACACAAAACATCCACTTGTGTGGCTGTAACACACACAGGAGATGCAGCTCACACCGTTGGATACTGTGTGAAAATTGACAGCTGCACATGTGTGCTTCCCATGACAGGCACTTTCCACAGACAATACAGACACTTTAAGCCTGCTCATCTAATACTTTCTTCTTTCTGTTGCCCTTTGCAGATTTTCAGACAGTGTTCAGACCCTCAAAGAGATGGACATAACAGGAGGAATACTGTCAATGTTTCATATGGGGAAAATGGGTGTGACCAGCTGCTTCCACCTCTTTACCCCCATTGTCATCCTAGAAGTATTACATTCCACCAGGAATCACCTTTTCCTCATGCACATCGAGGCAGCTTGAAAGAACAGGCTTGCTAAGCTAGCCACTGTTGTCTCAGCTCTTTCTGTACTTCTTCCACGCAGGTCAAAGTCTCAACCACTAACAGTTTCATGCAAGCTGGTAGTTACCATATATTTTTTGTGACAAGAAAAAGAAAAAGAAGACAGGATATCCATAACTGAGAGCTGTTCTCACTTGAAAGGCACCCCTCGCTCCTGGTAAAACAGATATCGAGCACATCTTGTGACAAAATTCGTCTGTGTCATTTCTCTAATAAAAATACAACAGTTGCACAGTTCATTTTACAGCACAATTGATAAATTGATCGAAATGTTTCCTGCAGAGCTAATAGCGCCAGACACAACTTCTCCAAACTTTTCCATGAGAAAGTGCTGATGCTACCCCCATCTGCTCAAGGAGAAGACTAAACAAGTTTGCCAATATACCTGGGCAACCCAAAGAAAAAATCCAGCTGCAGACAGGATCCTTAAAGAAGCTTTAGGCAAGTGGATGTGCTTGCTGGAATCTGGGTCTAGTTCCTGGCTCTGCTGCAAACTTCCTTTGTGACCTTAGCTAACCTCCCTCAGCAAGCTGGCTTCTCAGTTGGCAATGAGGCACTGAAATTGGAGGCTGAATGTCTGTTGTGTTACGATCTTGCTTACAGAGCAGGGAAAAAGAATGAGAAAACATTTTCTGCCTGGAGTATCAAACTGTACCATGAACTATCCCTTGCAATGTGCAGCGCAGAACACATGTTGAGGCTTTGATGCTGGTCATGGTCCACTGACTGTATTTTTAATACAAACAGTAATGAGCAAAAAACATTTTTCAAAGAGTCTTTTCCTGGCCGAGTGTAAAACTTACAAATGCAGTAGACAAACCCTCAGTGTTCTTTAAACATGACTATAAAATTACTTTGAAGTAGGAGAGAATGGTTTATTATTTCAAAGTGGTGCAGCCTTAAAGACTGAGAGAATATTCCCCATATTTCCCCTCATTCTCTATACAATGGCAATGAATGTCATAAATCTCATTTTAAATCTAGTGGTATGTACACATAAAAAGCCTTACGTTCATTCTGAAACCACAGAAGATGGCACTGAATGAATCGCAGGCTAAATATATTTATATGCAGTGATAAAGCCTTATTCTACATTAAAATCACTCTGACAGTTTATGAATTCAAGGTTTCACCAATGTAAATAAAAGAAAGTCCTGTTATGATAAAAATGGAATTGAAAATAGAGCAATGATGGAATAAAACTTTGAGGTAAATTAAAGACTCGATAAAAGTCTTCCATCCCCAATGAAAGGTACAGTGACAGCAGTCAGATTGTAAGTCACTTCATGCGGCTACATTTCCCAAAAAACTTTTTTAACGAATTATCCTTTGAGAGTCACAGTCAAGCACGCACACATAAGAAAAGATTATATTAAAGAGGAAGGTAACAGGGTGTTGCTTTTCAGTATCACTGCTCATGGTTTTTCCTGTGTGATTCCTACTAAAAAAAAGAGCCACACTGCTCAGATCTCTTTCAGCTCTGAAAGGTGCTGGTATGATCCTAACAAGCTCAGCTGACAGTGGCAGGCTGCCAAGGATGCTTGGCCAGCAACACAGCCCATGGTGAGAAGGGCTTTGAGATCTCAGCAGGCTGCCTTTCTCCTTCTCCCTTAGCCCATCCCCTAAGCCCTGAAGTGCATAGAATAGAAAATCACACCAAGTCACACTGACACAGAGCCTGAAGCATTGCCAAGCAGTCCCTGCACACAGTTTCAAGTTCCAGCCCTTCCCAGGCACAATTCTTTTCTACCCTATACGCCACAGCAACATATTTCCATTTCCAGTGCTCTGATCCAGCCCTTATTCACTTCTGTAGCTGCATGTTGCCTTATAATGAGTCTTGACTGATCCAGTGCTGGGTCTCCTCAGCTGGTCACCTCAGACATCCCTGTACTCAGGCACTTTCCCTCCCCCCTCTTTTCCCCACCAGTCACATTTCAGCTCCATTTCTTCACTTCTCTCTGCCCTATCCAGCCTCATGATCCAGGCTGCTGTTCTACCCCTTCCTCAACTGTGACAACTGCAAGGGTTTTGGACTCCAGCTCTGCTTTCTTTCTCTCTCAGTAGAAATCTCCTTCCTACACACTCCTATTCCCACTGGAAAAGCTTAAGTCCCCTAGACTGACTTAGGACAGAGGAAAGATCATAATGTTCCCCAGAGCTTGGGCTGATGCATATCTGGTCCTTCCCAAGAAACCCCCGCCTACACACAGAGGATAGGGGAAGGGAACACTCTACTCTCAAATCTGCTATTTGCTTCTTCTGCACTTTGGGAAGAAAAAAGATGGTACTATAGAAATAAGATTTCAGTTGGAAAAGAAAAGAGCTAAAGAGTTCTATGTAACAGGTGGCTGAGTGAATAATTCATGGACACTCTGTGGTGCCCTTGTTCCAGGTGAATTCCCAAGCTATGATTTGTTTGGCCTAGAGTTTTTTGGCCTTCAACTACTCTTTAATAATCTCTGCTTAACTCTAACAAGAAATAATGACAAGAATAATGTAAATCAGGTGACCACAGCTGGAACCAAGATTTCTTAAACCACATGTGCTAGTGCCAATCAAACACTTTTTTTGAGCGAAAAAACCCTGAACTGTCTGTGACACACAGACCAGAGCTGGAAAGAGGGAGCTGGATTTTCTTTTCTCTTACCTTTACAGCCACTGCATCATTTCCAGGCTGAGGGATTGAGGCAATGGAGAAGAGCATCAGAAATGGAGTCTGAAGGGACACATGAAGAACGGAGGAGAAAGTAGAGAAAAAGGAAGAGCAAGAAAAGTGGGTGGGAGAAAGAAGTCAAAAACGAAGACAAAGAACTGCAAGAACAATGCAAACGCAGGCAGGCAAAGGGAAAGAGGAGAGGAGCAAGACAGAAAATCCATCTTGCCAGAAACAAACATTTCTTATCAGTTATAGGAAAGTGCTACCTCTGCAAAATCCAATTTCAAATGTCAGAAAAGAAGTGATAGAGAAGGAATGAATCACTACATAAAGGTACAAGTTCCTTAATGATTGAAATTCAACACTGGGAAGTGCAGAGAAGTCTGAAGGACAGTGTCTTGCAATGAAGATGGGATTGCACTAGGAATGAGAAACCTTTCATTACTTGAGGTAAGGTACTGTGAGTAGACTGAGCAGCTCTGAAGCTCCATTCGTACCTCCCCAGTTCATGCAGCTGTAATCTGTCAGTGACACTCACAGGTACTTTTACATGCAAGAAGCAGATTAGAGACCTCAGATTAACACTAAGTGAAGTCCCACCTTGTTGGTTTAGAAAAGCCAACACCTATTCTTCCTGTTGCTTCATCAGATATATCTACTTGGCAATATCATATTCCAGGGAATCTGGATTCAGCTGTACCTGGTCTCTGAAAGGAGAAAAAACCTCATAATTAGGTTCTAATTAGGGCCCTTAAAAAATAGTACTTAAGGGCTTCCCTAAGGCTAGGATTCCATTTCAATATTTTCAGGTTATTTCTTGTGCACAATGAATTGTAGCTGTATAGGGAGTACACCACTAGCCAAAAAGGGATGAATATTAACAGGGAGGAAAGAAAAAGAGAGACAGCCTAACAATAGTCACTGAAATCCTTTGTTACATATACCCAAGGCAGGGAAAGCAAACCTTCCTCTGGTGAACTGTATGTACGAGAGAAATAAATATTGGAAAGTATCAGGACAGAGAATCAGTGGCATCCAGTAACCGTATACAGAACCATCAAATAATTAATAGGAGCTTAATACACAATTTATCCAATGAGAGAGGTTGTGTTTCGGGATTTTTTTTTTTTACACAATAAATAAGACTGCAATTTTATGTCTCGAATTTGAATCTAGATGAGAAAAGGAAGGCATATTCAATGGAATTCCTTATAGAATCAATCTGCATGAGCGTTTCAAGACAGCAGGTAGCAGTTTCTTGGGACACAGCTATACAGCTTCTCAACCAGCTATAAGACCAAAATATCACCATGTAAGAGAGATGAAGGCTTTATTCTCACTGCCTACACTTCAAAACTCTTAACAGCAACAGTGTAGAATTTGCTTCCCCCCCACCCCCCTTAAACTACTTGCTTTTTTTCTTTTCTTGAAATAATCAAGACACCAGAAAGATCTACATGTGGCAAAAATCCATGTCACCACAGCATAGATTGCTGAATGGCAGCAAACTGGCCACCTGCCGTTCAGCATAAATGCATGCACCATCTGCAAGATGCTGGAATATCTCTTCTGGCCTAATTTTTGGAAGATGCCTAAAAAAAGGGACAGCACAACTTGGAACAAACTCTTTGTCCTGTCTGAATGGGATTTTGCCTGCGGGGAAATTCTGTGCTCAGCAACACAAAAAACTTTTGGCTGCTCGACAGACACCAGCAAGGCAGTGTTACAAAGATGACAGCCAACTGTGCCCTTTAATTGCTAGGCCATCATGTAACACACTTTCTCTATGTTATTTAAAGCATACACAAAACACAACTAACACAGAGCTTTTCGAGATACTGATGAAATAGCATTTGTTCCTTTCAAAGCTTCTTTGACAAGACAAGAATACTTCATGATGGGGAGGCTGTCACTATGGGTTCATGGCTTTCCAGAAGTGTAAAACTCCCATTTCTGAAACTGCAGACCTGTCACATACCAGACTGGAAATTTCATGGCAGTTTATGTAATTTTTTTTTCTTTGTTTTAAGGAACAGAGTTGTTGTTCTTCCTTTGCTAAATCCAACCTAAGATTTAAAAACCTTATGTTTTGCACTTAAGACCCAAAGCTCTGCCTATTGTGGGTTTTGATGGATAAAGCAGATGTTTTTCTGCCAGGCTGACACGGGCTCACTATTTTCAGGGCTTTTAACAAGAAAGAAGACTACTTCTAAAACAAAACAAACAATGTTTTAAATTTCCCAAATATGTAAGATGTTAGAGTGAGCTTTTAAAAGTTGTCAGTATCTCCTCGAGTCAGACTAGAATGATCAGGAAATTTAAACTGTGAATTTTCACCAATTTGGATCAATGTCTCCTACTCAGAATGACCATAGTGGCTGCAATTTTACTTGCAGTGGGACCAAAGCTCTGCAGTGGTATTGGATCAATTTACATCAGTGAGAATGCTCACTCTTACTGTGGATATAAGCAGCTACCATCCATAAGCTAGGGGAAATGTCCACACTTGAAATGAGGCAGAAGGCAAGGGTTTTTCTCAGGAAACACAGCCTCATCTAATACATTTGATGTCTTATTTTTCAGCCTCCAAGCTTGCAAGTGACAGGAACCATAAACTGAATGGCAAATTACCAGAATGGAATGTGGGCTTTGCTGAGTATTATGACACAATGAACAGGTTACTTTTAAAGCTGTAGTTTTAATATTAACTGAATAAACTTATTTTAAAACATTTCCCATCCCCGTCAGTACCTCACTCTTCAGTCTCCATACACCTTGATATCTGAGGGACAAAGTGCAGCTGGTGGTTTACCAAAGCATCAGCTGGGTGAGGAATGATTTACCCTTGGATCAAAACTCTATTTTACATACGGCTTCCCATGTGACGATGATCAGATTAGGTGAGCCAAAGGAAGCACTGGAGAATGAATACCCTTCAAGAGGATGCCAAAAGAGAGCATGTGCATTTACCTTCTAATACTGTCCTTCCTACAGGACTCCAATAAGAGCTCCAGCAAAAATTACTCAAACAAAAGTCAAGGAAGGTGTCAGTGATTTAGCCTTGACACAGAACTCTGCAAATCACAGCTGACGAAGTAAGTCCTGCCTTGGCTGAGCCACAGTGGTAGAAGTTTCCACTAACACAACAGCAAGTGAGTGGCATCAAAACTAGTGAGCTGTTTGGTGGAAAATCCACTTTGCTGCAGCAAGAAAATGAAATCCTATGAACTTGTTAGCCCTGATGCTGCCTATAGCCCAAGATATTAGTTCTCTAAAGGTGCCTTGAACTTCTTACAAAATCAAAGAAACTTGGCCCAAGAGCTACTACAGCTGCTACTTTGCCAATAACAATAACTATTTTCTAGTATGAGTGCAGTCCTGCAGCTCAGGTTTCCAAATCCCCCAATCAGCGGGTTTCTAAACAATACTATAATCCCCTGAGAGTGCCTGCAGGAACCAATACTTGAATACTTTGAAGCAGAAAATTTCTCTTTATCCACTTTCTAAAGCTTTATGATTAAAAAAAAAAGGGGTCTGGCAATCAGTGACTGAGGAAAGCATTTTGCCTCTGGCTAATCTAGTTTAGAAAAAAGATGGACTCTTTTTGATCCCAACTTCTCCCATGGATTTGTTACACTAGCCTTTTATTTTCTTCCACTTTGGCATAGTGCAACTCTAGAATTATTCTTCAGGCTACTGATAAAGTTAACTTCTCCCTCTTCTCATTGACTGATCACTGTAGCTAATGGCTCTCTAATCATTTTAAAGACACCCCTTGTCATAGCGAATGCTGTCATAAAGAATTGTGACAGGACTTTTTTCTACTGGGAAGTAAAATTATAACCTAGAGGGATGACTAAGCCTTCCCTCTTCCTGGATAGCTTAAGGTAATACCAAAAAGAGATACCCTAAGTTAGATATCTGTTCAACCTTTCAGAGT
Organism: Cyanoderma ruficeps; assembly: GCA_008694505.1. NCBI lineage: Eukaryota > Metazoa > Chordata > Aves > Passeriformes > Timaliidae > Cyanoderma > Cyanoderma ruficeps. The sequence continues at coordinate 3,793,419 of VZDJ01000084.1, forward strand.
AACCAGAGCAGCACTTATTTTACTTAGCGGTTCCAGAAAAGTAATATATTTCTCTTAGGATGTCTTTGTGGATTTCTTGTTTTCATCACGATACTTGTCTGAAATTATTCCAGGGTGCCATAAGTACACAACTGAGCACGCAGAATTCCTGAGGATCAATTCAGAAGCTGTTACACAGGGCAGAATGACTGGGGGATATTTAGCTCTTGAATAAATTAGTTGGCCTAGCTCTTTCAGGAGGGACTGGAGATACAGGCATGTCATCTGGTCCCAGCTTAAGGTGAACTTCCTTCTGAATGAGTCTTTCTCAGCTTTTTCTTTTTTTGGCCCACAGAGGGCACATGGGGTTTGACAAAGCACACATCCCACAGAACTAATCTTAAACTAGATATTAAACTAGATAGATCTTCATTTTATAACCCAGCTAGATTATGGAACCAATGATCGGCTTAGCCAAGAAACAGCATTCCCGAGAGACGGAAGCAGAGATGAGCAGCATGAAGCAGAGAAGCAAGGGCCCTTTGTATTCACTAAAAAGCTATGTGTGTTTCAAAAACAGCAATGGAACTTCAAAAAGCTCTTCTTTCTGAAGGGTTGCACTAACAGTACATCAGCTGGAACTGGACTTCAGGACTTGTACCCTCTGCTGTTTTAGGCTTCAGTCTCTAAGAAGCTTGGTTTAAGAATCAAAATTGTAAATGTTTCTATTCTTACATTCAGAGAAACTTTAAAGTAGAATAAGCATCTTTGTAATAAAAATTTACACACAGTATTCACTGTGAATGTCAGGGACACTCTAAATGTCAGGGAGAAAAAAATATAATAAACTCATCTTTACAAGGAGAGAAGGAAGCGAAGAGACACAAGATCAAAATCTGAGTCAGCTGCAATGGCAGATATTTAGAAAATGTCAGTTACTTTTCTCAGGAAATATTAAGTATGTAGATTTTTTCTACTCATGCGTGCTTGGGTGCTTTAGGGAGAGGAGTTTGCTTTCCTCAAATTAGCAGTCTCCTTCATTGTGGAGTTTGCAATTTTTGAAAATTGGAAACCCAAGAAGGTGGCAGGAAAAGCACTTTCATAGATTGACAGTTTTTCTGACTGCTTGGGTGTGGGAAAGCAACTAAAAACACCTTTGTCAGAAATATGTGGAGCAACTTCAGGAGGGTAGAACTTGGGGAAAATTAACACTTCTATCCTTAACAAAAATAAAAACTTGAAAGAAACAACACTGAAAGACCTTGGATGGACAATAGCAAGAGCCTAGATAGAGAATAACAGTGGGTTTGTAGGTCATAGTATTGGCCATAATTTTTCATGTGCTTCTTAGCGACACATCTAGAAGGAGACAGAGCTAGAATATGTTAAAATAAGGGTTTGTGTCTGGCACCTGGGAGAAGGCATTCTAATGCCACAAATTTGTGCAGGCTATTAGATACAGACTGGGTGAAAGCCTTCCTACATATGACAAAAACTTCAGCCTTTTATTCAGGAAAAAAGTAAACACCAAATACTGCCCATAAAACCCCAGAAGTTTTAATAAGAAAGAAAGATTTCTGCTGGGGGCAGGTGGGGAGGGGAGTTGAGGAAGAAGCAGAGAAAGAAAAATCAAGTTCCTTTTTTGTGGTTCAGTGGGATTTGTTGTAATAATTCCAAAGCTTTCTGCAATGGGCTTTATCAAAATTCAGGATTTTAGCAGGAAATTTCCTACCACCTGAACTGTGATCAAAGATAAGTGCCATTTTACAAATAAAGTCCACATTAACAACAGTCAGGAGAGATTGCAAAACCAGAGGCTATGAACATGAATGACAGGGGAAACTATTTTCGAACTCCTGAAAGGAAATAATGAGGAAAAGCTCAGTGATGAAATTGAGACAACCCATGTAAAAACTAAGTTCCAGGGAAAACATATTGATAGTGAGCTGAGACACCTTTGTTTTCTCTCCAGCTTGATAGCCCCAGATGAGCATGTCTTGGCAATTTCCCAAAGTCCACATTGAGAACATGATCTGCTAGCAACTAGCAGGCTCAACTACACCTTTTAATCTATTAAGAACTGCTTCAAGACCTCCAGTTAAGCTGTGGATGATCCATCATGTGGTGCACGTAACACTGCAAAGAAAAAGACTTAAGAAGCACTATGGAGAGAACAATCCTACACTAAGAGGGGTGAAGGATGGGGCAGTCAATAAATCCCTTCCCTCTGTAACTTTGGTAATTAAGCAGAACACATTGCTCATTCTTATGATTCAAACATAATCCTGCTCTTGTCTTGACTGTACAGGATTTGCAGATTCTAACTGTTTTAATGACAATGCACCAAAGAAAGCTTTTTCTTTGCTTTTGCAGACAAATCCAGAATCCACATCAGGAGGGAAAGAATCCAGTGGTGTGTGAGGGGGTCTGGCCTTATAATTATCTTTCCAATTCTAGCATATTCTTTTGTTTGTGTTTTAGTTAAACAGCTTTAAACCCAGAATTAATGTGGAGGGGAGGAAGGAGGAGGATGGAGGAAAGGAGAACACACTGCATTTTCTGCTGCAGAGAGAGATGCAGGAAATTGTCTAATAGCATGCAGTTTCACTAACTCCAATATTTACTTGCAGGGATGCATGTGTCTATTGGAAGGTAAGGATAAAACCAGAGAACAGCAATAGTCTGCCTTTTGCTAGTGAGTATTTAGTAGCGATAGCCTTTGCTAACAGATGTTTGTAGTATCCAAGCAAAGCCCTGAAAAGATACCTACCATCACATCAATGGCTCTCCTGAAATCATTTTGTCTAACTTTTCAAGACCTGGGTCTCTGTCCTTTCCCCTTCTCCCTAACTTTCAAATGAGCCAAGTAAACCTTGGCCTTTGTTGTTTCGAGGATTTTAATAGTCAGGCTTCCTATGTTACATAGCTCTTGGATTCCCACAGCAACAGTTTCCAGAGAAGTCTGCCCAGCCCCACGAACTGTTTCCTATTCTGAATCATTGCAGCATCATTGACTGGAGATGGAGAGAAAGAAAAGGTCTTTCTTAGTCATCCCAAAGAATGAGAAATGCCAGAAACAGTGTGTGTGTGTATGAGTGATTGACTAAGAAATGGTAAAGACTAATGTGCTTTAATACATTCCGTGGATTCCTGCACATCTCTCTCACTACACAGACAGAAATTGTAAGATCTGTTTGCTGGGAATTCCACTTACAGGATAGCCTGCCTTTGAGAGCACCCATAATCCACAGATAGAAGAGAAAAATGTCTTCATTCTTATCTGTTCTCAAGTGGAAGTGTAGAAATAAGGACTTTCCCTTGATATTTTTCCTTCTTGCTATACCACAGAGAAGGCAAATATTCTCCTTAGTGAGAGCCAACAGTTCCTTCTAACACCTTTGGCCAACCGCATTTTAATGTCCCCGATTGTACAGATCTGCTGCAGCTTAGAAAATAAAATGGTTATAGGCCATACACAACTGGATGGCAGGCTGCTCAGGGCACAGATCAGGAATTCTCCATCTTTGCAGATTTGTAAGGCAGCTGAGGACTTGCTGTAATAGAAAACAATTGGTTTTGCTTCTAAAAAGCATCAATAGAAAATGAAATATTTGATACCTTTGAGAACAGAGCACTCTCCACCTGCCACCACCAAGGAGTTTGCTCACTGAGGTTCAGTTGTTTAGCAGCTGCACAAACACCTTAAGTAAAATGTATGGCATTATATTCTCTTTTGAAAGTTGGCTTAATCTGATCAATAACCATCACAGTTATGATTCACAGAAAAAAAAAATTCTCTTGAGGCGATATCACAAAGTGATAGGCTCTTTTAAGATGTTATTCCAGATTCTCCATGACTCCATATAAATGCAGGCTGAAGGCAAACACTGATACCCCTAAAAATGCTTTAGACAGTCAGTGAGTCTTCCACTTGAAAGGCAGATGCAAAGAGTTTCTTCTTAGAGAGGGTTCAAGTGCTTAAACCTTATTAAGGACCCTCCAATTTTAGGTAACTTGGCTCGAGACTGCTGTAAGTGATTTTTGAAAGCACTGAGGAACTGGCTAACTGTGGAAGAAGAAACATGTCTCCTGTTGGGATGGCTCTGTAGCCAGCAGCCTGTGAGGCAGAAATTCTTACTGCTCCAAGAAGAGTTTCCCTTGGGAGTATCAGTGTCCTCAAGCTTGAGTGGGACACGGGTTTTGCCCTACTTCTACTGCAAGCAAGCACCTGGCAGTACTTCCTGTAAAGGCTGCTGAAATAATATTTGGGAGGCTCTGGAAAAATGCAGAGTTGAGAAAACACCTGTTTCTTTAGTACAGATGGTACTAAAAGAAAAAGGGATCTTGTATTGCTGTTTTTTTTTTCCAATGGTTGCACAAAAAGCCTCCAAGTCCACAGCTCAGCCTTATTTTTCTGTTCCTCAGTGCAGAGTAAATGGCATACTGCTCATGCAGTGCCAGTGCACGAACTCATGAGTCATCTTCCAAAGACATTAAGGCATTTTACGTGCTGACTGCAGCCTAAACTTCATTTTCCTTCTCTTGTGCCAGCTGCTGATTCCAAATCTCCACAGGTATGGAAGATAATATCTCACCTGAAGCTTTTCCCATGGGAGCATCGCAGACAGCCATGAAGCACAGAGGACTATCCCCACCCAGCATTGCTTTTACCCATTTCATCCCTCCCAACTCAAGAAATCTCATCTGGAGACAAGAGATTACAAACTCTGTGTACCTGTAATACTCTTGTTTTGTGTTGGTACAGCACCTAACACTTCAGCCCTCAGCTGGTATTCTTTCATTATAACTACTACCCAAAGTTTGGCTGACGGACTGCAGAAAACCAAAAGCTACTTTCTCTTCACCTGAAAACGTCCTAAATCCCGTGCAAATGGGGGGCAGATATACTTGTTTATCTACACAAGCAAGGACTTTAAATTCAAGGAAAGTGACAGTAATTCAGATAATACACAACCACCATCCAAAATTATGTGTTGAGTTACTGCCATTACTCTTTCACTAATCTGCAATATGCAGAAACTGTGAATTTAATGAGCTTCATTATTATTTTGTTCTCAAAATTCCTTCCTTTTTGGTAATGACATTATTTCAAATGATATTTTTTACACTATGTCCCTAGTCAATCATGTCAATTCCCTGAAAGATGTACCTCTAGTGAAATAGTAAAATCCAGAGAGAGGATGAGAAGTTGATTTATCTCAAGGACTTTGCACCTTAAATAGTCAGTAAAATATTAAGCATCCCTATCAATAACAAGTAGACTGTATTATAAGCTTCCTCATAACTGGAGTTCTTAGGAACAAATTGACATCTTCCTGAAAAGGTGTCAAGAATTTCATTTAATCCTTTTTATAGCAGTGACCATCCATCTATCTTAATGTTTATTGGAGAGAAAATGATTGTCTTTTCTTTTTGGTAATGGTATTTCATTATAGGCACTAGGATAAATAACTACAAAGCAAAATAAGATGAAAATGTCCCTGTATTTTTCCCGTTGGTTTCTTTTTTCTTATTATTTAATTTCATGATGAAAAAGATTATAATTAAATTAAGCTTGATTCTTATTTAAATGCGCATCTTAAAGTGAAAGCAGAGAAATTACTTTCTTTTTCAAAGTTGTTATATCCCAATTGATCTTCCACACATTGGCATTATTATCTGATTGTGAAGATACATGCATTTATCAAAAGCTAGAGCCATCTGTCTCAATTCTATGTAATTTCATTACATATTCATCATTTATCTAGTCTGAGTATATGACACGAGACCCTACTGACTAGCAATTCTATACTTATTATCATTTCATACTATGTTTGGATGGACACAAGCCTGTCGACTTCCATTAATCTACTTTTGATGTAAAAATCATCATCTTGGGATAAGCCTCAGCGCTCCTGCATAATCAGGCCACGCTACTGCATAAGTGTAGAGGCACTAACACTTTTATAAAAAAGCCTGCAGCATTTATTCCTGCCTGTCTTTCCCAACATGCAGATGCCACCCTGCAGATGCATCTGGGGAATGGAAGTACAAATCCCAGCAGACCAGCTCACCTGAGTGTGCAGGCACACACTGTCCAAAGGTGACTGTCACTCTGCCAAGCATGAATATGGAGGGGGGCAAGAGCTAATGGATGCAAGGAGAGATTTTCAAACTGGAAGGTCCAGCATAATTAGAGGATAAGGCCTGAATCGACCCATTGAAAAACCAAAGGTGCTTAACTTCAGCCTATCACAGTAATGCCAGACTGCTTGGTCATTTTGGAATGGAATTTGCAGAACCTGTTGTCTGTGCAAAAATATTTTGGAAGCTTGACAATGTAACCAGTCACCTTCTTAATCTTTCTAGTCATATAATGCAGCCATTCCTTTTGCTCCATGTGTCCTTCAAAGTGGAGAGACATGCTCTGAGCCAGGTTCTTCCTGGGCACAAACAGCTGGCACCAGCTGATAGCCTGCATTGCAATGCTTGCATGCCCATCCACTACACTGAAACAAAGAGATGACAGAGATAACAAAGGTGGTTCATTATTCACGTGGACCTGGACTTGGATTTTGAAAATTAGGTAAATTGATGGTAACCTCTGCGCAGGCAATTATTTGTCTACTCCACATGAATTTACTTCGACTGTATCCAATTCCAGGTTGCCAACTATTTCTGTGAATGTTGTAGTGAGCAAACTACCAGGCAAGAGGGCATGCTTAAACACACAGATATTGCAGAATACTAAGGTGGAATTTGGTTTTGTGAACATGAATATTCTATGGAAATCTCATTTTAGAAAGAAACAGGCTCATCCTATCTGGAAACACAAAGATAGGCTATGATTTGTCTGTCAAAAGGATATATATCAAAACATATCTCAAACTGCACATTAGGCTCACTTGAAATTTATGAAGCATCCACGGGAATGGTAAGAGACAAGATTTTATTCCCAATGGCTAACTCTCAGCTCTGCTGCTTCTCAGAAATTGGTTTTCATTGCTGTTTTCCCATCAGTTAAATGGGGATGAGAGCACTCACCTTCATCTGCAAATTGCTCTGATCTCTACCAGACAAAAAAGTTCTGTATCACAAATCAACAGCAGTAACAGCCAGCTCAGTAACACTAGTGACAAAGACTGATTAACTCATGAGCAGGAAAAAAGGGCTTCAGTTGACAAATGCACCTTGTCACTAACCAGAGGTCTGCTTGAGCAGTTCAGTGCACTGAGAAGGGGTCTAAACTCCCAGGACAGCTGTTGAACCCACTGGCCAAATACTCGTGCTGGATGCAGGGATTTGCACACAGAAAGAGTGCGCACAAGTTCACATGCGATAAATTCATATTCCAGTTGATGTAGCCTCAAGCATCACCATGCACAGACCTCATGCTGCCAGCTTCTTACCCAAGGGATCAGAATATTTTAAGTTAAAAATTACCACCAGGATCATCCACCAGGATCATCTAGGTCAAATTCCTGGCCCTGCACAAATCAGTCCCAAAAATCACACCATGTGTCTTGGGGCACTATCCAAGTACTTCTTGAACTCTGTCAGGTTGGTGCTGTGACCACTTCCTTGGGGAGCCTGTTCCAGTACTCAGCCACCCTCTGGGTGAAGAACGTTCTCCTAATATCCAAACTAAACCTTCCCTGACACAACTTCAGACCATTCCCTCAGGTCCTGTCACTGGTAACCACAGAGAAGAGAGGAGTCCCCTCTGCTTCCCTTCCTTCCAAGGCAGCACAACACATTTTAATATGTGGAAAACAGGACCAGGGAAATCTAAGTGATGCTGAAAAGAGGGATGGATTCTGCTCCCAAACCACAATGTGGAAAGGCACATTTCAGCCCCCTAAAAGCATTAGGTCAGCAGTGAAAGCAAAATCCCATCACCACCTATATTAGACGGATCCAAGAACTAGGACTTGAGTCCCATGGAGAAGCATTAGCTGATCACGGACAAGCTGGCTGTGTGTGGTGGCATGTGATGTGACTTGATATGAACCAGTATGAAGTGACTGATCCCAGAGCTCAGTCAGAGAAGACAGAGCTACAGGGTGAAAACCAGCACCATGCCCAAAGCAAATGGATTATCCCTGTGGGAAGCAGCGCAGGACTGTGTACAGTCCTCAAGATCTGAGCCTGCTAATACATCTTCACATGCCAAGGGTCTCAGGGCTCTCTAGATCTACAGCAGCACTGCCAAGAGACCTCAGCTTTGCATTCAGCTCCGGCAGCAGAGCAGAAGATGCCAGCTTGAGGCTTCCCAGCACCACAATGCACTGTGAAGCCTACAAATGCTGTAAATCACTTGGATGTTTTGGATGGGTAGGAGTTTTCTCACCCATAATCTTTCTAAAACCAACTTCCTGACCACTGGAAGCCATTAAACACTCCATTACATCTCAAATTAACTGTAACAGTGTGTTCAAGTGCTAGTTTGGATAACTAAAGTACTTTTCCTTTCCTTACTGTGTCGGGAAAATGTTCCTTTCTGTGTTTTCTCAGTCTGATGCAGGTCCACTGAATGGCTCTATTCTTCCAAATAACGGTTGCCTTTACCTCAGCTCTTTAGGTAAATATTCGTGACTGAGCAATTTCTCCTCTGCTCAGAAGGGGCTCTGCTATCTTTGCAAAGTACTTCACAGTTCTGACTGTGAACAACGCATATTCTAACATTTAAATTATTTAACTCAATGATCTGGTTCCCTTCAGTTTATCCCACTTGTGCCTGTGAATACACACTGCATATAAAATGTCCTTCCTATACCAAAGTCAGAGATTCTGGCAATGAACCCTCCTGTAACTGTGAGGTTTTGTCACATGTCGGTCAGAAGCAGGAAGGGAACGTGTGCCAAGCACCATCAGAAAGTTGGTAATTTGTAACTGCAACTGCTACCTCTTGTCCTCAATTTAATTGCAACTCAAAGATTTCTTTTTCTCCTTTGCCAAGCGTCCCTGTTAGTTCTGATAATCATAGTGAATATTTCCTAAAAATTAGGCCCCCTACACAAATCTGTCCCCAAAATAAGTGCTAGAAGCACATTATAACAGCTCCCTGTCACTTCATGGGTATCTGTATCATCACTAGATTTATGTTCTAATGCTACATTATTACCTATTACCATAGTTGTTAAAACCTTACTTTTCATGCTAATGAAAATGATGAAAGACAAGGGGTTTGACATAAATACTGTAATAAGAACCATATTAATGTGACAGACGATTGCTCCTCTGTGACAGACTATGAAATCCTGTGCAAGAGTTACAGAAGGTTCATTTACATGTCTGCTTATCTATCTCTCCCTACAGGGAAGCAAAGGACTCATGCTCAACACTGGAATGGAACGAGAATCAAAAGATGGCAAAAAGGCACAAAGGGTCATCCTAAAAAGAAATGCATCCCAAGGCATATTCTTCCTTTCTCAGGTGACAAGCACAAAATGTAAATTACAGGACCTAATGTCACACACCTACGACCTCTTTTCAGGCATGTAATTACACTCCTCCAGGCAAAATTGCCAAAATTTAGGACAGAAGCAGCACTACCAACAAAACGGAATTTGTGCTCCTAATTCTGTTTCGAAGTCGCAGGACTTTTCTTTCACCAATTTGACACAAATGCTACTGTCTCCCAGTCGTGCTACCACCCCAATTCTTTTCACAGGTTGCAGGTGTGCTCTCCTTCTGAGGAATATGTGTTTGCTATCCTCAGAGGGAGAGCTGGGTAACTGGCAGAAAGGGAGCCAAGGTAGTCTTATATTCCCAAGCACAGATGATTAGGAGAAGGGCACTGGAAGGCAAAGTGCAACCACCCACTGACCCTCTGCCTCTTGAAGTACTCAGTTTAGTCACAGAACACACACAGAGATGGTCATGTCATATGCCATTGACTCCCTTTTTGCTGATCATGCTAAAGGTCTTGGTCACTCATGTGCCCACACTGAATTTGACCCAACCACTAAACTGGAATAGAAGATTAGAGTTTTATTCCAACTCACGGTGCTCCCAGATCTGCTAATGCCAGAGTAACTGTGACAATGGTGCTAAATTCACACTACTCCATCAGGAGACAGCAGTTCTCCCTATCCATTCAAAAGACCCAAAAAAACTTCCACAAAAATCCAACAGCCCATAAATTAAATACAATAATAAATCCAGACTTATTTCTATTTGCCGTCTACTAGTAAAACATTTTAGTTTCAGAAATACTTATTTTATTTTTAGAGCCTCTGTCCTTGCAAAGGGAAAGAAAATAGCAATCACATAGATAATTTATTATTAAAACTCTCATTTACTGATAACATGCAGACAGAGATTGCTTTTCCCATTTTTAACAAAGTAAACACGGTATCTCTTAGAGGTACCCTCTGAAGGTTCCTTGTCTTTTCACATCTTTGCTGTCTCTTTATTCCCTCTTGCTTAATTTAGATTACCTTTCTCCAAACTTGGCCATATTAGCATACTTTTCTACACTTCAAATGCTTGTTTGTTTGTTTGTTCTTTGGCCCTCCTTGAGCAAGTGGCTAGGACTTTCTAATTCATCTTGAAAGGTGAATTCACTATTTTTCTCAGTGAGGAAAGTAACTAGAAAAATATTTTTTTATAAAAAGGTTTTCTTTCATCTGTTTCTTATCCTTGAAAAAACTAATGAAGTGAAATTTCTAAGGCTGATTGTGGCACCACCTTTCACTCTGCAGTTTAGCACATTTTGCTTTAGCAGCAGTTCAAAAGATCACTATCCGACATCTGATGCCTTCTGCTCACTACAAATGTCTGCAGTACAGCAAGAAGTTAAAAACATTAAAATATTGCAGCACAGAGGAACCCCCAGACCCCATAAAATCCCACTAGCATGCTTAAGCTGAAAAAGCACCACAGAAAATTACCACATTCCACTTTCTGTGGGTATGTGGGAATTTAAAATTATCAGTTAAAGCTGAAATTTAAGCTTTTCTGGTTTTCATCTAGTTTCACCAAATATGTCTGTGTTTTAAAGCTTTCCTCTGCAGGGTGCCAGGTCTGAAATTTCAATGTTTGTGAAAAAAGGTGAAGGCAAAATATTTAGCAATAAACTAGCATCCTCTGAGGTTCCAGCAAAACCCTCAAAAATATTACTGGAGTTATGAGATGCCAGTCATTGGTAAACATTGAGAGACAGAAATCGGCCCCAAAACCATCAGAAAAAGATGTTTTTTCAGTATAGTTTACTAGCACAATCTGCATTAAATCAGGTAGGAAAGCCTAGTACCAAGGGCCTGCTCTTTACTCCGATTATGCAGCAACTGTGTCACGAAACAAGAATGGAAACTGAGCCATGATTACAGGAATGTGCTGGCTCAAGGTCACAGAGAACATCCTCACATTTTGGTCGTCCAGCTCATTTTGCAGGGCTTAACCCACCAGGTCACATGCCCCGCAAAAGGATTTAGACTGCCTTTGTTAAATATTGTATTTGTGTGACACCTTTGTTTCCAGTCTATTTTTTCTGAGTACAGAAGATACCATCTTTCATGTCATGAGCTTCCCTTCTCTGTGGGATGCTGCAAAGTCAGCAAGCCTTGATAAAGCTGTGAAGTAAGGACCTTTGCATGACTGCAGAGGTAGTTTGGGACTCCTGACTCTTGTGCGCTGGGGAACAGAGCCCTGACTATGATTTATTTGTCAGTGCACTACACTGACAGCCAAATCAGCCAGGGAGCAAGTAAGAAATAAAAGAGTAGAGGGAAAATATTTGGGTTTGAAATTGTTCTGAAAATTCCTCATAAAAAAATCAATTACAACCAAAAAAAAATGCTATGTAGTGGCTAGGGCTATGAACACTGGCCTACAGCAAGGAGAAAAGTCATTTATCTTCAAGGCAGTGATCACAGACAAAAACAGAAGCGCTCTTTCTTTTGCCCCACTTGAAAATCATAAGCAAATTGAGTTGCTAATTTGATTTCACAACTTTCAAGAAAACACTTCAATTATTGGTCCTATAAATTTGTGATACCAATTTTCATGCAGCTTCCAAGGCTCCTTCTCAGACAAATTCTGAGTCATGAGTTTTAAACTGCAACTCAAAAAGAAACAAATCAAAAAAAACCCAAACAAAACAAAAACAAACAAAAAAAAACCACCAAAAAAACACCAAACCAAAAAAAACCCACACAACTAAAAACCCAACCCCCTGAAAAATAACCCCCTGAAATACAAGCTTAGAAAATAGCAGAGGGGAAAAGTGAGGCCACAGCAGACTAAGGCTCAGCTGTCCTGAAATATTTAACAAAGCACTTTCTCAATTTTCACCCAGTCTGTGAGCCAACAGCCCTTTCTGGGAAGGTACTGACTGCTCTTTCAGACACAGATTTGACTCTCTGCTTGTACAGATGGGGAAATAATGGCTGCTAGCCCCCTCTGGAAAATTAGCAATAATAATAATAAAAAAAATGTCTTTGTGGGGGAAGCAACCCAGGCCATGCAACTGGTTGTAGACTTCATCTCTAAATGTCTTCTCAGCATTTTCAGCCTAGCTGCTGAACCAAGCATGTGAAAGATGTTTCTGCTCCAGTCAGCACATTGCACATCTCTGCCAAACCCCTTAACCCCTGCTAGTTCCCTGCTTATGGCCTGGAGCTCTTTCGAAGGAAACAGTACTCTAAGTAATGATTTTCTCATTTTTAAAGCAAAATATGAGTTCTCAAAAGCTAATAATAATTACTAGGAGCCTTACATTATTTAACTTAGGAAAAAAGTTGTCTTCTTAATTTTCAAGACTTATAATGTGTAACAATGTAGCAGTTACATTTCTCAATAATAGTTCTTAAGCTAAAAGTTCAAACACCAACAGGCATGACCCAGGGTTTATCCCTCCAGAGCACAGGAGCTTTAAGCTTTAAGAAGTGACCCATGCAAGAACCTTAAATGAGGATTTGCCCTGAAAAATAGTCACGTATAATCAGGATCTTCTTATTCAACAGATTGGCTCACCTCATGTATTCAGACACACCAGCTCACTTCCTTATGAAAAACTGACTTTTTATCAATATTCTCTGACAACTATTGGCACAACTCCTTGGGAATGAACTACGTAGTCTTTCTTGGAATCACCTGAATCCTTTGTATTTTTCTATCCCTATGCTGCTGACTGTAGTATTCTAAAAGTAGGAGTTAGGTTGTAAAAATCAGGAAACTTGCTTCACAAAAACCCTCCAAAAAACAGTGAAACAAAAAAACCCACACCAACAACCCCAACAACAAACAAACAAAACCATAAAAACCCACAAACAAACAAAAAACCTAACAACACCCTCTATTTCAAAGGCACTGAGAAAAGAAAGAAGCAAACCCCTTCATTCCTACCTTTTTTTCTTTTTTCTAATATTTATGTTCAATATAAAGTGATTTCCAAGCATCTCTTTGAGGGCTACAGACTTTGTTGATGTGATTCAGAAAGAAAAGATAATGGGCAATAAATCTTATGGATTTTATGGTGGAAGAACCATGATAAATCCATAAGAGATGGGAACACCGTGCTCAGAGCAGTGGATCCCCAAAGAGGTCTGATCTGCTGAACCTGAAGTTATACGTGGGTGTGGCACTGATTAAAGAACTTTCAAAGCACCGACACCTTTTGTAAAGGAAACCTGCTCCTGTGATGCGGCCTATAAAAATCAATGAGCTAAGACACCTTTCTGAGGTAAAGGACTTGGTCTGATGTTTCCCACCTACATAATTTCAAGCCTTAAATGATGCTGCAGGGACAATCAGGTCTGAGCTCAGCATTCCACTGAAATATAGTGCTTAAAATAGTAGTCCAGGCATTATACACCCAGCAGACCATGGAGAAGAAACAGCATCTCCACAGGGTCAGCTGGCTTTCAAGTGGCATCTGAATACTTTCCTTCCTGCTGTGAACAGCAGACCTGGAGAGAAAGCAAGGTGGGATGGCTCCAAGCCTCGTTGCTCTATAAAAGCAATTTGTAGTAAATTCTACTGAAATAAACCCAGTCAGGAGCTTACTTTTCACAGCAGATTCTTCTGTGTATAGAAGTACTGTAAAATAAACCTTTTTTGATGTGAAAAATATTTATATAAAAGGTAGAATTACCATGTTTATATCCAGGTCATGACAGAATAATGTATCTGACTAAAATAGTTACAGTAAATTTTTACACCATAGAATGTTCTGCATATCAGACAGAACTGTAAGTTTCTTCCCTTTCATATTTGTGAATGTCAGTGTGGAAGCTAGAAAGCAAGAAATCTGAACAGATGTGGTGTTGATGGGACTCTTCTCGTTCTACAATTTCACGTTGTGCTATCATAAGTCAGCTGGGAGCCTAAAGAAACAGCCTTAAAGCTGAAATCCCTGGTGTATGGCATGGGGGATGTACAGTTCTTGTGTCATATTTCTCTCTTCTTTTCTTTTCTTTTAATAGCAAAGTGTTTGTAATACAGGCAGAGAAAAGCCCAAAGAGATGCAAAGCTTTGAAGAGCTATATGAAATAATTTCTGTCCAAAGGATCAATGAGCAGTTTCAGTCACACTCACATAAAAATGGGAAAAAAAGTACATTCCCACTGAGTAGAAGTATGGAAGTATCTCCATTAGTGGTGAAATAACTGCAACAGTACTCTTTCCAGGCAGCAACAGAGCTTTCACATCACACTTCAGTATTTTAATAAAGATAAGCATAGCTTCCCTACACAACTATTTATATTACGTGGTACCTAAACTTTCCAACAGACAGTCTGGTTGCCCAGTGCTGTCACTACAAAATGCAGGACATGAACTCTCTACACTCTGATTAATGTGGCCATAAAACTGGAATATTTGGAAATTTCCAGAAAAGTGATTATTTGTCAGGATTCTTAGGCAGGCACGGCACTGATAGGAGTTTACAACTACAAGACAAGCAGAGACAGTGTAGACATGGTCCTCACCTAAATTCTAATTATTAGGGCATTTTGGTGACCTGTCTCATTTGCTTCCAATGAGCTGGAGAAAGATAAACAGAAACAGACTTCACAAAACCCCAGAATGCTAAAATCACTGTTAAATTATTCACTGTATCAAGAGATGAAGTCTCAGAATAAAATCTGTGAAAACTGTACTTTGGTTTGTAAAGCCTTATTATTGTAGGGTTAAGGAGGAATTCTCTGTCTCAACATTTAATTAAACTTAATGGGAAATGTTTAATTAAATTAAGAAACGTGAGAAAATTCCCTTAGGCAACAAGATCTGTGATTACAGTGTTGCACTAAGCCTAAACAAGTTTTACCATACAGTAGGGCACACAGGGCCAGAGCCTCTGGACTATTTTTAACATGTTGCAGAACATTGGTAATTACAAATAGGAACTGTTAAATATACTCATGCCAGGTTCACATGGGGAATCTCATCAAATAATAATTGAACAGCTTCCACTACTACAGGGTCATGCTCACTCAGTTTTAGGAAAACACCAGCCTACATCATCAGCATCTGGATTCAGATTTTGGGAGACTGGAATTTCTGGATAGTAAGACCGAGGGAGCAGGCTTGCCATTATTATGAACAAAACAGAACCAAAGAGAGTGTCCACTAGCTTCCCAACACTCAGGTCCATCTCTTAGAACTATGAAAGGTTCTAGATTTCAACTTCATGATTTCCTACAGCAAAGACTACATGTGCATTAGAGGTAAAAATGCTTAATAACTGCAAGATGGAAAAGAAATGGGGAAATTTTTTGGAAAGCAGATTAAGATCCAAAATCAGAAGCAGTTATTAAAGTACCCAAAAACCCCTAAGTAAGCATATTATAAACAGATGGATATATAACAAAATCAACAGTAAACAGAAAATTTACAGACAAAAATTGCTTGTGCTCCCCTTGGGTTAAGTAGGTAAATTTCTCCTGATATAAGCTGATAGTCTCACTAACACTACAGCTTTCTGTCTTCAGGTCCTGTGGATTCCTTGCAGACCCAATGTCATCTCATCTTCACGCTGGCACATACTGAAATCACCTGGGAGCCACTAATTTCTGTAATAACCAAAACTACCATGAAGTAAAAAAACCCAAACCAACCAAAAATATAACTGAAACCTCAGTAAAACATTTACCTGAGTAAATACACATTTAGCACAGAGATGTTCAAAGATTTGTACCCCACTAAAACACTGTACAAACAAGTGCTCTACAAACTAGGAAAGTATTGCCAAGCAAAGCTATAGCTACAAATCCCTTGGTCTGTTTAGGGCAATCATTCACCTCTCACTAGAATTCTGCCTTCTCTGCCATTTCACAAGTACTCATAAATCACCATAACATCAAACAAAACCCCTACTCTACTAAATGCAAAGACAACAAAAGGAAGAGCATTTTAATGAGACGCATAATTATGCTGTAGTGTAAAATTCCTGAAAATTCTTTCTATTTTTTTGCATTTGCTCATCTTGTTCCTGGGATCTGTCTGGGGTTTGGATTCTGCTTCCCCTAAACACTCTGCTAGAAGGGCCTCCCAACTCTGGAAACTACCTTATTTGATACAGGAACCTATTGAGCACCACTTCCTCAGCAGAAGTGCTAAGGGCAGCTGACAGTGCATGAAAGCACCTAACTCAAATGGAAAAAAAACTCCAAAATGACGAGTTCCTGTCAGTTCCTTTTGGATGGATAAATAGAGGTGAAGCACATGGAATATCTGAAGACAGAAAAAAAAATTTAAGTGTTTTTGATTATCTAGTTCTGTCTTCTTTTTCTACCTCCTTGTCTGGTTTTCTATCTCCTTGGTTTTTTTCTTGAGTGCAGTATGTAAATGAAAGAGATGTTAAAGCAGTAAGGATACATTCAGCTTTCAAAAGTACTTCATTTAAAAAGGAGTAGATTGTTTTGCAGGGGGAAAAATATGTCATCTTTAAACAAGAGTTTGCAATCATCAGCTCTAGTTAAAACCTTACACTGAAGAGTTATTTCAATGTACAATAAGCAGGTACAGTTATTTTGTAACAATAAGAAGAGGGAGAATTAAATTTAACGCCTGCCTCTAGCAAAAAGATCCTAAAGTAGCACAATTTTCTGCAGAATTACAGCAGTTGCAGCACAAACTGTGCCTCTCAAAAGAACAGATTTGCTTTTTTAGTTCTTAAACAAAATCATTTGTGTTCTTCACCTGGACAGAGTCTGTACTCTTCATTCCTTTGTCCTTACCCTAGACCACACTCAGATAGGAGGAAAAGTATAAATGCCCCTTGAACTTGGGACAATAGGGTATCAAGCTCACAGAATGTCCTGTGGAAGCCTGATGGGTTTCAGTGTGCAGCAATACTTGAATGACAAACTTGCTTCACCCTCAGAAACTCTCTTTTAGCTATAAAGTCCCATGAGAGGGGAAAAAAAGAGAAAAAAATGTAATAGCAGGCTCATCATTAAGGATGTTTGGTATCTCCAGGTCCTTTGGGTTTGTAGGATCTCATCAAGCACACTGCACAAGGTGGCTTTGTCAAATCATCTCTTACTTAACTCAGACACTATTTAGTTTAGACCCCCAACGCTCTGCAGTCTCCTGTCCACATCAAGGGCACAGTGTGTGTTTTTAGGGTGCAGTCAGACCCCTAGACACAGTGCAGGGTTGCATGACATGTAAAGCAGAACAAGTTTTCCACAGGTTTTCACAGCACAAACCTGAGTCTGCTGCCATCGCTTTCAGCAGCCTTCTCTTTGACTCGTGTATTCCACCATCACATTTTGTGACTTGCAACATACCCTCCCACCAAGACATAAAAACTCAGGGGTGCAAGAATTGTGTGCAATAAATTTTCAGTCTCTATGTCCTTCCTGCCTTTTGTACCTACATGCCCTAGCTAAATGTTAGGTTTGAGACACTGTGCCAAAACTTATGGAACTGATAAATTATTCTACTGAAACAACATAAGACAGCCTTAATGGTTCAGGATACCTTTGGGCATTGTGCTGGCTGGAAAATCATGACCCAGTCGCAGCTTTTAACTCATTTCATATAATCTCTCCTGCATTTTTGAGGTTAAAATGTACTAATTGTTCCACCTATAACTAAGGAGAATTGCTGCTACTTCTTGTCACACAAACACTAAAGTTTAAGTCATGGTAGAGAGTCCAGTCCAAACACACCCCTCATTAAAATGCTCTTGTTTCTATTACTTTTAGTTGGGATCAGATTTACAGAAGGGTGGGGTCTTGTCTCATGGGAGTGTGAGGCTTTTGAAAAGACAGGAGAAAGCAGCAGCATCTTTGTAAGAGAAGAGGTCTGTGCCTTGCCTCACAAAACCTTGGGCTTCTAAAGCATTAACTTTCTTTGACAGTGTATTTCCGGTTTGTGCAGCTTTAAGCTTAACTGTCTGTCAGAAAATTACATAAATCTGATTGCCCCTGTCACAGCCAGATCTGCTTTAGCTCTCAAGCCTTCCCATAAATGATGCTACTTATCCTTTAGAGATGGAAGTGTTGCACTGGCAGTACAACCAGCATCTCATTATGGAGCCTGATGCAGCTCACGCCGGCTTTGCACAGCACAGCATTCACTTGGGAACACAATAACAGCACAAGAGGCAGCAACAGGCACCCAGCACTCAGGGGAGTGGACCTGTGTGCAGTCAGGAAGCATGGAAAGCAGTGGGGAGAGATTGCTGAAAGGCCTGACTTGGCCAGACAGCTGTCATTGTAAACACAGAACAGCTCCATCTGCTTAAAAGGGGCAAATTCCTGGACCAAAGCACATTCCCATAATGGCCGTGACACAAACCATGGCTTTTCCATTTGACAGGCCTGGAGAAGACCTCTACATGTCGGCTGGCACAATTTCTGCTCTGCAACAGGATCTGATTAATAGAATATTTGTCTTCCTGGGTAAAGTCAAGGTATGCTCGAGCATGTACAAACATCACAGTAGGAATGTGCCTCCCCTCTTTTTAATATGTTCTGCTCTGTATTGGCAGTTCTTGGATGCAGGAACCACTCAGTATTTGGCCCTTCACTTCTTACCCCATCCTCTTCATAAAAAAAGAGCAGGGCTCCAGGAAGGTCCAGTTAACTCTCCTGCCTCTGAGCCAAATATTCATATTTCTTCTCACAGAAAAGCTCTCCAGCAGGGAACGGCCTTGTTCACATTATAAAGACAGAGCCAAGAGGGGAAAAATAACAAGACAAGATCTAGAGTAGACTCATACAGAATTTTCCATTTGTTTCACCAAAACACACAACAAATATTTCAATTCAGGTTCAAATTATTTATTTTTTCCCCAATGAGATCTTACTTAGGTGTTGTTGCACATATACATTTTGACAGCCTTTAATTAAAGAACCAGATGTTACACTTCTACAAGGTTTCAAATATTACCTTATGTAGGCCCCACAAATAAAAAATCTTGTTAAAAACCTGATTGAGTGACCTACATAAGCAGAATGATTAAATGCAAGATTTTTGACTGATGAATCTGTCTGAATTTGTTTTGAGGTTTGCCTTGTCAGAGGGGCCATCACATAGGAGAAGAATCCCTTAAACAACGCAGTAAGCGAAGAGAATTGCAACACTGATAACCATTCTATCAAAATTTCTTTCTAGGAATAAAAAAATGTTAGTTTTTATCACATGCTTTGGTTTTTTAGCATAATTTTCCATCTTTGAGCAATGACTGGCATATAAAATAAAACCGCTAATTTGCTACACTCGAATTTTTACTTTCACAAACTATTCTGCTTTAAGCAGTATCTGCTGAAACCTGTATTTTGCATATGCTTCAGAAGTACTGCAAGGTACTACTGTACTGCTTCTGAGGGCTGTAAGTGTTCAAAAATGGTTAAGGACCCCTAATGACAAGCAATACCACATGAATTCTCCACACGCTGGCAGAGCATCTGCTAAAACCAATTAGGTCGTTACTCAATTTCTCAATTTTTTAAGATGAGAGAAAATATATAAACCCTAAATTTTCCCATATTATTCCAATAAAGCCAACCCTTTTAGCATATAAACACAGTGAAATTATTGAAATGATGCCTGTCAACAAAACCTTTACATTAAAACAAGGATAAACAACATCAAGATGACATGTAGTTGAGAGAGTGTTTCATCTCAAGACCACTCCACTCATTTTGAACAGGTTCTTGGACTCATTTTAGGCTGTATTTAATCCTGTAAGTCCTAGTAAATTTGAGTATAATAACACTGAAACCTTGATTGTTATCTGCATCTCATTTTCCCACCTTAATTTAGGTCTAAAAATAATAGTTTAGAGCCTTAACAGCTCAAATATTTCCCCATTAGCAGAAAGCTAATTCCTGAGCTCATTCCAAGGGCAATTAAGCTGGAAAAGCAATTAAGGTTTCAGAAATCCCTGACAGTAGGAAAGGTTCAACCTAATATCCACAAGTACATGAAAACAAAACATATTTCAGGGTTATCAAAAGAATATGGCCCCAAACTGTGGCCAAGAGCTCACAAAAGCAGATTTATTAATAGCCTTGCTGTGGAAAGCGCGTTTCCACCTCAGGTGTCATGTAGGTCCTGGAAAGCAAACTGTCAGCTCAATGCAGAGTTAGCCCATGCCACAAGGTCAGCTGAAGACATTTCTTGCTCGAGAGCAGCCCTCTAAAAGGCCTGTGCATTGCCCACACCATCCATTGAACTCAAGTTGTGCAACCTGCCCAAGACCTCCTATCCTTTTGCAACGCTGCCCTACAGAGGTTCCCTTCTTCAAAAGGTCTTGCTAATGTCTGAAGCTTTTAGTCCTCATACCCATCATCATCACCATCTAAGCTACATCCTGTGAAAATTTTGGGGTTTTGCCAGTTCCTCCCACACTTCCTTACTCTCATGTTCCTTCCCCCTGAGTAGGATGAAATAGGAGGGCCTGGGAAGACGACTGGAACAGAATATAAACAGTAGAGTTTATGACAGAAAAGTCAGCTGTGTTCCAACAATCATCTGCATGATCTAAGAGGTGGGGAGCAGAAATATGAGGTTTACAGGAAAGTCCTTAAGCACAAAAAGAACAATTTTTTTCCCCCTGTATTTTCCAACACCTACACACAAAGTAATTGACCTTAAACCTCATGCAAACTTCCTCACCAGTCTGACTGAAGTAAATTTGAAGGCTGGAGTCAGTTAAACCACCTTTCCTTGAACCTTGCAGTCAGCCTGAACTTCCAAGGTAAACTGAGATGGCCACGTGAGTGAGCTTTCCTGAAAGAGTGTCAGTATTTTCCATTAGCAGTCAGACTAAGAAACCAGTGAAATATGCTCCACTCAGCAATTCGGCCCTTCCGTAGTAGGTTCCAGCCAGCCTCTGGAAGGGCAGATACAAACACCAACAAATCAAAACCAGAAAGAGGAGAGCAGTTTTGGACTTCAGCTGCAAGTGGTGGAACTGTTAAAGCACAGGCTAGAGAGGCACGTAGGATCAAGAACTCCTCATAATGAATGCCTAACACATCACGAAAACTAAGAGGGAAGCGTATCCCAACCCAAATCACTCAGCAGTTCAGAAAAATCAAGTGTGTGAGAAGAGAAGAATACTTGCAAGAGGGGTGGATGGTTTTCGTGGTTTGTTTCTCTGGGTTTTTTTTAATCAACAGAAAAAGTCCCAAGTCCTAAAACCTTTGCTGTTAGTGCCAGTACTTACTGGTGGTTTTCTCTGACCAGAACCCGATCAAAGCTGACCAGTATTTTTCCTGGATGCCAAGCTGCAGTAATTTTCACACTGCTGATGCCATATTTGCCTTATTGGCTTCAGGACTGCTAAAGGCCCTTCCAGAACTAGGCAGTTATCATCTAAAAATAATAATCCCCAGCATGCACTCATGAATCGAGCCATGTTATAGCACATTGCAAAGAAGGGAGATGCCATCTGTGAACCCAAGCCAGTTTATGCCAGCTGAACCTCCAATACAACTGCATCTCCCTGTCCCGAAACATGACTCTTGGCACCCTGTACTGCAGGGTTTCCTTTGCAGCACTCATTATAAACAGTATTTAAAAACAGAAGAGAAAAGCTTATAGCCTAGATGATAGCATATAACAAATTAGTTGTGCTTTTAATCTTCTTGTTATATCTTTTCTAATTCAGGAGTCTTTGCTCCTGGCGCTGTTGCGCACAGATTTAAAACGTTCAAACACATGCACAAGCCATCTCTCCTCATCTCGTTTTCAGCTTAACTGCAGCTTTCCCATACCTATTAGCCTCAGAAATACAATCAGCAGGAAGGCACCTCCATGCTCTGCTCACAGGAATAAAGACGTTTGAACAGCTCCTGGGTACGCATGGGTGACCAAAATGTGCAGATCATGTTGTCACTTCTTGCTCAAGTCAAGTCCCATAGAAATGGCTTGAATGAAGGTGCCAGCCTACTTGGCAAGGATAATAAAATTGATGAATAATGATACATCTTCTGTGATAGCAATTTCATTCGCTGAACAGATTTGACAGTACAGTGAGGTTATTATGCATTATTTTTAGTACTAGAAATCAATAGCACTATTGTCCTTTTCAGTTAAATTTGATTTAGATGAAGCTTAGTGTGCAAAGAATAATGAGGAACACTGCCTCACATTAAATGGAAACAGAAATCATGTTCTTACCAGGGTGTGTTTTATGATAAGGTGATTGTTCTGTGAACAGCTTCTTACTTCAATATTTTGGATGTTTAAATAAAGCGTGTGCTCAAGACAGAGGGAAATCTTCTAGGAAATATATTTCCCCTGCACAAAGATGACAAATTCTTCAGTGAGGAGATATGTCAATATGGTTCTCAAGGGCTTCCTGTAGAGAAGATGGACATTGAACTCATGAGGAAGACTCCAATTGGGAATAATTGTGTGATGTGGGCATCTTTCCTAGCTTGAGTTTGAGTTCCTTGTTCTAGCAATGGCTTGAGCCTGGGGCTTCCATCATGGGAATGGGTACCCCAGGCTATCCTAGTGCCTCATTCTCAGTCAAAAACTTTGCAAAAGCTGTCATTTTATTTTACCGAAGAATGGATTTTTTTCATACAATCTTTTAAATGTCAAACATTTTTGTACGGCAGAAAAACCATTTTCTCCTAATCAAGGGAAGCAGCAGGACAAATTTTCCTTAGAGAGCTCTGTCAGAGGACTTCAGTTTTCATCTGTGAAACAAGCAGCTAAAAAGGTCACAGTTCCACCCTCCACAAAAAAAAATGCAAGTTGCCTCCTTTTCTCTGGTGAACAAAACAGATACAGTGTCTTTGTACAGTAACGCTGGTTGACAAATTGCCCAATCATGCCCGCGTTTTCCCAAGTGCTAGGAGATCTGCTTCCCCCATACTCAGGCTTTGGTCTTGCCATCTTTTGAAACTGCATCTGTGCTGTACAAAACTCTGCTCCGCATGAAAAATAGAAGAATGAGAGGCCTCCTGGTGATGATTACACTGATATGGCTCCTATTCCATTAAATATATTTATTAAATTAATTAAATGACAATAATAGTCCCCTGCCTGCTGTGCAATCCTTTAGAGCTTCAAATGATTTCCCAGCTTCTCTACCTGAGTTCATAAAGACTCAAGGGAGCCTGCTGACATCTAAGGACACGTGGAAGAGTGGCAGAACACACTTCTGTCAGAAGCTAGCTGAATGTGTACACCCTTCTGTGAGATACCATGCCACTTACACAGGGTGACTCAACCAATATGCATTGACCTGTTCTGTCCATGCAGCAGTCAGGTAGCAAGAGACGGTTCCAGTCCATGACCTCTGCCAAAGAGAGCATGAGGGGATTTCCACAGACACTGAAAAAGCTGGAAAAGGAATAGAAGTTGTGGCCAGAGCTAAAACTAGGCTGGCACCTTGCATTCAGGACTCACCTGGAAGCAACTCACCGTGAGCCACCACATTCATTTCTCGTGTTAAGCAAGCAGACAATAAGGACCCCTTGTGCCAGTAGATGGCACTCGGCTAATGACCTTCACACACTTACGAGCCAATTCTGCAGTAAATACAGAGCCTGCACCTCTTTCTGTCTGCTCTATGGAGGAGGCAGCATTTTGTTGACAGAGGACACTCAGCTCCATCCCTAGACCCTTTGCTTCACACACGAGTGAAGCCCAGCTCCCTTCTGCAGTGTCCTAACCTGTGCTGGTTGATGCTCATCCCACCCATCTGCAACCCACTCCTAGGCACAGACAGGAGGATAATTCCCTTCTAACCAGCCACCCCTCTCCTCACATATGCACCTGCAGCATGCAACTGATGCAGGACCGACCACTTGGTCTTGAAGACAAACAGATGGGTGGGCAGGCTGGACTTGAAGTTGCACAATTACTGTTCAAAGGAGAAGGTGGCAACTTGGAGAACAATTCTCTCCCAGACACAAAACACATCTGAAGATCTTGCTTCTAAAAGCAAAGCAAGACCCTGTAAGTTTTGAGTTCCACATGGTCACCATTTAACACCAGCACACCCTGAAACTCCCACCTCTCTTTTACAGGAACCCAGGCCCCACACACCAGCAGTGTAACATCTTGGCAAAACATTTTCTTACTGGACCAAGCATAATAAGATTTCAATAAGATTTCAGTTCTGTCACACAGGTTCAGGACAAAACAGCTGATCCTTTTGAAAACATGACACAAAGCCAGAGCTCTTCATTAAACAAAAACCCACAAAACTTTGCCACAGATGTTCTCTTCAATAAAGTTTTCACTTCTCCCAAGGCTTTTCTCAGACACTGTTGAAGGACAACTTCATGGCAATTTTAATTCACAAGGACATTGTACCTGCAACATTATTATATTTTTGCTGACATCTTCCTAATTAAGACCACTTCCTCCCTCCTAAGAGGCAGCCTTGACTATGGATCCCATCAAACAGAAGGCATTTTTTCTGAAAGCAGCACTCCTGTGTCACAGAACAGCAGACATCTTGCTTACACCACCTTTCTCCCTTGGATTAGAAAGTAGCAAAGGATTCTCCTTCACTTTGATCCTGTTTTGCTATAGTACCATGCTTTACTTTTGTGTTAAGTATGTAGGACAGGGGAAAAAAAAATTTAAAGGGAAGAATGAAAGAAGGCTCTTGGAAAATAGGACACCATGAGTGCCTCCACTGGAGTGAATATAAACTAGACACCCAGAGGCAAGAGGGGGTGACAGTTTCCACATGCTCATGCCTTTTTTTTTTTTTTGTTNTTTTTTTTTTTTTGTTATCCCAGTAAATAGCCTCACTTTGATGTCCTTCCCAAGCTGAGGTGCCCAACAGCAGACTGCAAGTTGCATTCTATCAATTATGACAGCTAAATTCTTCTTTAAGGAATATTTTTTCACAGAAGACAACTCAGGGCACACAGAGCTGAAATCCCAGCTCTGTCATGAAATGATGAGAAAATTTATTGATTTCTCAGTTTGGAAAAAGCCAGCCTCCAACCAGAAAGCTGATTTTTCTCCATCAGAGACTGAAAACACTTACTTCTGGTAGCATAAAGCTTTCAAGTAATGAAGCTTCAGGCTGCATTACCAATCCAAATCCATTAAATGGTATACTTAATATAGCATAAAAAATACATAAGCATTCAAATGAAGTTTAACAAAAATCTAACCTACTCAGAGTAACTGAAATTCTGCTAAAGCTTTAATAGATGTTGAATTTATTCAGTCTGAGTCAGTGAAAAGCCACAAACAATGTTGTTTAGAGCAGGAAGGAAAAACTTTTTCCATTAGACAGCAGGTGCCTATTCGAATTTTCCACTCCTGTGAATATATGATTTATGGTTGGAGTGACAGATTCAAAATCTGGCCTGGAGAGTGACTGCTGTACACAAATTCCACTTTGGGGAAATTACTTCAAATTCTAAGTACTGGCAAAGGCTCTCCCCCTCCCTCAGTCTGCCTTCTGTGCATGTGTAAAATGCCCTCTAATGAGCACAGATTAGATCACAAGCTGAGCATGTCAACAGCAAAATTGTTGTGAAAAGGCAAATGTCTAAGACAGAAAAAGGAGGCAAGTCTCTGTGGTGCAAAACCTTATCCTTCTTTCTTGCTCTGCACTAGTTTTAGCACGGTGTCTACTTTTAGGAGTCATAATGCAAAAAAGCTCATCACCAGCATGAAGGAATCCAAGATAAGTTATTTAAAAAGAGTTAGAAAACTTGCGTAGAAATATGCATTTCTGCAGGTATTTTAGTAAAAACTATTTTTTCCCACACATTTTTCCATAAGCATAAAAAGTGATAAACCAGAAATTCAAACATTTTTATACAAAAATGTGAGGTCATATATATATATATATATTTAAAACCTCTGCAGCTGCCCGTAAGAACACAAGTGCTTGAACATACAGAAAAAGACAAATATTAATGGAACATCACTATGAAACATTGCAGTGCACCATGCTGCTGTTAAAAACCACAAAGAGCTGGCAAATACAAAAAGAACTACTTTTGGTGTCCAAATAAGAACTTTGGATTTCAGTGCCCATTTCTGGACAAATTATTTCTTTCTCCTGTGTAGCTGTGTGGCTTTGTCTTTGAGGTACATGAGGGCAGGGGCTCTGTAAACACATGAGAGCACAAACCCCAGGTGTTTTTACAATTGCTTCTGCAGCTGTGCAAGCTGCACAAAAGCGGTCGGTCAAACCTCAAATTCTGGAGCAGTTTCAACCTTATTTTCTCTGAGAGTTGCTTTTCACCTCTTACTTGCTATTGATTTTGAGTGACCTTAGTGTCCATTTGTGAAAGAGCAATGATGCCTCTCATCCCACACCCATTTGAAATGGCTGATATCAGCAGGCTTTACACAACTGTAAACAAGATACATGGCTATGCACTTTTATTTGTGGATTTGTGCAGTCAACCTAGTGGCTTTTCATGGCTTCAAAATGCTCCTCTCAAAAATTCTTTGGGACTGTTTGGCTGTAAGGACACATGCTAAAAAGCAGAGTGATTTGTATAGACCTTTGGGCAGTGTCAGAGTGATTAACAGGGCCTGGGTGCAGCACACAGCTGCTACTGAGAAAATGGACCTTGCTGGTAAAGCTGATTGCATCGTGGTTTTGGGAACCCCCCCTGAGGTATAACTGGGGTATCATCTTAGTAGCACCATCTTTGGCCTTCCACTGCCAAGCAGTATCCTCTTTCCCAGCCTTCCCTCCATTTTCCAAGCAGCACCCAGCTGAGAGGGGCTGTTCTGTCACCCAGAGCTGGCCCATTAACCCTGCTGAGGCAGAGCAGTGCAGCTTTAGCCAAGCAGCTTCAGCAGAAGGAATGTGGGGCTTGAAGTGGTTTAACACCAGCTGGCAACAAAGTACCATGCAGTTGCTTGCTCATTCTCCCCTCACATGTGCTGGTGGGGAGGAGAATCAGAAAGAAAAGGTAAATCTAATGGGGTGAGATGAGAAAAAATTCACCAGGACTCCAGGCAATGTCTCACATACAGTCTCCCCTGGCACTCTGCCCGTAATGAAAAAAACATATAGGAGGGATACCCCTTTTAAGTGTCTCGTGGGAGCATGATGAACTAGGTTTGATTTATGAAGCCTTTGAATTACTCACTGAAATGTCACTGTTCCCCACCTTCACTGGCTGTAGGACAGAGCCCTAAACCCCTACAAGTTACCCCACGTGGGCAGTTCTGGAGATGTTCTGTTTGCTAAATCTCTCTAATAAATGGCCTATTTCCCTTGTACCACTACACAGACTTGGATAGTAAATTTGTCTCAGAAACCACTGACTTGCAATCTTCTTTGCTGAAGGTTATTTGTACCCACTGAATGCAATGTCCATGCTGCAAAATTTGACAGATGAAACCTGTTATGTTGACTTTTTAAAATGAGTTTTCTAGAAGAGGTTGTTAAAGCAAAGAGGCACTTATATTAGCACTCCACTGAACTAATATACTACAATTTTACTGAGGTAATTAAAGACAGAACAATCTGAGGATCATGTTAAGGTCATGAGCAAAATCAAATCAATGCATCAAGAAGTTCAAGTGATGAAATCATCAACAGATCAGGATGTAAAATCTAACAACACATACTGCAATAAATGCTAACTTTTTTGTTCAAACCTTCCTTTGGAAGAGGGCATCAAAAAAATTTCTTCCTAGTTTGAAGCTGCAACCCCACTTTCAGCATGAAGTACACTGACTTGACTGAGGAAAAGCACAGATGGATGGATGCTTATGTCCTACAACATGATGTCAACATTAGTTCTGGTCTAATGTTCTTGCAAGCAGCTTTAAGCAAGCACTATGGTTGAGACACTTTTCTGCCTCCTCTCATTCCTTGACCTGATTTCAGGAAGTGTTTTGGAGTGCTGTATCTTTTGTGGATGCACTCTTCTATAATTCTAGCCAAGCCAAGAGAAATTCCTTGTTCCACTAAACTCACCTAGACAACAGCAAGGAACATCAGTGATAAAAGAATGGCCACATTCTAACTTCTGCTATGTTTATCTCAGAAAAAATTCTCTCTACCTTAACAACTGATTTCTTGTCCCGCCCTTACACCTGACCTGCCAGACATATGTCTGTGACCAAATTAGTCTTTGGATAATATCTAGGAGGAGCTTTCTTAAATACACCTCTCTATGCTTGGAGTTCTGTAACTCCCTACCCAATCTCTTCTCTCTTCTTCCCTAAAGAATCAAGATACCTTAGGGATCTAGGCTACATTCATTTTATCTTCTTCTGATGCATGGGACAGACTGTCCATTCTTTCCAATAAAAGTGAAGGATAATTATTTTCTTCTTCACTACCACAACAAAGGATTTTAAACCACACACAGAAAGTTTTCAAGCAAAGGGTATGATAGCTTATGAGTTACCACAGAAGCAAAAGTAAAACCTCCTTATCAATGAAAGCCTTGATTTGTTAATTTTACTCCTCACTTATGTGGGCATCACTGACATGATTTTCATGACGTTGCTTCCTTTCTCAGAAGTTGTTACAAGAAGCCTTGCAACCACCACTCAGCCCTGCAGTACCGATACCCTGCAGCACTGCTAGCGTAAAGCCACCCATTGCCTTGCACCAACTCCAGCTGCCAAGTCAGGACACCCAAGAAGCCTCTCTAAAAATGAAAGGGATGGACTTTTGCAGCTATTTTCTTGTGATAAGGAAGAAAGAGGCACCATAGAAGAGCATGTCGATGAAGGAGGTGTTCATCTTGCCTTGTCATTCTGCTCCCCTTCTTATAATCCATGATTAATAAATGAGGTACCAAGTTATTTGAAAGTAATTTACAGAAGAAACAATGGATTAGGTAAGACCAGTGTGCCCTTGTGTCTCATAATGACTAGTCACAAGATACTCAGAGGAAAGTGAAGAAATACTGCTGTAGACAAGTTTGGCTAAATTTATATTCTGTAAAAATCCTCCTTTTTATCCCAAGTTATTTGTTTAACCTTGAAGTGCAAGGTCAAGTAAAGTCTTCCATGATTAATTCTGCATTGCTCAAAAACTTTCCATTTTTAGGACTCTAAAAATCTTCTCCTTTTCCAGCACTTTTTTTTAGTCTACAACAGCTTAAAGTCTGGTGTGGATCAGAACGTACTCCTTATTCTTAAACTAACTCACCCCTTATTTGTGGTAAGCCTCTGCATTCACAGCGAAAGCCACTATCTCAGAATACTTATATTCTTAAGTCACTTTTTGAGTAGGCTGCTGTTTCCTGAATGCATTAGCACACACAGAACTGGTAATTGACTTATATTGTCTGTCATGCAGACTTTGCTGTCTGCTACAAATATGCTGCAAATTATCAGCATTCCTGATTTCTCAATAAAAAATAAGGAATTAATCTGATGAATGCCAAGTTTGGTTCATGTCACGATGCTCTTGGTGTTATGATCCATCACATGAAAGATTAAACAGAGGTATGCAATGAATCAGATTCATTTCAGTCAATGATCATGATGCAAAATCCTTTCACTGAGTAACTGTCTTCTGCCTGGGCTACATTGGCTTTCAGTGTTTGGATCTACTTGTTCTGATCATGGCTGCAGGTCCTGTTTCTGATCACAACTGGCCATGTAACTACCAGACAAAGGAAATGCTATACACCTCCCACTGACTACAGAAATAACTGCACCTTTCAGCAAATCAAACACAGGGCTACAGATATTAACCCTGCAAGTATCCAGCAGAAATATCTTTTAATCTAAGGTGGGACAGGATCATAAATAAT
The DNA here is from genome assembly GCA_008694505.1 of Cyanoderma ruficeps. Classification (NCBI taxonomy): domain Eukaryota; kingdom Metazoa; phylum Chordata; class Aves; order Passeriformes; family Timaliidae; genus Cyanoderma; species Cyanoderma ruficeps. The sequence continues at coordinate 3,823,541 of VZDJ01000084.1, forward strand.
TTACAAGGAGTTATGACTTTATATTATCTGAGTAATATATCTGGGAGGAAGGACTAGAATCAGCGGTGTGGGTTATTCCCCTCTGAGATCTGCAATAAATTTCTTACATTATAATCTGTTGTGAAAAATATTCTGGTTGTCACGCTCCATACACTGGAGGCATTCTAAGTGGCCTGCCACTGACTCCCCATTGGATGATAACACTGTCCAAATCTCTCATCGTTTCACACTTTCACTCCATAGCTGTGTGCTTGTTACAGCCTGCTGCTATAAAAGTGATTTTTAATGGAAAAGATCTGACAGAAACTTTATGCTTTCTTGACAAAATTTTTATTGGGCTGAATACTGGAATATTACTGACGTAGCTTTGGACAGGCAGCTATGAACTGGGGAATTGCTCTGGGAAGAAGGTGTGGAGAAAGCTTTTATTGCTATCCTTATATCCCTGAAATGAAATGTCCTCAGAGCAGAAGAAGGAACTCTAATGCTGCTATCAGAGAGTGGTATGATCCCCTGGGGCTTATCACCACTTGCATTATCAGGAAGAAGAGAAGTCACAGATTTTTTTCTCCAGAAGTTTAATACCCCCCCAAAATCTCATGACCCTTTATCACCATAATACATAAATGCCTCCTAGCCTTGTAGTCACCCCAGCTGATGCTTTCAAAGTGGGAAAGGCCAGAGACGAAAGTGTCCTGAACACATGGGGACAACACCTTACCCTCCCCCTAATGAACGTGAGGCCCTGTTGCACCTCCTTGCCCTCAGCCACCTGGGGTTCCAGTGCAGGCCTACATCTCATGCTGTAACTACACAAACTGAGGCCAAGTGTGAAGCCAGGCAGCACAAACTGCCCAAATTACAGACAAAATCCCCTCCACATCTTTGTCCTCTCTCCCCACAGCAGCATGCCCTTGCACAGTTCTTTGTTCCAACAGAATTGTTTCAGAGCACCAAAGACGACAAAACCGAGAAATCATTTTTTTCAGCAGTAGGTTTGTAGCAGTCGTTAACTTGCTCAGCTGCAAGGAAAGGTCCTAAACAGCAGCACCTCAAAGCAAGCAAGTTTAATTGCAGTCAAACTAAGTAACAAACCTCAAGTAACAAACCTCAGAGTTAAGCACATTGCTAATCATAGCCCAACCTTTGGAAATTCTAACTCCTGCTGACTTCTGAGAAGTAGGACATTTATTTAGTTTCACCAGGAAAATTTTAATGTCAAAGTCTAACATTCAGATGCAGCCCAAATGTGTTAGGTCTGGATTTATGGAAGAATTTAAGGGCTTAAAGATGCAGATACAGACAGCAGCAGAATTTTGAAAAATGCCTAAGTACCACATATTATGAAAATCCTCTGAAAATCATGCTAGCTAGATATCTCTATCTTGAAGCTTCTAATGCTGAAATGACCAAAGTTCACAGTGCCTCAACACTGTCTTACAAATACTGCTGAAAATATGGCCTTAAGTAGCCCAGGGGTTTTAAAAGACTTAGTTTGATTCAGACACTGAGGATTTACATGGCTATAGGACATGTAGGTACTTTCCTGTCTTAAATCTGGCCCTTGGTGTACATATTGCTCTTTTACTGTTTTTTTTTAATAGCTCTGCTTTTCTCTAGCTAAAAGTGTCATATGAAAATTCCAGTGCTACTTTGCTGGCATCTGTAAGCTGAAAAAAAAATAAACACTTAAAAGAGCTTTTTGATAAAGCCAGATCGACAGTAAATGAAATTACGTGCTTAATCAAAAGTACTGCGTAAAGCAGCAGACTGTACAGAGGTCTCACTGTTCACTAAGTAGATGTTGATCTAGTAGAAATCAGTATCTATTGAAATAAACATTAATTAAAATTTATAAGCAGAATTTACAACAGTGAGCTGTCCCTCAAGGGGCTACCAACTTATTTGAAAAGTATTTTTCACCAGTAGAAATATTTCAGAAATTTCAGCTAAGAAATAAAGAGCATGCAGGTCCATCCCTTAATTGAGAATATGACTTTTTTATCTAAAGACTTCTAACATATCTCCTGAGACTGGCAAAGGACTCGCACTCCTTGCAACATCCTTGGCTCAGTTTTGCAGGGTAAGGATCACCCATGGCCACTTGATTCCCCCCATGAAGCTCAAACAGCAAGAGGACAGTCATGTATCTACAAATTTACTTGAGGAATCTTAACACAGCTTCCCAAAAAACAAACAAGCAAACAAACAAAACCCAAAACAAACAAAAAAGCCCAACAAAAAACAACCCAAACCCCGCTTCCTAAAATCATTTCCCTCTCACGGGCACTGGAACAAGCCAATTTACCTCACATGCTTGCCATACTGTGGGTTACAGCAACACAGAATTGCTGGCAGGTATTAGAGACACCTCTTTGTCAGTAGTCAAGCTACTGACATACTCCATTCAGTACCTACAAGTAAACAGGTCTGTGTAACCGCATTAAAGGATATTCAAAAGGAAATTCCCAACTGCACACTGCCCACTGAAAGAATTGAATACTTAAGGCTGACGCTTCCTGCTCATAGTAGCACTAACAGCTGTGACAGAAACACACCATTTGCATTGTCCAGAATAAAGCCCTGCTCACTGGAACAGCAGAGAAAAACAAGAAGACATGTAGCAGCATTTGATCATATCTGAAAAGCCTCTGCTCTGTGATAGTCCTGTTACAGTACTCATTGGGTGTCAAGCCTCTCCTTTGCTGTGAGTTAGTGGTGCAAGGCTTTATGGATACAAGCAGACCAGTCAGGCAGCAGCCACTTGGACACCTGTCACCAGGAGCCCAAAGTGGTGAAAGCCCAAGGCCCAGATTTATTTTCCTGACAAGCCATGTCACAACAGTTACTTCATCCTGCCAGCATTTATATGTCACAGGAAGGTCTGTCTGAAAAACAAAAATTGTATTTCATCACAAACATTGAAGCTCTGACATTTGGTTCTGTTGCACAAACAAGAGGATATGAAGAACTTTTGTGGAAAAATTCTGAAGCAACATGCAAGCTAAACATGCTTTTCCAGAATAGCCAAAGCAACTTCCTGGGATACGAAAGACAAAGAATAAAAACACACAGCACTAAAAATGCAGCTGAAATGCCCACAAGCTATTGAATCATTCACTTTGTCCCCATCAATGTGTAGGTATCCATTGTGTCCATCAAGATGAAACCCACCAAGACAGACTGCAATAAAGTAAAAAAAAAAAAAAATCAAGTCCCTATTCCAAATTATGGTAAGTAGATCTTTTTGCCTGGCAGCTGTGGGCAAGAATGCCAATAAACTAGCTGTGCAGAGAAGCTTCTTTTCCCTTATTGGCTGTGGCCAGATATACATATATATATATATTGGATCTGGTCTTGAAAATATTCTGATTCAGAGTGTCATCAGCCCCTTGGATTTGAGAGAGGATCTTCTCTTCTAAACACCAACTGGAACCATTAAGAAATACCACTTAATAGACTCAAAAGCAGTCAGGAAGAGAAACCAAGGCCACCAAAAATCTCAGCAGCAATATAAAAAGTGAAAGAATAGCAATTTAAGGGAATTTATGTTTTCATTTATTATCATAGTACCTTTCTTTACTCAGAGATTGAAAATAAATGACATGCTCAAGTGAAATACAGAACGGATCATGTTTTTGTGTTGCGAATATAAAAGTGCGTCTGCTTTAAAGTACTCTGGGAGAACTAAAGCTTCAGGTGAAATTCTGCGTTTTCATTTTCACATGAAGATCCTGCTACAATGGCAAGAGGATATGCACTTTGGAGATCAGAGAAGACAGTTCTAGGGTGATTTATTTTAAATCAGTGGACTCACCCCTCACCAATCAGCCTACAGGCAGTCTACTGGCTGAGAAGTTAGGTCCATTAGAGAGTTCTGTACCGACAGCCTTAAGCTACGAGGCACCAAGCTGTGGAGCCCGTGTCTTGATTCACAGATGGATCAAAAACTGCTTAAAGGCATGAAGGCAACTACACATATTTAGACCAATCATCCTATCAGTATCCCACCTCTGACAACAGCCAGTATGGATGATTAAGAATGTAGACGTGGGCACTTACTGTGTTTAAGAGTTTTCTCCTAATAGTGGCCATGTACAGAAGTCTTCTCATTAGGAGGTTACATGGGGACTACGCTGTTCATTGGTCACATATTGACACAAATTTCTCTAATGCTAACTCCATAGCATCCTGAGGCACCAAGATGCATGCAGCATAATTATAACCTGGTCTAAAGAAAGCCTTTTTCTTATTTGATTTTGTCATTCCTCTTCCTAGCTAGTGAGTTGTAGTCAAGTTAGTGTCTTCTGAAGGCATTCAGCATTGCATGGAGCCTTTTACCACCTGGTCAGCCAGGTTAATACACTAATTGAGGTTATTTGTGCATGTTTCATAGGCTAAAGTCAACTTCACCTAAATACCAGTTTGACTGTCAGAGTGAAAGCGCTGAGTGGTGTGGAGGGGTGACCTGTGCAGACCTTTGGCTTTGGGCCAGCTCTTTTGTGACTAAGGAAGAAGCTTGAGACAGCAGGGCATGGTGTGAAGGGGCAAAAGGTCTCACACTGATTTCCCACTGCTTTGCAGCTTCTGTATTTGTGGCCCACACTATGGAAAATGTGATTTCTCTCCTCCTCTACTGGTTGGCTGAGTCACTCATTACCCTGTTTCTGCTTCAGAGTAACAACCTTCGCCCTTTCATGGCTTGCAAATGCCCTGAAAGCCCTTCTGCTGTTGAACCAAGAGAGATTCAAAAAAGCTGTCTAAAACAGGCTGAATTTGATGGCCTTCCAGGCCCTCTGCGAGTGCCATTTGCTGGGAAAGTTGACAGGTTTTCAGAGATAATGGCGATTAATGCAATGACAATGTGTGTGTGTGGAGCTGAGTCACAGGCTGGCCATTTCCATTTGCTGCTGCTGAACAACCACTTCCTAGAGTTGCTGAGTGTATTATGTTGTTGGAAGGTTTGGTGCATGTCATCATGCCATGAACTCCTGGGTCAGCTTTGTGCTGCGATAAGAAAAGGAGCAGCTCAGAAACAATCAACACAAGGCAGTAAATTCAGTCTGTAAGTCTCCCAGGAGAAATTACCCCATACTGAGCTCCAGACCACCGTGACATAACACCTACTGAGATCCCAAAAGACACCATCTGGGGGGTCTGTGCCCTTCTGCCACAACCTTCTATGTGTGAAATCCACAAGAAGGATTAACAATCCCTAAAACACCAACCATTAGCAAACAAAAACTATAGATTGCTTGACTTGTGAACAATAACCCTTAAAACCAGGCTTAAAGGGATGGATATCCAAAAGACACTGTGCTCCTTAAATCCCTGCAATTTCCTGGGCAAGCCTTACCCAAGTACACAGGAAATACCACTAAGATTTTAACTTGATCTTCTCAGGTAACTTCATACACTTCCTCTCTCCAACTCTCCTTCACACCCCTCTCCTCTCCTCACCCAAAAAAAGTTCTTTAAAAGTTTATTTTTTTAATACAAACGACTGCTCTTTAAACACATCACAGTTTTTAGTGCACAGCATCACTGAGTGGTCTAAATAGACGTAGATGGAAAGAGCAGGGCAGCAAGTTGGGGAGGTAGGCTTGCAGTAGGCTGGCAACCATCATGCCCCACCCCTGAGCCATACAGAATTTGGTGACTTTGGAAGAAAGATCTGATTACTCTACCATGATACATAGCCAGCTGTGACCACTGTCAGGACACAGGAATACACGAAAACATACCTATCCTCAGGACTGAAGAGAAAACTGTTGCTAAGGACCACTTTATTAAAAAACCCAGAACACTCAGGAAGAATCAATGGTCTTTTTACTCCTACACAAAATGTGGGCTCAATTTCACAGGAGAAAGAAGCAGAAAACAGAGTGTGCCACCACAAATTAACTTTCACCTATCCTACATCGCAGCAAAAGGTTACTTTCCTCAATTTCCATTTCAGAAGGCACCCACAGGACCCACTGAGCTTACTGTCTCATTGTGACCCTGAGATGCTGTGGCCAACTTAACAAAACGAAAATGACGTGTCTGTGTGCAGCAAATCAATAGCAGAACCAAGAATCCAGACCACTGCCTCTCACTCCTAGCAAAACAGCATGGCATTCTCACTGGCTTGTCCTCCTTCATGTTCTTGCAGAGTTGTAAAATCCTTGCACTGATTCACATCCATCTGTATTTAGGTATGTTTTGCCAGTGACAACTATTTGTGTTCCAAACCACAATGCTTTGCACTGAAGGTTTGTCTGGAGTTTTTTATATGATGAATCAAAATCCACCCTTGTACCTCCACCAGGTAACACTGACTGGAAAGGAAACCTGGTATTTTGACACGCTTGATGTGTTTGATCTTATAAAGCCCACACAGACATACATGGTAAATGACAAAAATATTTTCCCTTGCTTTCTGCCAGGTAAGCAAGGCTTCGCTCTTCCTTAGTAAACAAGTTGTATGATCAGCATGGGAAACGCAAATGCAAGTTTTATAGCTTTGGTGATTTACTTCCAAATCTTTTCTTATTACACTGAAGGATTCACTGAGAAATAGAATGGTTAATATTTGTGTTTGATATGCTTGCTTTGTCTAAATTAAAGAAGTTTGTTGATTACAATTTCAAACTCTGCAAGTGAAACTTCACACTCCTGCAAATACATCTCCAGTTATGAAAATATGTATGTTTCACACATGATGCACAAAATAACCAGAGATTCTGTAGCAAAAAATCAGATAGATCATAACTGAAAACACAGTCCAAATTAAGACTGAATTACTAATATAGTTAAATACACTTATCAATTATATTTAAGCTTACTTAACCCACATGTGCATGAGAAATTCTTGAAATTAGAGAAATTTTAGAAGTATTCTAAATGAAGTTGCTTTGAGGGAGGGAGGCAAGTCACTGTCACAATCAGTTGGATATAGCAGCCTGAACTGCCATTCCACTAGGTAGAAACCTAAAAGCAGTAGATCCTACAGGGCAGAGCCTACCCTCTGCTGTCCAGAAGAAAAGGTCTACCTCATGCCCTTGTGTTGTCACAACATCTCACACAGATAATCTATCCCCTGGCAGATGTCAAAAGAAATTTCATCCCCATCCTCAGGCTCTGACCCTACAATGAACTTTTCTTACCTGTATCAAGTCCTTCATCATCAGATGCTGGCTGGGAATGAGATTTTAATGAGGTCTGAGCCCCTCTGTATGACAAACTGTCTTTCAAACTGTTACATGATAAATGTCATTGTCAGGCCTCTGGATTACATTCCTTAAATTACATGACAAAACCAGGCAGCATTGAAGGAAGATGGTCATATCTGTCAATATGTGTGTGTACAATTGATTTAATCCTACTGGTTTTTAAAATTTTGTGTTCTGATGGGAGGGACAGGAATCTGAAACTATAAACATCTGTTTGTCTTGCATGACTACAGATATGGGGGAAAAACCCAAGAGATATCAGAACCAATTCATATTTGGGTGGCTGGATAATGTACATAAAAAGGCTCTGTTTTAAATTCTTCCATTTTATGGGTGACATCTATTGTTGAGACTGTAATTAGATGGGAACTGCACCTCCTGCTCCCCTGACTATTCACTCACCAGCATTTGCTGTGGTTGCATTCACATACGTTTTCTACTCCCTCTCTATGGATACTTCTGGCAAGTGAATTTCCTGGCAAGGATATTATGGAAGCAGCAAGTTTTAATTTAACATCAGAGAAACACAGACAGAAAGCGTATTTTAAACTCATAAACACTAACAATGCATAGCAGAAACTTGCTTTAAAGAACTACTCTCATTATACTCTGGACTCAGTAAAGTGCCGAGGAACATACCTGTAAGCACTTTATGAAGTCCCTTTGAGTTCTCTGTTTTAATATTTTCCTGAACTGGAACCTCCATCTGGGGAGAGAAACAATACCTTGCTCTAAGTGATGTGCCTAATAAAAATGAATCAGCACAGCTTGCATTTTGATTGCCAATTACTTGCAATCAACTGCTTAGAAAAACTCACAGATCAGGGAAATGCTTAGAAATATTCATTAAAAATATTTGTGAACAATTTCAAGTTTATAACAGAAATAATATCTATAAATAAGTTCAATTGAATATAGGAAAGAAAATGTTAAATCGTTGCCAAATCAGACATGAGGTGAGAATTCTGGTACTTTATTAGTTTTATTCCATCAGTGATTTACTTAGTTCTTACTGTAAGGCTATACAAACTAAAAATTCACCTTGCTGTTTGAATCTCTAATGCTGCAATTAATACCACTGGCTAGTTTTGGAATATGCTACAATAAAATGTTTTATTTGAATGCATCTATATTCACCATCAAAAAACTTCATTAAGTCTCAGTTACAACTGCTACTCAGAATTGAAGTTAGGCAGAATGTATCATAAATACTGAAGGAAAAATTAAGCCTATAAAAAGCATGGCAAGTAATAGAAAGGGAAGCAAGATAAATATTCAAAACCATTTCCATTTCATGTACACTTCTGAATAACTATGAGAGTGGAAAGTACCAAAAATGCTAAAACAGCTATTAAAAAATAACTCTGACCCTTAAATCTGGCCCTCAATCAAGCTGAAAGAACATGCTTACTCAGCATCTTTGTTATGAGAGGATATTTAAAAGGTTCAAAGACAGAAACATTCAAGTTACAGTGAAAGATGAGAAGCTTTGCAAACCTAATTCTCATTTCGGTCCTAAAAATCTTCTGCTGCTCCTTGAGAAGCTGGATAAAAGATTAAGCACAAATTAAAAGTTAAATTGCCCAGTTGTTCCAGACACCTCTTTTTCACAAAGCATTTTTGAAGAAATTAGAGCTTTTAAGGGAAAATTTCCTATTTCATAAAAATTGTTTCAATTATTTGGATGAAGGATAAGAGGAAATGGAACATCTTCATGGCCTTTCTAAAGTCTGAAAAATAGGGGCTTTTTCTTTCATGGAAAATGAGTACCACTCTGTCCAGGGATACTGGATGATCTATTTAAAACACTGTCTAAACAAACAGCTGCTAGAAGTGTGTTTAGTTCAGTGGTTTTTCCATGTGAAAGTCACTCCCATCAGCTAAACTGGCAGCCTGAGCTTCCTATCTGTTGTTGCTGATTGGGCAACACTTGTGAAACCACCTCATACTTGCATCCAGCAGCAGGGAAAATTTTAGCTGACCTTCAGGGCATATCTCCTTTCTCTCAAAATTACTAACAGAGATCAGCCTACCACCTACTCACCATCAATGGACAGAGAGGAATAATTCGGCAAATGTAGGTATGGGAGCTGTGTCACTGCTTTGGAAGGGATTTATCCAATGGATGCATATGAGAGGCTATGTTCAGGTGTCTCTATTTCAATCACAGAGTAGAGGTGAGCAGAAAGATCAACAAAAAAGGTTTTATTGCTGACTCTTAATCTTGCCACTGTCTGCTAAATGTAGCAAGTCATAGCACTCTACAGTTTCTTGTCATGCCAAAACCACAGTCAAATTCAAGGTATATTTTACCACAAAAGTCAAAAAGACTTTCACTGCTGCTCCTAGTGACTTTCTAATTGTTGTCTTGCAGTTTGGCACCATTTATTCTTCTATTATTTCTTTCCTAAGAGTAAAATATCATTTATATTAAGTAGGTGACAAAAACGTTAACTTCTTTTTAAAGAGGAGAATGAAATTAGGAAGAAGGCGAATTGAATAATGGCTGTATTATTCATGGGAACGCATACCTAATTTATATAGTGCTGCTAGTATGCCATCTAAATTTGCTGTAACTCCAATTAAGCCCATTTAAGTAATGAAAAGAACTGCTCTACTGTGTCTGGTTATTAATTTCATGGTGTGTTTTACATATCAGAAAGTAAAACCATATTCCTAACTGGTATGGTCATTTTACAACAATTACTAGCAAAACTTTCCAAGGTGCAAAAGTCCTTCCAAACAATATTATTTCTAGATCCTGTGATCAGATTTTTAAGTACTGGACAGAAGCTTTGGACAAAAAAAAAATAAATCACAGATAAATTAAATCTGCATGAAAGTGTTTAGCTATCTGTCTGGAGATGAAATTTTTAGCAACACTAACCAGCCCTCAAGACACAGAATTTTCTGCAAAAAATCAAGACTCTAAGTGTCCCTATATTGGAAATCCATAAAATCAGGTAACAGCTTCGAAAAACTTGGGCATTTGAAACCCTTTGGAAAATACAGAATAAGTAAAAAATCTCTTCAAGTTTTTCTTACAGGATTTTAAATGAGGTTAAACAATCTCAGCTCAAGACAACAAATACCACTCATACTGAGAACCAATTCTGGAGAAGGGGTAACCTGTATGATTTTGAATGGCAGTATAAAGAGAATTAAAAAATCATTAAATGATATAGTAAACCGATGTTTGTTTCTGTATTTTAACCAGATGAAAACAGGCAACTCCCACACTTATCACCACAATGAAGTGGCGTAAGCCTGTTCAAGACGGGGCCCAACCTCATCAAGGACACAGAAGGACTGAAAAAAGAAGTGCAGAAGGAGTGATATGGAACTCCGCAAGTAACTCTCCATGAAGCTAATGACTCCAACCACATAGGAACTCAAGCAGCTGTTATTTGTATTAGTAGCATTCACACACATCAGCGTTCGCAACTCGATTTTCAATCCATTAGTTCTTTGCTAAGTCTTATGTAATTAATTTTTACTTTCTCAGCTTTTTATCCCTAGAACTACCTTCAGGAGGCCATTTCTCCTTTTCCTAACTACCAATAGATAAAAGTAAATCTATTGAGTACAGTTAGCGATAACATTTTGGAAAGCTTGAAACTTTCTCTACCAAATATATCACAACAGTAAATGTGACATCCAGCAAGCAGGGAAAGAGAGAAGCTAAAGATAGGATTGATGCAGTGGGAGCTAGTTATGCCAAGTGTTGAGATCTTACTACCTGAATGTCTTGTCCATTTGACTCTGCTTAGACAGCCCATGTCCTTCCAGGAGGATCACAGGAAAGGGAGGTGATCTGAGGGTCAGTGCTGACACACTGCTTGCCCTTACATTCCTCAGGGAAATGAAGTCATCAGAACTAGAGAGGCACAGGCATATGCATCCCTCATTGCTTAAGACTTGATATTCCTGGGTCAGTACTTTTCCTTGGTGGTGATTTCCAGACACTGAAACTGTTAAACAGCATGTAAGAGCAACTTTCTTTGAGCTTTGGCAGCTCAGAAGTTGCCCTTGGTGCTTCACATTTTGTTATCAAAAAGAAATGAGGCAGGCCAAGGAAGGGGAAAAAAATGCCCCAACATACCAGAGCATATCAGAAAAGACCATACAGATCCACATCTATATAAGAAAACTGGGGAGCCAAGAAAGCAAAAATGAATATATATCATATATTTCTAGATCTCTAGCACATGGAAAGGCTTAAGTTGTCAGGTCAGCTTTCAGTCTTACCCACTGTCCTCAGAAAAGTGTGTCCTCACACAAGGCACAGATATGTTTCTGGCTTCCTGATTAAGATCCCTTTCCTGTACCTCAAACCCTCCCTTGTCACAAATAATTTAGCTTCATTTTTCTCTTATCCCTTTCAATTAATGCTTGTGTATGCGTGACATTCTCTTATTACTCAGGTAGGGAATTATGAAAAAGGAACTTTTAAAAATCAGAGCCAGTGTTCTCAGGCATGATCTTGCACTGGCCAGGTCCCACAGCCTTCAGTTTGTTTCTTTTGGATCAAGGAATACCTCCAAAGTATTGCAGTTCAGCTGTGCCTGGAGGAGCAACATCAGGCACACCCCTCCAAAGAGGGATTCACAGAAAAAAATCCAGCTCCTCCTCCACCATGTTCCTCACCCTGCCCACATTGAGGTAGTCAGGCCACAGGGCAGAGGCACCTCTAGCTTGTTTATTTCTGGAATGAATATTCACGTTTTTTATCCAGAGGGGCTTGACAGAACAATATTTTTTTATAAAAATTAGAGGACAGCAGAGCCAGCTTAGAAGAGGATAGGATGACAAATACAGATACAGCCCATCAAGAATCTGATCATCTTAGAACAAAAAGGTCACATGCCCAAATTTCCCGGTTTCTGAGTGTGAAGCTGGGGCATGGCAGCTAAGAAGGGGGATCACAGCCAAAAAATGAGCATTAGACCAAAAATACCTGAAATTTTAATGCTCAGTCCTACAACCGTGTGCCAAGAATCTAAGCCCCACTTCTTGTCCACCTAAGATATTTAACCTCTGCTGCTCCTTCAACTAGGCTTCAGGCCTGCCAGCATCATGGCAATGACTGAGATTGCTTCCATCATCAGCTCTGGGCTAAGTCACTGTTAGCAGAAATGCCACTGCAGGACAGATGAGAATACAAGCTGAAAAAAGTGGTGCTGCAGTCAAGTGGCCACTGCAATTGCAGCTGCCAGTGCAAACAGGTTTAAAACAACAGTATCATGACCATATGGCCATCGGGTGCCTTATTTTATGCACACAGGCATCAAAAACTGCAGTGGGTACCTTAAAGAATGAATTAACAAAACTCTGACCATATTTCCACGCCTTCATGCATCTCCAGTCATTCCCCAGATATTGCTAGCCAAGAGGAATGAAAAGTAGGGATGACTAAAACATAGAGGGGAAAAAAATCCTAGTTATATATTAAATACTGATTAAAACTCACACTCTAGTAGTACAGGAGTGAAAGTTAAGGTCACTCAAGCTGTTAAGAAATGTGATTATCTCACGTTTGTGCCAAGAAAACTTTAAACTAAGCAACACTACTTTGTAGAGTATTAAAGAGAGGTCAAGAATCGGATACACATGTTCATCACAAGATGAATGGATTATAAATAGACTTTTAAGATGGCAATAAAATCATTCATTACACTTTTAAAATGAAAAGATGGAGTGAAAAAAGCAACCAATGTAATAATTGCTATGAATATCCACAGCTGGCAAGCAGCTGGATTTCAAATGGGCTTTCTTTCCCAAATGCCAAGAGCATTTAATTCATTGCTGTGACTTCCTTTGTGAATTATAACTCCTGCAAACACTGTCTATTAGGGTGATATACACGGCCCCTGCACATTCTGTGCACAGCACACTTTATTAATCTGTGGAATAGCAAAACAGAGGGGATGCCTATGACCTACATCATCAGAGCCATCTCTACAAGCACAACATTGACAAAACATTTCATCAAAGATAAGCTTGCTTCTGGAACAGTTCTTCTGGAAACAGAGGTTGTTTGAAACAAAAGGTGACCTCTAGTAAAATTAAAACCCTGCACCCACACTTTGGGAAAAAATACCTTATTTGTGAAGTCTGTGACTCTTCTGCATACAACAGTCATGCACACAAACCCAAGTTCCCACTTGACCAAAGAGAATAGGATTAACTCAAACCAGCAAAGTGTCAATGACTTACAGTGCTGTTTTCTCTCCTTGCATTAAATGTCTTTCTACACTTACTGCTATAAGTATTAATCAGCATCTGCAAATGTGAGTGGTACCCAAAACGTATCATGTTCCTTCCTGAACAGCACAAAATAAGCTCCAGGTATCTGCTGGCAAAGGTCAGTGTTGCAGCAGTAGGTACGATATCCCCAGGAGCCAAGTTCCACTGAGTGTTCTGGATAAGCAACAGAACAGATTGCTTTGGGCATCTCCAGACCTAAGGGGTCTTCGGAGTCATCTGCCACAGATAACCTCACAACAGTGCTGCTGCGGCTGCAGTGCTCTCAGAACACGGGAGCATGATAAAGTTTGCAATTACAGGTCTCAAGATCTATGTCTATACTTTCCAATAAAGCTCCCCTATTCTTTTTCTGCTATGAAGGATAATAGATTAAGCTGGCCCTGCACTGCATCAGTGCAAAAATCAGAGGAACTCTTGGCATTCCTTCCTAATTTCTGTGAATCTCGAACTTTGAAACCACAACACAGAATACAGCCTTAACATTCCAAGACGAGGAGTGTTTAATAAGGCATAGGATCCAGAGGTTCCACGGAAAAAGCAGCACAGATCAAAGAATTACACCCTCCTACTACATAAAATCCATGTGGACTGATGCAGGAAAGTTACTGTGGTTGCTAAAACGATAACTGAAGGGCAGGACAGGCACAGGCTGTGCCTGTATTATTTCATCAGCCGCAGCAGGGCTTGGGCATCTGTGTTCCACTGCAAACATCAGTGTGAGCAGCAGCTGCCTTAAAAGCTTTATTGAAAAATAAAACATGTGGACACATTTGTAGTGGCAGCATAGTATGTTCAGGAAAGATGGCAAATATAAAGCTAGCTTTGAAGAATAAAAAGTCCCCAATATAAAAAAGAGTTAAGTGAGTGGGGCATCTTCTGAAACCAGAGTCTGAGTTCACATTTATTCAAGACACCAAAAAAATCCTTTTGTTTTTGATTGCTACAAGCTGTCCTAAACCCACTAATTTGGGGCTTGTAGTGGAACCTCCTAACTAGTGTAACAGTCCACCTAGCTAAAAAAATATTAATTTATCATCACTCTACTCAACTGGCAATCTTTGACCCAAACCTACTGAGTGAAATTACTGTCATTTCAATAAAGAATTCCATCCCTGCAGGTATTGAGCACACAGAGACACACTCAGATAGAAGCAGACAGTGTACTCTTCATTGTAGAAACAGAAGAGCCTTGTAGCATTGCCTATGACTGCCTGTAGTACTTACATATTCATTAGCCCTGTACTAGAGCATCCTGTGACTTCTGCTTTTTCCTTGCAGGACTTTTGCTTGTATCCCCATGCTACTGATAAAAGAATTAAAACACAGGGAGGCTGACTTGCTCACATTCACATGAGAGCACTGCCTGAGTGTCAAGCTAAACCTGCATCTCCAAACTGCAGACAAGCCTGCAAATGCTGGCTGGCTTCCTTCCTTGGTAACACGTTTGTGTAGAACTTGGTCACTGCGCTGATATGGTGATGGGAATTGCTTCAGTGTTTACATAAACCTTGGGCTATCACAGTTTCCCTGTCTGGCCATCAATCCATTCTCCTGGATAAGAAATCGCTTAATATGTGTTCTGCAGCAGAGATAAAAGATCCCAAATAATCAGAATGGAAATGCTTCTATGAGCACAAGAACTACTCTGAGCTATCCAGAGAAGAAGGAAACACTTTCTCTAGAATACAACACTCAAGGAGTGAGCATTGAAAGTAAAACAGGAAAAATAAGTGAATTAAACTTTGGCATCTCAGAGCTAAGGGAGAGAGGCAACAGGTTCCCAGACAGCACAACCCATTAGAGGCCAGTCGGAGAGCACTAACACCACACTGTTATAGTCACTTCTGCATGCACTGCTTTCCCTCAAGGGTTACTTGGATATGGTTCATGCTCTTCCCAAGCCACCTTCCCTAGAATGTGCACTCAGTCCCACAGGATTCGGACTTCCTGAGTCAGACGTGCATATTTTAGCCCCATAAATTTCTCCAGTTGTTGCTTTTAAAATCGCAAAGTTTCAGCATTTATGTTGAGACAAGAGTCCCATGGGAACCTGGGTAAGATAGTCCATATGATTTATGACATCATGGCAAGGGGAGGGAGTTTTATTTTTATGTAACCCAATTTGTAGCATTCCTGTTGCAAACAAAGCCTTTAAGATGTTACCACAAAGGCTAATTTGTGAGCTTTAAAAGAACTCATATATTCTCTATGGTAAAATATTATCCTTAGCTGATTTTTAAATTTCTCTAGTTTTAGACCCAAAATACTCCAATTTTCCAGTTTCTAGCATGATAGCAGGAAAACAGAGAGCCTTTGTTCCTAATACTGCCTCTTAACTCTGCTTGTCCAGGTTTATACCCTGTGGTATGCAATAGTAACAATGCAGAAAGCAATTCAAAGCTGAAAATACATCAAAAGCCATATACAGCCACAGGATGGACAGAAATCAACAGAGTCCAACAAACTGTATTTCTACCTTCAGAGCTTTCTTCAATCTTAACTTTATTTGGAAATCTTACTGAAACCTAAGTAGGAAAAACAGTTTGCAACTCTGTAAGACAGATCTGTATTTCACAATAACTTTTTTCCTATTAGTTACTAAATTGTTTGTAATCTACATAATTTTTACAGCATTCTTTTTTTTTTTTTTTTTNTTAGTCTTAGCACCTTGCAACAGAAGCAGCTCAATTTAGGGGTGTTGCAGCTTTTATCTGGTTGTTTTTTTATCTGCTTGTTTGTTTGTTTCTTTAAGGAAAACAAGCTCATTAGAACAGCTGATGGAAATTCGCACCATGGCAAGTTCACAGTGCAAAGTGCAAGTCGGTAAAGCAAATTCAACCTGACAAAGGAATCAACAAATGATATAAGAAAAGGTATTTTCTCAGCTACGAGAAGAAATGCAATGCTATGTTTGGAGCATTGGTGGCACAGCGATTTTGCTGGTTAGTGAGACAGAGGAAGTGTGGCTGAAAGTTTTAATTTCTTTCTTTCCTGCTGATTCACTACCCATTAACAGCATCCCCTATATGGAACATAAACTGTCAAAATGCCACTGAAATGGCTGGTTTATTTGGACAGGCCTCAAATGAGGAACTCTGGCTGGCTGGACACTGACTGTGTCCTACTAGAAACCCTCATCCATTCAGTTCTTTCAGCAAGAACAAAAATGTCCTAAATAAACACCCTGTATGTAAAATTCTGCTAAAGGAAAGGATAAGCTGTGAGAGATATTAGATCTATTGCTTAATACAGGATTGGAGAATGTTAATGTGTAGGACTTGGGAAGCAATATGTACAGAATACAAAGAGAAGCACATGACTGTTCAGAACACCACCTGAGCACAAATTTAAGGGCACTTCAGTACTGCATAGATTATGGAGGCCCTCTTCACTTGAGCCTCCCACTAATAGACTATTCTATGCCAGGAGGAAAGAGGACACACTATGAACATTGCCAAACATTCCACACCTAAAAAAGCACAGTTAGAAATTTAGACTCCCTGAGCTTTCTACACAGTCAATGAAGAGAGATTTCTCCAAAAAACAAAACGGGGTGTTTTGCCAAAGTTCCCTTTACAGTCAACAGAGAAAAACTAACCTAATTTGTGCACAAGAAAACTAAGCTAGTTGCATTAAACCAAGAGGTATGAATCTCCCTCTGCAGTACAACACACAAACATCTGTTTCAGCATACGCATCTGGGAAGACAAGAAACAAGCTCAAATATTTCCAAACAACAGGACAGAATGTGGTCCAAGGTAGACATCGCAAAATATAGTGGTACCGAGACTTCCAACTTTTGCCTGCCTTTTCACTGGGTAATATCCTCTCCCTACCTTTCTAGGTAGGACAGAGAAGGCAAAAATGTACAGCTTTGCTCGTTTCCAGCTGAAGCATCCAATTCTTTTCTCTGTATCTGTGCCCATCTCTATTGTCTGGTGTACAATAAGTAATTTCTAGCCAGGGTTGTAGTTCCAGGAGAAAGTCCATAGTACCTCCAAGAAAGCTAAACAGGGTGAAATAATCTGCACATCCTTTAAGATTTATGAGGATGGCCTCTAACACATGGTGTGAAGATAAAAGTAGAGATGACTGCAGAGAAAACATTTGTCTTCTCTGCTGCAATTCTGAATATTAAATATGGATAGCTGAGCTCAGCTTTTATTTTGCAACCTGCAGGACGCCTACCTAGTGTTTTTTGGCATATTTAACCTTTCTTAATACTTCAGATTTGGAAAGGCAAATCCCGTTACCACTGTGCTCAACTACATTCATGTCCTGTCAGAATCAAGATTCAACACACACTCAGTTACTCCACTTGGCTGTATCAGTTACATTTCATTAACTCACACTTTCAAATGCCTGTAAGCTGAGACTTTAATCCTCAACATGGACACAATGGTACCCAAATGGAACATGTAGATCCTCATTTTAAGGGAAATTAATCACCAAATGAAAACAGAAGTGGTTTCCAAACTCAAAAGGCAGTCCATAATTTGTTGAGCCATTGTTCTCACAGGTGGATAAATAAAGTAAAGATACATCACTTTTAGAGGAGAAAGGTTAAATTTAAACCTTTAGCCCCCATAGCACTCCTGGAAAGAGACAGGTTATATCATGCAGCGAGTCCCACCACAGTCACTCTGAGGAGCACTACATAAGATGGAGAGCAGATAAGATGATCAAGCTTCTGGCCACATCAATCAGCTATTTTGTAGTACCCAAGCAGAGCATAGAATAAAGTCCCCCAACTCAACAAGCAAAATGAGAGGAAATAAAACTTAGGAGGTAAAAAAAAAAGTCAAAATGCCACCTTAAACCTTCTCTTAGATCCAGTTTGAAGCCAGTTTTGCAATATGGGCACTGAAATCACATAGAAACATTAGGTAGACCTTGGATTTAACAAAGAAGGAAATGAAAGGAAAGATTGGTCTGGAAAAGGTGCATTGCACTGAGGAAGTCTCCGCAATTATCAGAACTTCACTAATGGCAGATATGTGACCTCTCCCCATCCGTTTCCTTTTCTCTTTTATGCCTTCTTCTGTTGATTAGTTATTAGCTGCCTTTTTCTCCAAGACTGGGTTTGGTTTGGTTCTAAATAAACAAAGCAATTTGCACTAGGGTGCCCTGTTTCCTTGTAGACTACAGATCCTACCTTAATAAACTGATTATATATTCATATTAATGAGAATCTGGTTTATCTGCCTATAATCACTGCACTATGGGCCATGGCCCATTCCTAATGTCACCTACACTGAATTAATGAAGCAGATATCCCCAGCTTTCAAAGTAAGAACTTCAAAGGTGAGAAAGTAAAAGCATGATTTTGCTAATGTAATCAGGAAACTGCACTGGAAACAAAGGAAACAAATTATGTAAATCAGTAACTGTTTATTCTGCGTTATTAAATAAGGAACTGAAGACTGTAGAGGTTTCTGGAATCAGCTGGACTGTTACTCAACTGAACATAAGCAGAACAAAGTCCCAGCAGCTTAAGAAGCTGTGTTCTAGAAATCAAAAGAGAATTTCATTATCAAAGGAGAGGAAAATCCTTCCTGCAGTTGGTTTACCTTCTTTTTTCTGCTTAAAAAATTAATATGAACAAACAGCACAAATTGATAATGACTGACACATGAAATTTAAAAAACAAAAGCAAACAGGAACACTCTGAACTTCCTGTCTATTGTTGATGAGTTGAATAGGGGAATTTCAACAGATGAGATCTCTGACCAGAGCAGAGGGTTGCTGAAGATCAGAAATACCTGAAAAACCCTAATATAAATATTAACAATATAATATAAACATAATAAAAATGAGACTATTTTCTGCAAAGAATTTTAAAATTAAGAATTGTTGCTTCATATGAAAGAAAATCTTGTCTCCTTATCAGGAGTTAAAAGTTTACTTGCAATAGGCATATACTCATTTCAGTTTGCCGGTTTAACCAAGAAATCAACATTTGCCTTATTTTTGGTAACCACTTAAACTTCAAACATTGCACTTCTCCAGATGTCAGTGTGGCAGCCAAACTGCACCTCAATTTTTATGGAAGCAAGGGGAAGTTCAGCAGTCATACTCTGTGATTCAGTACTGCAGTTGCAGAGACTTCTTTCCTCAGATGAATCGTTCTTCACTGCTTTCTTGATGCCTGCAGGGTGCTCCTTCCAACGAACTTCTGACATTCATTACCCCTCAGAAGATATTCGTCCAAACACACTTCAGTTTGCAGCAATTCTTACAAAGAGACCCATAAGATTCTCTGAGATCGTGTGGGTGACCAGCAAGCCGTCGCCTTTGGTTCATGTACTGACATTTTGGGGTGTGGGCTCTTTTCTTCATGGCGCCTTGCCTGGAAGCCACTGAAGCCATTGTGATCTCCTAGGGAGGGAGATCTGGGATATCTAATACCAATTCTCAAGCATTGGCTTTACTGCCAGACAGAAACACACCCTCTTGGTTTCACAGATGCCTGCTAGTTTTCCTTCATCATGCATTCTTGCTTGCACACTCAAGGTTAAACACCTTGCAAAGTGCGTGATTGCTCAGAGCAGCAAATATTTTTGACTTTTCATCTTTTGTAGCTTGTGGCATTTTCTGTTGTCTGGATTACACACATGTATTTTAACTAGGGAAGATCGGCAGGGGTAGAGGTTTCTGGCAGTGCTCACATATTTTCTTATTGTTTTATAGTGATACATGGGTTTTGGCAGGGCCAGAAGGCACTCGCACTTTTTCAAGTGTTGTGTCCAAAGGCACCATATTTGAGAATATGATTTATATGCAAGTGTCCTAATAGGAGTCCACAATGTGGGCAGCTTCTGTCATTCTGTCCTTTCTCTTAACATCTGCCAACTTTTCAAATGAATTCAGAAAAATAGAAATAACTACATTGCACACAAAAATCCATTACAGCCTCCTCCTGCCTGTGAGAGTGTGGTAAACTTAGCAGAATTCAATTAAAGTTTATAGCACACTTTACCAGGAGGGCAATTTTGATGTAATCGTAGACAAAATCAAATAGGAACATTGTCATAATGGCATCAAAGTATGCAGAGACAACACAGCTAAAGAAGGATTTTTGCTGTGCATTCCAGATTTAAAATACTTTTCAAGCTACCCCTGAAGGCCTCTGCTTTGACCTATTACCCAGATAAAGCCAACTTTGACAGCAGGAGGAAATATTCTACCCAGGCTCTGGTGTTTCAGATGCTTTGTGGTAAACAAAAAGAAATCAAAGACAGAATTTAATTTTCGATTTTCCCATAAGATTCTCTGAATGAACATCAGGATTCTGATGTTAAAGATTTTAGTTAAAGTACTATAAATTAAAATATAACAATTCCCTACCATTTGTGCTAAATCTCCTTAAAAATATAAGGTTGCCCTTTGTCCTCCCTACTATCTCCTGGATTCCGGCTTCCTACAGTCACTACCAGAGAAGATAAGAAGTATCCCTGGACATTTTTTTTTTCCTCTGTATCAACATGTAAAATATCTATTAAGGTCTTTTCAGGGACTTCTGCAGATGCGGGGATAGCAAGATCACAGCCACATACAAATGATATACACAATTAAACATGACCTTCAAGGCAAGGCTAAAACACCATGGTGATTTACTGATTATTTTCAAAAGCAAAAGGTCAGAGGTAGATGGGATTTTTTTCCCGAAAACACAAGGGCAAAACAGACAGATTTCAAAGAATGCCAGTTGCTATGGATGTTGCATCCCCTGATATCCTTGCCTCACCACATGAGGAGTGTTTGGGACCGAAGGTCCATGGATAAAACACCTATGTGCATATCAAGATGCGTAAGAGCTGCGCACCTGCAGAATGATTTCCCACAGGATTTTTACCTATGCTTTAACTTGCTTTCAGCTTCCCAGCATGACAAAAGTGTTACCAAGGCCTCCTGCCCAAGGAGGAGATCAAACACACGCCTATTATGGCAGAGGGAAGATAGCCCTGGAGAAACACCCAGAGTACCCCAAATTTGCAAGAAGAGCACTGTGGGCTCATGCTCTAGTCTTTGTGCTGTTGGCTATGAGAGCTCTTGGCCAGTTTATCTATCTGTTATGTCAGCATAGCAGGGTGCAAATTTTTCTGGAAACCTTTAAGCAATTCAGTTATCTTTTGGGAAGAAGGAAAGTTTGTTGGATTTTTTTTTTCATGAAATCACAAAATTGTTTGTGTTGGAAAGGGACCTTTAAAGGTCAACTAGTCCAACCCATGTAGAGTTTGGTTTATAATTGTAAAAGTGTTTCAGGCTCATGGTCACAGAAGGCCCGGTGGGAAAGGCCCAGCCGCAGGCCGGGCGGTTGGAGGTCGGTTGAGAGGCGGTCAGGAGTGAGGAGAGTCAGCTGAGCGACAGCTGGAAGGGAGATTGTGATTGGCTGGAGGGACGCGCGGACAGCATATGAGCAGAAAGGTGATTGGATGGTAGAACACGTGAACAGTGTATGAGCAGAAAGGTGATTGGATGGTGGAACACGCAGACAGCAGCGCTGCAGCTGGACCAGCCAATCAGTGCCTTCTTTCTGTTAAATTCTGTTAGGTCTGGGTTTGGTTTCAGTTATGTCAGGTAGAGATTAAAGGTATAAAAAGGGTGCGATTTTTACAGTAAAGCCATCTCCTTTGCATGTATAAGGGGGTCTCTGTCACTTTGTTCCTCATTGCTACAAACCCACCCCCAGTAAGCAGGGACAACTTTCAGAAGAAACTATATCAGTTTCTTCAGAGACCTATCCAACCCAACCTCAAATTCTTCCAGGGATAAGGCATCTACAATCTCTCCGAGCAACCTGTTACTGTGTTTTATTACAGACATCATAAAAGTTTATTTCCTTATCTCTTATTTAATCTTCTTCTAGTCCACAATATTACCCTATGTATTATTGTAACAAGCCCTACTAAAAAGTTTGTACGTGTTTTTCTTACAAGCCCCTTTTAGGTACTGGAATGCTGCTATGAGGTATCCAGATAGCCTTCTTTTCTCCAGACCAAACAACCTCAACTCCCACCCTGTCTGCAGAGAACAGGTGCTCCACCCCTCTGAGCAATTTTGTGGCCCTGCTTCAAGAGGTCACATCTTTCTTGTACTGAGTACCCCATAGTCAGATGCAGTACTCCAGGTGGGGTAGAGGGGCAGAATCCCCTTCCTCACCCTGCTGACCATGCTGCTTTTGATGCAATCTAGGACATGACATCCAATGAGTAGTATATACATCAAAGATCTCCAATTTAGAGAGAAGGTTGATAATGTTCCATTTCTTGCCCTCAGTTTCTGGAGCAGCAAGAATTTATAAGAATTTGCTTATAAGTATCAGAGACACTATGCAACCCATCTGTTCAGAAGATAAACATAATAAAGTGGGTCCAGCCAAAGGTCTGTCTGAATCAGTATGCTCACTCTGTCCACTGCCAAAAGCAGATGTCAAGGTAAAAGGATTAAATGGCATCCATTCTTCAATGGATCAGTCATATTTGGTACTTCCCCCCACTGAGAAAACTCCCCAGGACTCTGGGGAATCACTTGTCTCCTACATGAATCCATCCAGTCTTCCAGAGAAACCATGCCATTTTTAGTATTTGTAGCATCCTTTTACAAAGGCTTCTAAGCCATAATTAAACCTCACATGAAAACTATATTTGTGTCTTTAGAACCTGGACCAGAGGGTCTGTCTTCTTTCCCATTCCAGTCAGTGTTGTTCCACACCATCGTACTCCCAACAATACCCCATCAGGCCCTGACTGCGCTCTGAAACTTTTCCAAGTTGTATCATGTTCTTTTTGAGATGAAGGGGCCAGAACCACAGAGAGCTGTCAAATTACAAGCCCAGCTTTGTATAGTATCATGATTTTGTTTTCCTTTTCTATTCTACTTTTAATAATACAAATGCTGCAGGGCTTTTTGACTTCTGAGCTGACGTGTTCAGGGAGCTCTGCCATAATCTCAGGTCTGCCTCCCAGGAACTTAATGGCCAGCCCAGAACCCATCATATAATATGTGAAACTATGATTGTTTCCCCTCCATGCATCACTTAACATTTATCTATGTTTAATTTGGTCTGCCCATCTATTGCCTAGCCACGGCATCTCATAAGGTCTTTCCATAAATCTCAGTCAGCCTTCATCTTTACTATTGTGAATAATGTTTATTGATAGCACTAAATCATATCCTTAATAACAGTTCTCCCCTTTTCCATTTCATTTATGAATATATTGAGAATGAATAGATGAATATGAACGAGTTTCAGCACTGATCCCAGCACAAACCTTTGGAACTCCACTGGAAATTTTTTACTACTGTGAAAAAAGACTACAGAGTCCTATTTCCTTGCTGTACACCTTTTAAAATTTCCCTTTGTGTTGCTAAATTAACGGTCATGTACGTAAGCCTCACATGCCACAAGTGCTCTGTTTTCTTACAAGATTTCAGGCTTAAGATATTTTTGAAAGCACTGCAAACATCATTTCACCCCACCTTCAAGTGGGGAGTAATTCATTTATGAATTTTATCTTAGTTGTGCAGCTGGTTTGAGGCTTTTTAGGTTGTTTTCTGAAACAAATCAGTTAAACCTAGGAAAATATTTTCTAACTCATCAAATAGAAATTTTTCGTACTTAAACCTCTAAAAGGAATTTCTTAAAAAGTAAATCAAATCCACAAAGTCACAAACTGACATCTTGGTCCATACCCAAAATTAAACAAAATAAGGTTGAGGCTGTCTGCAACTTCAACAGAGACTTGTCTTTTGTCTTATATGCACAAAACTGTTCCTCACATACCACACTGTGCCTTCAAGGTTTTTCAAAGTGCAGCATCGAGTTGGATGTTTCACAGTAAAAAAAAAAAAAAAAAGCCAGGCTCAATAGAAGCATTTATCTCAAGAAGAGTTAAAAGAAGATTCCCATTTATCAAATAATTTCAGCAAGGGAAAAATTTACATTGACCAAGGCACAAAAGACCAATAATCAGTCTGACCCTCCTCCTCTTCTCCCACATCAGGATCACTGCCAACATAGCTAGAGCAGGTAGAGCTCCAGCTGTGTAAATGTCTAGGGTTAGGGAGATTTTAATCACAGTCCAGGATTTACAGTCATTATGCTCAGCCTCCTCTAGCTACCTAATTGTTGTGTTCAGTTCACACAGAAACACGTTATCTTCCATGCTCACATGACAATATTCATCTTTACATGACACCAAACAGCTAAACAGAGTTGGAAGGCTGATACCCCCCTCCTCTCCCATGTGTCTGGAGCCATCTCAAACAAGTTTCTCAGCCTCAGCAACAATAGCACTCAAATTGGTTGGGATTGGAGGAGGTTTTATGCAACCTGATCTAGCAGAAGGGTGTCCCCGCTCATGGCAGGAAGGTTAGAACTACACAATCTTTAAGGTCCCTTCCATCTCTAACCATTCTGTGATTCTATGAGATGATAACAAGTACCTATTTAATATCAAATTTGAAGGAAACCCTGAAGAATCTCCACGCTGTAAGCAGCAGCAGGAAAACAGATAGCTGCAATTAAAACAACGTGCCTGGGTGACAGTGAGAGCAGTTCCATACAGTGAAGTGTGGTTGTAGCTGGCAACACCACTGAGAGGGAAGCCAGAGAATGATCAGAGTGATTTAATGGAAGGTGGATCGCAGGGTCTGTCCTGCACTCATGAGCAAGATCACAAATTCCCCTCTAACTTCTGGCCTGAGGTGCATACCAACTACCAACACAAGACTAAATTTGGGATCTGCATTTCTACATTGTGTTTCTGGTTGTGCCAACCACACGCCATCGCATAGGACTGTGTATCTACAGCCAGTAGAGAGGTATACAAACCTTTCATTTTACCAATTTCAACACAAAACGTCTTTCCTTTTTATTGCCCTTCATCACAAAGTCAAATAGAAATACAAATAAGTTATGTTTGAGATGGGTATGTGCAGCTTCAATTTTGTAACCAAAATCTGAAAAAAATGCTGATTGAAATTCCCCTGCAGTTGCTTACTCTGAGGAAATTGGGTTCGATTGTCCTCTCGCTGACACTACTCCGAAGTGTCAAGTAACTCTATTAAAGTCAATGGAGCTGTACTTAAATACATCCTCTGGGAACAAATTAGATCTGTGATTTTCATAGTGTACAAATTTCCAACCTACTTCTACGTGATTAATCATATTTTTTAACATCTGTGGATAATTTTTTCCTTCCCAAACTAAGCATCATTGCACTGGCCATTTCTACCCTTTCACAAACACCTTTTAGACAAGTTTCACACCTGCAGCGCATCAGTGGGAGGTGAGATATCACAGGCCCCATGGAATCAAAATTCCTGAATCTTTAAACTCTGAAATTGTTACCCTGAAAAAAACATGTATTAAATTAATGAAAAGTAACAGCAGCTCTCCTAAGGTTCTTTCCCAACCCGTCACTGTCAGATTTTTAATATATTAGAAAGAAAACCAGAAAATTTCAAGGCAAGCATCAAAGGGGAATTAAGAGGAAATGCTTTGGTTATTTATAGCTGGCTATTCCCATTTAGTAGCCTATACTAATTTACTTTTTATTACATCAATCTCTTTTTTGTTAGGAAAGAAAAGAGAAAGTTAATCTTGGCATTAATGCTATCAGATACTGGGGAGGGGAATAGTTATAACTGCATCTCTGAAATGGAAATAATGTTCAACACAGCCATGCAAATACATTCAGCAAACTAAAGATTACTGGCTACCTTCAGGATGACAACTGCCTATATTTAGTTTTCATTATGTGCTTATGTTGTGCAATCTTGGTAAAACATTGAAGAAAGCCTTGTTTTGATTAGAAAAACAATTTTAAATTCCACATAATCTAGCACTATAGATTACACCACTGTCCCTTAAAATATATTCAAGCACAAGCCACAAAAGTCCATAATTTTTTTTCTTTTTCCCCTAGAAGAAATAACTACACTGTAATTTCTTCCCTCTCCATTTATATTCTTTCTCCCATCAGATAGCTAATAGCCACATCTGTCCTTTAGGAAAAAGAAAAGCAGAAGACTGTGTCAGAGTATCTTCACACACCTTTCCCCTCATTTCCCCTCTCTCTCCACCAGCAGCAGGAGAAAAAAAAAAAAAAAAGCCTGAGATTAATTCTTATCACCAACCCTGCAGGGCGGTCATTTTAGGAGTTCCTGAAGCTATTTCTTATGGATCTTCCACCTGCAGACTCTGGAGGTGGCAGTAAGGAAAAAGAAAAAAAGCCCAAGGGTTATTCACCAAACAGCAATTAAATATGAAGTGGCAGTGCCTGCCTTTACTTGCAGCACCTGGCAGCAAAAGCTGAGACTGCAGCAGGACAGAGACTTGCTTTCCAGCTCCTAATTGCTCTCTACAAGCCTTTCTGAGAGTGACAGAAGACTGAACAGCAGCGGTTACCTTAACCCCTTCTTTCTAGCTGTGTATGTCCTCCTCTTGGCTTTCTCCTCCTCCTCCCCACTCTGATTCTTCTGTCCATGGATTTCCCTGCTCATGCAGCAAATCCCCTCCCACAGCCAGGCTAAAGCAGGCACTGATGCCCTTCCATGGACTACCAGGCTGTACCAGCCCCTCCCCAGGCCTGGGACCATCACATGTGCTCGGGGAACCCCAGCAGGAGTCTGGAGATCCTTCTGCTGAAGGCAAAACCCAGCCTGACACGTCTGTCACAGCAATGCTTTGCATAGCTGCCCTAATCCTTCGCCACTAGAGCAAGTGTTTCTATCCCAGGCTAAAGAGGTAAGAGGAGATACATCTTGCACACCTTTTCCCAAGCATCAGGATATGCAGCTGTGATACTTTTAAAAATTGCCCAGAAACTGTTAAATCCCTCATTAACACTGTTGGACTTCAAGAGCAAAAACAAAGAAAAAAAAAGTCCATAAGTCAGAACCAAAAGAAGCCAGGCAGGGTTCAACAGAGACCCTGTGAACTGATGTCACAGCATTTCACACAGTCCCAGACAACATCTCTCCAGCCTCCCAACCCCACAGGTTCCCAGCACTACTGGGCACAGAAGAATCTTCCTACTGGCTGCTGCTGTGAGCCTACAAGGGCTAAATGCTCTGCAGCTGTAGTGGTGTGAGGAGGAGCAAGACGTTCCCACTTGACTCTTCAAGCAGACTGAAGGAGTCTGAGGTTTCATTTAGTCATCAGCACACTCCCAAGAGTTATATATATTGCAGGGGACAAGTAAATGGAATGGTTGGTTTTGGAATAAACCCAAAATGAGGAATTGAGTCTATCTGTGCTGGGCACTTCTGTTGAGAAGGGAAGATAGGGCTGGGGGAGGGTGAAGGGGAGAGAGGGGATGACACAGGTGCCATTCAATAGCTTCCTTGCCTTCTCTACCTCTAGTAAGCAGGACTGCCTGCTGTTCCTTGGGAATAGTTCAAAACCCCCTTTGGATACATCCAAGAGGAAAGCACTCAGTAAAGGAAGGCAGAGCTCAAAGCAAGAGTTGGGCATGGGAACAAGTCTAAACCACAAGGGAGAAGCTCCAATGGAAATTTTCCTGCAAACAGATGCAGATGTCAACCCTCCTCAGGTACCAGAACATCAGGCTAGGGTTAAGTACATAAATATGTACTCACAAAATTTCTCTCAGCAGCAAAATGAATTTCCAGTTGCTGTCATGACTTTGCTGCTGCATCTGAGCAGGACAACCAGGCTTTAAACCAACTCTGGCTCCTAATCAGAGGAAAAAAATCTGCCATGTGAAGCAATTATTTTTCACTTTGAGAGTGCGTATTTTGTTCAGCATTACCAGAACTGAAAAATCAAGATTGAAAGTTATTTTAAATAAAGTCTATGCCAAAGTATTTTTATATTTTCCATAGCTTCAAAAACATGTGGGTGGCTCATAAGCCACTTCAGAAAGGTTAAATGAATAGGGGAGTTTGAAACACCTCAAATTTCTTCCATTTCATCTCATCTCCTTTATCATCATTTCTGCAATGACTCCAAAATCCCCCTGACATTCAGAAAGTGCTCAAAAGGGCAAGAAATGTTTTAAGACATCACTCCTTGAAAATCAATTGAAACCAAGTGAACAAATGCCTTGTTTTAGCTTGGACAGTTGTTCAGAAATGTTCCTGACCACAACTCTACTTACAGATTTATAATTCAGTGCATTCCCAAGAACGAGCATAAGCAGCTTGTGAAATGAGATTAGTCAGGCTCACATCTCTGCTTCTCATTCCAGTGGTATCACTTGGCCATGACCCCTAGGATGAATGTGACAGGCAACATTCAGCCAAACAATCCAGGCCTGCAGATTATCTGAAGGACCAGATCCTCTGAAATTCATTAGCCAGAAGATGCTATCTCTACACCATCTTTTTTTCCCATGCAATTTCTGACAACCCTTGTGTTATCTCAGATTCTTCAAAGCAGAATATTCCAATATCTTCTTTTTGAGACAACTTAAATACAATCCAGCTTCTAAATGAAATCTCCCAGATCACTCAGTAAAAACAAATGTGGTGAAAACAAAGGAGAGAAAAAAAAAAGCCACACAAAACCCACCACAGCAAAAGAATGACAACAGAGATGTGGTCACTTACAAGAAGGCACAAGCAGCAAAACATATGCAACCATTCCAGATTGCAAAACATGTGTTCATGTTTCAATTATTAGATTTAAAATTAAAAGTTTTTAAAAAAGGGTTATGCAGTTTAAAATTTGAGGTAACAGCTAAACAACTAAAAATCACATGCATCCATCGTCAATTCATTAAAATAAGCTATTACAGCCAAGCATTTCCTAATCAGATAATTAGTAGCCTCTAATGCAATTAAGTTTACACAGCTGGCTAGCATAATTAAAAGACACCACTGAAACAGAACCATTATCACAGAATAAGTGTCTTTTGTCTCATTTTTATTTTTCTTTTGAAAGCTCTAGCCAAAATTGAATGTCCAAGGGAAACATGTAGATTCCATTTAAATGCTAGATGCATTTCCACGGGAGATCAGAGGTTATTCTCAGAGTGGAAAATGAAAAAATTCATCCAAGTGATACAGGAATATTTTAAAACTTTATTATAATTATGCTGTTCTACAGTTTTGTTGGGGCTGTTGGCTGAATCTACTAGCTAACTGACTGCTCTCCAAAGAGCTGGCATCTGCTGTTAGGCCCTGCACCAGGGAAAGGCTTAGGGTGCTAGGAGGTGGCCCAGGGACAATTTATGGAGAAGCTCCTTGAGGTGTGGGACCTGCAAGCGCAGGAGCTGTGTGTGCAGCTAGAGAGCAGACATTGTAGGCATCACACTGAGGGATAAAATTTACCAGCAAAAATCTCCCCACGGTAACAGCACAGAGGAGAAAGCAGACAGCTTCTGCTGCTTGGACTCATGGAATAACCCTTTGCTCAGTTCCTGAACTGGGAAGCTTTACTGGGATCTACAATAAACAGGGAATTCTGTACTCAGCCTTTGGGCTGATCAAAGTTTCAGGTCCCACAATTTTGTGTTCCTGACTCTATCTCATTTCCACTGCTTCCACTCTAGCATATCCTTGCAAATACAATCCACTGCTTTCTATTGCCCCTCCGCAGTCTGGGCTGCAGTCAGATTCACAAGCACTGTTGGCTCTGGTTTTAAGGATTAGTTCTGGATTATATTCCTCCTTCTGTACAGGGAGAGCATCTCTATTTTAAGACTTGTGTTTCTCTCAGAGGTTGTTTCCTGGTACATCAGGACAACTCACCTCTGACTGACTAAATGAGGAGAAAAGCCCTCAAAAAAAGCAAACATGAAAGCCTGAATATTCTACAGAAAGTTTTCTTTGAAAGTCAAATCCTGCAAGGTCCCCAGGCAAGCTGAATATTTGTATTCAAGTCTACAATGGCAGGTTATGAAATAGCCTCAACCTCTTCCACAAAGTACGTTTTCCTTTTTTTTTTTTAAGAAGCGTCTCTTCCTGAACATGAACTCATTTGCCTACATTTAGACAGCTAGCAAACCAAATATTCAGGGAGGTGGACCCCATCTTACCTACTAATGTTGCCAGAAAGTAAACTGACCCATCTTGCAAGCCTTCTGCCCAGAATCTCTCTAGAGATGGGCCTCTAAGGTGCAATAATTTCTGCTGAACATGGAAGCCAAGATACCTAATTTAGAATAGATGCCACACTTGCTGGCATGGCTCTTAGATGTCTTGCACACTCTACTTCAATACAGGAGGACACGAAGGCTGAACTAGGGCAAGTGAACAGAAGCACTCTTGCTGCAGAAGAACATCAGTGAATTTGTACCGGTGTCTTTGCACTGTGACAAATAAGCGTTATTTTCCTATTGACTATTTGTGAAGGACATTAACATAGTTCTTACACTGTAGAACTATCAAGGTTTATTTACATCCCCCTAGAGCTGAATCGGCCCCCCATGCCACCCATGATAGTGCAATTTAAAACTCTGGAATGCTGTGCAATGCAAAAGGAAATAAAACAGACCTTGGTAAAAATGCAGTGCTCAAAAGGAACCACAACAGCTGTGAATGTCATCGGAACAACAACAATAATCCCTTTTTTAGCATTATTAAGTCCCTCAAACCCAAGCGAGGTAGAGCTGGGCCAGATTTACGGAAAATGCCACATTTTGTATCTGTTTTGTCACCCATGTAGACAAAGAACTAAACAGAAAAGATTTCCACCAGGGAAACATTTGCATTGGATTCACAGGAAGAGATGGGACCAGAGTTAAAATGACATCAACACTTGCAATGATTTCAAGTTAGACCAAAATAAAACAAAATGAAGCAGACAAGGTGGTACTCAATAGATTTCACATCTCTTTTCTTGTAGGGCACTTGAAAAGCTGAAGGATCAAAAGAGAATTATAGATCTTGTGAACTCCGATGCATACAAAGATCTTATTCAAAAGGCTGCCTAGATGGAGGAGCTCTAAAAAGTCACTACAATTGCCTGTCTTTCCTTCCCTGTAAAAATCTGGCTAGACTTGGGAAACCTCAATGACAATAAGACAATCCTGTTTTTCACTGGGAGAAAATGCAAGCATTGCTTACTTTCTCTCTATAATTCAGAGGCCTTATGAATGGTGGGAAATGAGCATAAGGATGTAAAACAGCCACCCAAATCTTTTTCTATATCATATTTCCTGTGATTAATAAAAAAGAGATGCAAATCAAGAGCAAAGCTCCTCTGATTAGTCGCAAGGACAGCACGCTCCCATCAGCTCTGCTGTCACGACACGTTCTGGTGCTGAGCGTGGAGAAAAGAGTCACTCCCCATACAGCAGCTGATATGGTTCTTGCTAGAAAGGGCTCATTTAGGGACCAGCACCTGACCATAGCCTCAGAGGCCAGGTGGCTTTCTGAGCCTCCTTTGGTGGGGCTGGTACACTTCAGAGAAAAAAAAACAACCGACAAAAAAACCCCAAACCCACCTCGAACCCCTCCTCTCCCCCCAAAAAACCCAGCCTGCCAACAAAAAGCCAACCAACCAAGAAAAAGCCCTAAATACAAAACAAACACAACCCTCAAACAAACACAAGCCCCAAACAAACAAAACTAAAAAAAACCCAGAGCTTACATAACTACTGGGTTAGTTAAAAGCAGCAGGACCCTAATGAGATTTAATTTGATTCACTTTGTTCTGGCTTCATCAGCAAGTGTATAGAAGGATGGCAAAAAGCCAAAAACTTCTCAAGCTGTGCATCTGTCTGTAAATCATCTTCTTCTCTCCAGGAGAAGGCCTCTACTCCTAAGACAACTTTCTGTCCTTGCACTCCATTAGGACTGATTTGTTGGACAACAGGAGCTGCAGGGAGCCTTATCCAGCCTGCTTTCCAGCCTACTAGCTCTTTTAGAGATTAGCACAACAGGAAACCAATAGAGCCAGACAAGCAGATCTCTTGCTGACATCCCTCCTACCTGCTTTCTCAGACTAGAGAATCCCCACACCACCATCTCTCCAGCCACCTTGATTTTAACTCTTCTGTATTAACTGTCTATTTGGGATCTATCTTGGGGTGTGGAAGGGACCAAACACCACTGCTGTCTTCCTTTAGTCCTGGTATATGTCAGCTCCATCTTTCCTGAAAGCAACTGAATCATGATTTAGGCAGGCATTTCTCCACTGGAAGAAAATTGCAGTTGTCAGAATTTACAAGTCTCAGGAAGCCAACAGCACTAGTTAAAATGAGCTGGGGCCACAATCTGCATTATGTATCTGTGGAGTTTTTTCCTAGGCTTCTTTACCTGAAACTGTGACAGTTTGAAAGAATGGACACATCACATCTGGCCCAGTGAATAGTAGAGATCTTCTGTGCCTTTACCAAACCCTTGGCTCTACAGGAGCTGATGCGCACCTTATGGAAGAGAGTCAACCTCTATTCAGAGAGTACATGCAAAGATTTCAGAGGAAAAGAAGCAGCTAAGAAGGAGAGGAGGAAAAGCTGTCCCCTCTCCAAGGGGAATGTATGCTTTCTTCCCCTTTCCTCCTGCCTGCAAAGGGAACACGCGGGATCTTTTTAGCAGCTTTCCTCCTTTCATCTATCTTTCCACTGACCTCCTCAGGACCAATGAGAGGGTGGAGCAGCTCTTCCATTATCCCTTAACACAGTGATTTTCTGAACCATTATTTCCCAGATGGGTTTCCTCATTTTGCAGCCTGATGCACATGGCAATGGTGTTTTACACTTTTCCATGCAGCTGGAACACTGGCATTTACTTCTGCTTTCCAATTACCTCTTTCTGCTAAGCAACATTCTCCAAGCCTTGAACAGTATAACCTTCACTGAATAAAGAGCACTTTGATGCCCAGCTCCTGATTTCTCCCAAGCATACAACAACTAATGCTGCAAGCAGAATTCTGATATTGATCTTCTCCCTCTATCTAAATTCGTGAATAAGAGACTGCAAACTCAAGATTTTAATGGGTGGAAATAATTCCTCTGCATTTTTGTACTTGTTTTATTATCTTTTCTCTCATCTAGCAAAGCATCTGACAAGGAATTTTTAAAAGTGTTTCTTGCTTCATCTCAGCATGTGGCAAACTTCGAAGAAACAGCTGAAGTTTCATGTGAGAAAATGTAAGCAATGTTTCAAACACATATTGTGTCAACACCTTCCTCTGTCTCAGTAAACCTGGGCTAAGGCACTCAATGCAAATCATCTCTCAAGCTGCTGAAAGAACTTTAATATGTTGACTGCAGTGCAGGCTTCCTCAGATTTGTAAATACAGATTTGTTATGCTTTGTTTTACTGCGTGCTTCAGAGAGAGCGTGCCCACATGCCTGCCAAATAAATACTACTGCTCCCTCTCATACAAACATTGAGAGATTAAAATTATTTTTTTTCACCCAAAAGGATCATAGAATCCTGCATGATTGATTAGCCTCTGCACATTCAAATCCTTTTTATATTTAGATTCAAATAAAAATAAAATAAGTAGCTCTAAAACCTCATGGAAACAGGATCTTTTACCAATAGGGACATTTTGCTGTCCTATCTCTCCCCATCAGGTTGGGGATCTAAAGTTCCTGACCATAATTATCTCTTTTGTTCTAACAAGACAGCTTGACAAATCCAATCATATTCACAGGAGTGTGTGTGACCCACAACATTCACGGGAAACAGTTCTCAGGTCAGAGACAGGGAAAAGCAGCAAGAGCAAGCAGGCAAGGTTGCCTGAAAAACAGAGACTCAGCTTTGCTGTGTGCTTTAAGGTTGAACGGGACTCAGCAAAGAGTTAAATTTGATTGCTAAGCCCCATCCAGGCTTCCTTTACAGCAGACTGGAAGAATGTGCTGCATTATAAACAAACTTCGGCAGCAAGCCCTGAGCCCCTGCAGGCTGCTTTCCTAATAACAAGTAGTCTCTGAACTTCCCAGTCTGCTTTCCTGCAGTGTGCTCCCATCCACATCCTCCAGTGTCTAATTAAAGTAGCTGGGCTCCTGCTGCCCTCTTTTCCACTGTGGAGACATCAATTTGGATGTCATTCTCCTCCACCACATCACGAGCTCTCAGTTATGTTTCAGGAGCATTTCATTTTCCAATCCTTGCCCTTCAGCTAACTTTGCTTTTAAGTGGCAAGCAAATTCAAACACTGCTGAGGGAGCAGGGAGTCAAGCAGCCTGTCCAGCCACATGAACCCCTTATCTTTGGGAAACTGCTCATAGGAGTGGCTCAGGGACCTGCTGCCATTCAGCAGGGAGACTTGCCTTTCCTCATCCTACCTGCATCCTTTAACAGACCTGTCACCCTTCTGATTTCACAGCAGTCTGTGGCCCTGCTGTGTTTCCAGTATTTCTCCAGGTTTGCTGAAAGGCGGGGAGCAGGCAGGCCCACTTCTGCTTGTGGTGCCAGGCTCTGAATGAACCATTTTAGCAAGGATGGTCTTGTTATGGTACAAGCCTTACAGGAGCAGACAGACACGCACAGCCCAGTGGTCAGCAGCTGCTAAGGTATCATAGCTTGCTCCAAAAAACTTTTGTTTCTTTTTGCAACCAATCTAGTCTGTTTTTGAACCTTTAATCTGAATAGGAGAAACCAGTCAGTGTCACCACATCCTCTCCACCTCCTGTGATGACAGTACAGTTGGCTAGTTACTAAGGGCTGGACCTGAAAGCGACAACAAAATGCTACCAGTGCTTTCGGGAAATGGTGTAGTTGATAATTTTCCAAAGGGAATAGCCCTTGTTTGTCATCTACAGCTTCCTGCACAAAACTGCATGTGCACAAGTCATCTTAAGTCATTTTCAAAATAAAGAATTCATAGTTTAGCAGCCTCTTTTTCATAGAAATGCTCCTTCTGGGCCCACAGTTTAAGGTTTGCAATTTCCAAAAGAGTGCCTAAACACTATTTTTCAAGTTTTTCCCTGTGTAGCAAATTCTCCTCTCCTCACTAAGCCTGAAAATTTACCTGCAGGTATCTGACTAGTCAGAGGAATAAAACCTACTGCACATATTCAGGTTGAAGTCTTTACACCAGACCTGATGGAAAAATATATCTGCAAGCCTCAGAGCAGATTCCTGAGGCAGTTTCAGGATTAGAATTATGAAATTACGATGTAGGGTCTCAACGTAATGAACTGTTGTGATATATTTAAAACAGTACTTTGCAATGGTATAACTTCAAATCCCAAAGCATGCCAATAAACAGAAAACTGCTGTCACAGCATAGACTGACAGAAGATTATCAACTTGACTTGCTTTGTTCTTTCCCCTGGTTGGGGGCATTCCACATAGCCCCGTGCAGTATTCACTCAATAAGTAAACAAACAGGAGTCCAAAGGGATCTGATTGAGCTACCTGTAATTGGAAGGATGTGCCTCTAACCCTGTGGTTCAGTGCTGCCTAGATGCTTTAATTGCAGCCGAAAAAACTCCCTTTGATTTTAATGGGAACTAGCATGACACCGATGCTGTATGAATCTCTTCCTAGACCTTATAATATAGTGACTGCAAATCATCTAAAATCTGCAGATCCAGTATGAGAGAAACTGCACTACCACAAGGCAGCCTTTTATTTCATATGTTTACAATACCAAATACAAAGTATTAGCATTATGTTTTCAGTCCAGGAGTTTCTGTTAACCTAAGCTATATGACACAAAATCATTATTTAGAAATCACACTGCAATTTGACACGGGTAGGAGGGGGCTCAGTGTCCGCCTAATGGTCTCAAACAGCATGAACAAGTATTGACAAATAGGAATCGTTAGCTTATTATTTACACAGCATTTCTCACAAGACCAAGGAACTCTACCAACTAAATGAAGACAGCATCCTATAACACATGGAAAAGGAAAAAAATAATGAGTTTTAAAAAGAAATTTAAATTATTCACAGAAATCTCAGTCCTGCTGCCTGCAGAGAACACCAATTACTACTGGTTTGCATGCACACAGCACACACATTCCTGTCCTGAAACAAAACTTATCTCCCTCAAACTCTGCCATCTTCCTCAGTTAATACCTTATTCTGTAACACCCCAGTATGTTCAAAGTTATGGGCACACTGAATTGCATGGCTGCATAGGAATTCAGGCTCCAAAAGAGAGATTTGTCTCATACAATGACATCAATACTCTGAAGGAAGAAACATTCAGAAGTGAGCCATGTCAATGACTTAAGTAAAAATTTTAAAAAATAAAAATATCTTTTAGCATAATACATCCTCCCCCTCTCCCCTAAATGAAACAGATATCTGAAATTAAAAGGAGACACAACATTATCTCCCTGTTATGGATTACAGTGTACAGGTTTATAACCCTGGATTGCAGGAAAAATGTTTCCAGTTGAATGCAGGAGATTGAGTCTTGGTGTAAAACTAAAAAGCAAAAAGAAATAAAGCCACTCTATGCACCAGGCTGGCAGGGACTGTCACACCAGGGAGAAATGCCATTGTCCATTATGAGCAGCATAGGGACATCCAACCCACCAGAGCTCAGCTGCTTGAATGGATCTCTGCTCTCAGGCTCTTGCTACCCAGCCCTCCACAGGCAGAGAGGCAAGATCTACTTGGGTCACCTGCCCCAAAACAGCTACAGTGGCACCCTGCAAGTAGGGCACATAGGTGTCTTGTCCTTGAATGCTTCACGGCGGGAGAGACGAATGCACAACCCCAGAGTTCTGTGTCAGAGGGAACAACGGGGAGATGAAAGCTTGATGAGCAATAGAGCAGCTGCAGAAGGAGGGTCTCCCTGCCAGAAAGAGGAGCGACCCAGCAGTGCCTCCCACAACAGGTGCCTGGCCCTAAGCTGGAGGCCAGAAGAGAAATAAAGCAAGAAGAGAAACAAACAAGCAAAGCTGCCCTCACCTCCACTAGCTTGCCTCCTAGCAAGGGCTCAACTAGTAATTGATTTTTTTTGGTTTAATAACTGGACTGGAAACATCTGAAAATATTGGTATGTGCAAGCATGTGCAGAAAGATGCCGATCCTAAAAAAACCCCATTAGTTGTGCACTAAAAATATTTCTTTTCAAGAGTTAATGGAAAAAGTAAGAAAATATTGTGCTCCATCCCAAACTTGCCTTGCTTATTTTTTAAATTAAAAATGAAACAAATGAAACTTTAAGCTGAAATCAAAATATTTTGAAACCCAATGGCACAATCTTTTGTTCTGAAAATATTCAAATCACATGGGGATCTTTTTTCCATTTATGTTTGCATTTCTGTTTCTGATAGACCAGAAATGCCATGATTTTCAAAAAAAGTAAACTGCCTAAAACACTCATTTTGTAGTTTTAGTTAACTTAATGCAGCATCAAGTACAACAGGTAGGTTGTGTGAGGCACCCCAACACAGCCTGAGAGGTGAAGGGACACGGCCAGAAACCCTCCAGGCTCCCTCATGCCGAGACACCTCCCCAGTTCTGAACTCCCAGTGCCTTCACTCATGCTGATTGCTGTAACAGCATCAATTAAGGCAGAAGTAGCAACGACAAAACAAATGGTCAGTACAGGGGGGAATTCTCATTTCAGGCAAAGCTTGGAGCATCTAAATAGAGCTCAGCATGTGCTTTCTGTTTGCAGTCTTAGCACAACTGCCATTCTGATTTCTCATAAATACTCTAAGTGCTTGCTTTCTCAGAAATGTATCAAAGGCTGTAAAAGAAGGTGCTAGAAAACTTAACTGCCAGGGCCCAGGCAAACCAGTATCATTGCAGTGTATATAAAAGTCTCCAGGGGTATAGGTTGGACATAAAAATTCAGTTGGATCATTAGGAGCCAGTGATTTAACTGAGAAAGCAGTATAAGTCTCAAAGTTGGCAACAGAAAGACATAAACTGAGTTGGAAGAATTATTTAATGACTAGTAGACCAATAAGGAAGGTATTTCATTGCACTGTAAGATACTCCACATCATAAGAAAACTGCAATTTATCAAATAGGAGTTGTTTGGGTTTTTCTACCCTGTGGCTAATTCAAGACAAACAAGCATGAACTGAAATCAGAGGAGGCCAGAAGCCCTGAGTATGGAGCTTCTCTGGTACCAGTCAGAACAGAGGACTTTGGGCCTGTATAAGCTCTCTGTAATTTTGCACATATGGGAGCCTCTTTGCACCCTCTACAGCCTCAGAGGATGTAGAGGATGCCAGTGCCAGGTACCAGAAGGCTGCATTCAATTCCCCAGTCACTGGGATGAAATATTATGCCTCGACTCACCCCAGAGTCCCATATCTCATTGATCTGCATCCCAGGACATCTGCTGCAGTTTCCTGCCCAAATTGGGCTGCATACACACTTCAGCAAGCTGGGCCCTTAGTTATGCCATGCAGATGTGCAGCCTGTGCTGCCACACCTCATGCCCTGAACTTCAGGAGGTAGGAAGTCCCTGTACTACCCTTCCTCAACTTTCCCATCCCTATGCACAGAGAAAACTGTTGCTGCAGCAGAGCACTGATGGGAAATGTGGATGAGGTACAGGCTATACCCAGTGCCTCACACTTAGCACCTTTAATTAAAGCAAAATAATAAAAGCTTGCATTTTTCTTAGACAGCTCCAGAAAATATATGCTCAGTCAGTTCAGTGGCTTTCAAGGTGAATACAAGCCCAAATGTCGTTTCAAGCCTTTGAGAATGCCACCCCAGAAAAAACAGGTATAGGTGTGGTGCACACACACACAAAAAGGCCAAATAAACACCAAGGCCTGATTTTTTTTCCCCTCCACACCTATCTATGTACCAAAGATTGGTAGGACACAGTAGCATTCTCAGATCCTATCCTTTTTCTCTCTGGTCCAGAGGAGTAAAGAAAAGGACACAGTCCTAGTGGAAAGAGTTCCTGGGTGGTAAGACAGTAAGGAACTCCCTTGCTGCTCACACCACAGAATGAAAGAAGGATGTGACAAGAAATAGGAGAATGTTTGGTCATGAGAGCCTGGTAGCCCAATTTGGCTACAAAAGACTCACGCTGGAGTCCTTGGTTTTGATGCTCCACAGTGATTTCTTACTGTCTGTGATGCTGTTAGGCTTTCACCTGGCCTTTTTTGTGCCAGGTCACTCTCTACACATATATTCTTCACTCACAGCAATAGGAGGCACATTGAGGTAGCTAAACATCATCCAGTTGTGTGAGGGGGAAGTAAATGGCCAGCATTGGTTCACTGAGTCCTCTTGAAGTCACTTTGAAATTCAGAATCAACCTTTAAGGGAGATGAGTGAATGAAAAATGGGAAAATGGTACTCTTGGACACAAGACTGTCAGACTGCAAAGAAGTGGAATACAGTCACTTCTGAGCTATTACGTTTTTCCCCCGTCCTCATCAGGGAGGATTCTTGGAAGAGTAAATTGTTCCTAAGAGCCATAATGGGAAAAAACCCAAACAATTCTCTTTGCAAAAGATGTTTGGTTCGTACTCTTTTAGCCATGCAAACATTTAATGAGTTCTGTGAAGTCTTCATTCCTGGCATTTTGAGGCTACCAGATGCAGCCTTGGTAATTGAACCATGACTTAGATTCCCAGAAATCTATATTAAAATGGGAAGCATATGAGCACTAGAGAGACCAGTAATGTGAATAAGCATGCAGAGCACACAATTACCAAAGTACTACCAGCAATAAGCTTGTAACAAATATAGCTCTTGCAAGATTAGATAGGAGTATCCTGCTCATAGGAGCATTTATGATGACAAGTCTAAATGGAAAGGCTCATTTTCTACATGGTCCTTTATGCTTAATGAGTCTGTTTTGCTATTGGGTCAGTACTTGCTCTTCCTAGAACTAAACTTTTTGATTTGTGAGCTTAAAACATCATTAATGCCTGTATGGTTTTAATTCTCTGCAGACTGAGATTCTACTTGCTGCCATTCACAACAAAAATAAGCTGAAGTCAGAAAAAAATGATGGGTATTTGATTTTACAATAACAGTTAAGGTCTTGCTATGTGCCTATCTGAAAAAAGGGTAGGGGATGGACTCTGGATTCTGGGATGGACTTCCCAAATGTTCACAGCTTCAAATGTGGGCTTGCTTCTGGTCCAACATTGATTCAGAGGTGCATTCCGCCAGGGAACTTTCTTGTTTATTGCAATAGAAATTGTTATTAATCAAATTATTTCCAGTTAAATTTAAGTATTGAAAATGTTTTTTTAATATACTTAAAGAAGGATAGGAACAAAAAGCTGAGGAAAAAAAGTTTTCTGTGAAACATTTAGAC
The DNA here is from genome assembly GCA_008694505.1 of Cyanoderma ruficeps. Lineage (NCBI taxonomy): Eukaryota > Metazoa > Chordata > Aves > Passeriformes > Timaliidae > Cyanoderma > Cyanoderma ruficeps. The sequence goes on from VZDJ01000084.1 coordinate 3,864,158, forward strand.
AGTAATATTTCTGTTCATTCAAAACAGTCTAAGCTGCAATAATTGTTTTAGAGTAAACAAAAAATGCTTAAATTCATTGTTATGATTCTGTTTACTGAAGCTGAAATGTCTTGTACTTCACAGGAATAACTTATTAACATTTGGAACAATGATTCATTGCCTTCCTTAAAAATCTCAAAAAATCTTTAAAAGAAACATTAGGGGTTTTAAGTACACACAATGACAATAAAACTCCATCTTCTGCTGGAAAATATATTCAAGAAATGAAATGCATCTGTTCCTTTAGACTGTTATTTGATCTCCACTTGGAAAATTAAAATGTCACTGTTGTCCCAGAAAGGCATGTATTACTATTATCACACATTAGGATAGAGTCATATCCCAAAACTCCCAGTCAGGACCAGACCATACAGGAGAAGATTGTGTTAAAACATAAAATTGTACATAATTCAAGTACAAATTTTATGGTGATTTACTGCTATTGTTTTTCCTGCACTACAATGTCCACAGGTTTCTTAGGTTTGTTAGGTTTGTGTGACCAAGGGAAAAAGTAAATTGACTCAGTACCTAACTGAAGTAAAAATCTCTTGACTCAGCTGTTGTTGCCTGTGTAGCCGAGCTACTATGTTGTATTGCAACTTTTTTTCTTAAAACATTAAAAAGGACTTGCTAGTTTCTTTCTAAATAATCTAATGGAAATGGGTTCTGGTTTTGTCTGGGCTAGAGTTAATTTCTTCACAGTGGTTGTTATGGGGCTGTGTTTGAGATTCGTGCTGGAAACCATGTCAATAATTCAGGGGTATTTTGGTCACTGCTGAGCAGCTCTTGCACAGTGTCAAGGCCTCTTCTGCCTCTCACCCCATCACAGCAGTGAGGAGGCTGGGGGAGCACAAGGAGCTGGGAGGGGAACACAGCCAGGACAGCTGACCCTGACTGACCCAAAGGATGTTTCATACCGTGTGGCATCTTGCTCAGCACATAAACTGATGGAGGAGGAAAGAACATTTGGAGTGATGGTGTTTTCCTTCCCACATAACTGTTACACATGATGGAACCATACTTTCCTGGAGATGGCTGAACACCTCCCTGCCCATGGGAAGGGGTAAATTCCTTGCTTTGTGTGGGCAGCTTTTGCTTTACCTGTTAAGCTGCCTTTATCTCACCCACAGGTCTTCTCATTTTTGCTCTTCTGATTCTCTCCCTCATCCCACTGGGGTAGGAGGCAGTGTGCAAGCAGATGTGTGGAGTCTAGTTGCCAGCTAGGGTTAAACCACAACAAATGTCTTCAAAATCATATAAAACATCACAACTAAAGGACACTTCAGTTCTGAGTTAAGATGACACTCCAGGATCTGGGGCACCAGAGAAAACAGCTAATGATTTAGTTTATTCTTATTGTGGTCTGCCTCTGTTCTTATGGTCTGGTTTTATAATTAATTAGTGAATGTGCTTGAATGAAAGGAAAATCACTTTCCCTTCCATGTCTGCTGGATGCAGCCAACAAGTACCTGGATGTTCCAGATTTTGAAAGGTTTTTTTTGTTTTTTTTTACCTTATAACAAAGGCATTGATTCAATTTGGGGTGGATTTTCACAAATATGTATCTACAGATAGATTGAGAGGTGCCTTGTATAAAACTCCTCCATCTACTCCAGAGAGAGGACATTGCTGCCCAGGCAGGCTGTAGTACAAGATTAAGCTCCATCACTCTGGCACAAAGTGTCTGGTGTAATCCCTCTCTGGTTGACCTAAGACAAGTTAGTCTCAAGGCAGGAAAGATTTTGCTGGCTTCCTGCTTTTCTGCTACATTTTTTAGCACATTATACTGGGAAACTCTCAATTGGCTTTCAGCATTCTCTTTTGGTGTTTTTCAGAGTTTCCTAACAAATAATCTTTTCTGTCTCTGTTTGCCCTAGACTTTTCCTCTTTTCTTTCTTTTTTTTTTTTTTCCATTTTAGAGTGGGGTGTGTGTCTGTAGGGCCTGGTATTCTCATTTTCTTTTGCTTTAGAAAAACTGAGTAGAAAGAACAAAACATTATTACTGTTGTCAATTCCTTCAGTGTAGCTATTACAGCTATCAAATATTTGCAGTTCTGATAGCAAATTCATTGCTTTTCCTGCAAGGAAAGATCAGGCCTTGCTGGAGTGAGATTGTTGCTGTTCCTGCTGCTACATATTGGTACAGTGTTATTTTTATTTTGTGATATTTATTAACAAGGAAGAAAAATGGGCTTGGAGCTTTCCAGTGACCATACTGAAAGGAGCACAAGCTGAAATATATTTTATTGTAATAGCATTGGCCTGACTCAGTGTTGCTTACCTACATTGTGTAAATATGCATGCAGCAGATGAACTTGAAATGGAAGCACAAACATTGCTTCTTCCTGCTAAACTTTTCATACTTTCTGCTGCAGTTCTAACCCAGGATAACCACTTTGCAACCAAGAAAAAAACAAACACCAGATGAAAACCCCACACACAAATACACAACATATCCACAAAACAAAGACTTAGGGCCTTTGAGTTCTGTGACAACTCTTGCCTTCCTCTGCCAACGGCAGAAATCTCTGACCAAATCCAGCGGGATGCACACCTTCCCTAGCTCCCTGCCCTCTGTAAGGACTTGATTGCCCATCTCAAACACTGCTAGGACCACAGAAGGGTTTTGCTGTGAGATAAGCACAGAATGGAGGGCAGGGCTTGAGGCCTGGCTGGCACATCCTGGGCAGTGCATCCAGACAAGGGCCCCCACTGTGGCAAACCGCATGCAGGGCCCACTGCCCATGCACATATCACCAGTCAGACAAACCACCCGAGGTACAGGACAGATGGCATTGTCTACCACCAAACCCCACCCACCTGCCTGCTCTGAATATGAGTGTTATCTTAGACCTAGGGGAAGAAGAATGAATCACTGCAAAGAATCCACAAGGAAAGCCACCTCAGCTACTGGGCTGAGTTCAGCTCCAACAGGGTGGAAGGCGATTCCAACAGCAGCAGATTGCTCACAACCCACCAACTCAAAGAAACTCAAAAGTAGAGAGCATGGGACTATTTAGCATTAGAAGCAAGAGAATAATTTAACCAATAAAATAAGAGAACAGTGCATCATTAATGCCTTTGTTTGCTAAAAGGTATAAATAGTGAAAAGTTCTCAGCAACCTCACAACTCCTACCACTGAGAAGCCCAGGGTGAAGAAGGACCAACAGGATGCCATTGGATCTATGGGCAGTGAATATCTTCTGCTTTATCTCTGTCTCTCTGTTTTTGTCTCCCCCTCCCGTTTTCTATTTCTGTCTCTCACATTGTATTGGTTAAATAAAATCTGTACTACTGACTTTAGCATATGTTCTCATTTGCACCTTAATTTGGGTAGAGACATCTCTCAACAATCAAATCACTTTACTCTCAAGTCCAGATATTCCTCTCCACACACTTTGAGAAATCATAATCCATTTGCTGTGCTGAAATTTAGGCATGCAATGCTAGCAGAATTAAGACAAAAATACCTCAAGCTATGTGACAGAAAGCATCATAACCACAACTAATGTGCAAAGAGACTATCTCATGTTCTCATTCAAATGCGCCACAAGTTGCTCATGCTTGTCAATCTTGTTTTGATTAGAACAGCTTCCAGGACAGTCCTCAAAGCATTTGTAAATAAATCCTTCAAACAAACAAATATCTCACTGATGCCAATAGTCCAGTTAAGTCCATTTCTCCTCTGTGGAAATCTCTGTAAGCTCTGAAACAACCAAAAGCCATGGCAACTCAGACAAGAAACACATGAAATCTCTTTTTCAAGCTGTTTTGGGACTGAACAAAGGACCAGATAGATAATAAACTTTTAGAGAGTTAATGGAAAAACAGAATAGGAAGTGTCTGATCAGGGAAGATTAATTGGCTTATATCCAGATTATACAGCTGATTGCTAGGGAGAAATGAATTGTGCTGACACATGTGCTGGGAACATTCCTCCTGCCCTTCCTTGAGCAACCAGATATAGACAGCTCTTAAAATATTTCTGCAGGTTTCTGCAGAGTTGGATCTGCACGCCTGAATACAAGGAGGGTTCTGTAAAGAAAATTTAATAATCCAACTTCATGAAATTTTGTTCTGGAGCAGACCATCAAAGTAGAAACAGTGAGGGTGCAGTCCTTGACAGATTAGAGCTGATCATAACATATGAGAAGCAGAAGATTTGAGACCTCACCTGGAACTACATCAAAGAAACTTTAGCACCATGAAAAAGGACTCAGCACAATTACCTAATTCTGTAACTTAGTTTAAAATAAAATAAATTACTTGACTGGGGCCTAGTCCAGGAGATGCCTCAGGTTGGTTGCTGCCTACCCCTTCTGCCCAAACCCTTTCCCTGGCAGGTGAAGCTGCGCTGTTGCAGACTCTCAGAGTGGTCCCAGACAGCTCAGGGAGGCACAGGATTAGGTTTACCATCCCAAGATAGTTGCTTGTGCATCATCATATAAATAACAAAAAACCACGCTACCGAGTTGCTTCTCTTTAGGTAACTCAGGAGCTTTGTTCATGGTTCTGAAATCCATTTCAAATGCCAAGCAGACTTTTAAAGTCTGCTTCATTGGACATCGCTCCTGATGCATATTGAGGACTAATCTTGAAATACAAGCTAAAGCTTATACCAGATATGAGCCTAGATATTTATACATTTAGACTGAAAGTTCTGAAGCCACATGATAAACTGAAAAAACTGTCCCATTCCAAAGTCTTCTCCTTATTCTATCTTTGGTACTAGACATTTCATAAATACATTAGGTACTAGAGTTGTATGCATGCAGCTCATAAACTATAGAGGAAAGAAAGCATTAGAGAAAGAATCATCCTGGATCTCTGATCCAGCTCACCATTCACTGGGCTGTTTTTGGCCTTAGGTAACTTTGAACACTCCAGCCTTGGTCTCTACCACAAGTTCACAATTTCCAAGTAAACCGTAAAGAACAGAACAACGGGATATAAGCAGTGACAGGACATGAAAAATGCATGGCACACAAATCTAAGAAAGGATGGTCTGATGGAATACATTGTTTTTCCCTGTAAAAACTATATAGTAAATTGAGCATTTGTGCTAAGCCGCAAAGCCAGCAACACAGCAGAAATTCAGGCTGCCTAGGGAGGAATATATTGCACTTGTCATGTTTTAGAGGGTTCAATTAGCTTTCGGATTGCCTGAAAACTTATTTTGCTGGAGGTTGAGAAAACACATGTATTAAGTCATCCCCAAAATGCAGCATTTGCATGTTTATACAGTATCTTGAATAGAATGAGTAAATTATAGAAAATTACATACATCAGGTAGGAGAGAAAAGGCCTGATTGATACACAGAAATTCTGAACACCCACAAGCTTGCAACCCAAAGCATGCCATTGAAGGATATAGCAAACATGTAAAGAGCAACAAAACAATCCGTGGGGACAGGTTGTAAAGGAAACCTGAAAATGCCAAGTTTGGTGGTTTTTTATTATTATTATTCAGTTTCCCAAGCCTTCTAGTTACTGACAAAATTTAATCCCTTAATTAAATTAGATTAGGTGTTACAACTAATTTGGAGAATACAATCATATTAATCTGTCAGAAGCATGGGGTTTATTGCTGGCCAGAGGACTCAGTGAAGGAACCCTGCTTTGCTGGGATTACACAGGGTGCACAAAGTGCCAACAGAGACTGTATTTCAGACTTCAGCACATCAGAGTAGAGCACAGACCCAGCACCATGTCCAGGGCAAGCCTCTTGTCCCACCGTGGGATCTGCTAACATAACTGAAACTGGTCAAAAAATCATGGTTGCTGATTCTCTGGAAACTCTATTTTCCACTGTTTCAATTTCATTGACTCAGAGCCTAAAACTCAAGAAAATTTGAGTGAATTAGAAGCTCCCTAGGAACTTGAAATTGATTAGCAAAATGGATTTTCAGGTTCCCTCTCCTTCTAATCACAAAACAAACACTGGGATTTTTATTAGGCAACTAATATCATATTGGACAAGGGGGAAGGTGTCCACAAATTCCTCCTGGTATTGATTATTGTCCAGAAAAGTATTTTTGGTCAAAGGCCCCAAATCCTCAATGAATTGTTTTTGATTCACCAACATTTCAGTGACTGCCAGACATTTCAAACTAAAGAAATCAACACTTCATAGTAAAACTTCATTTTTCTGTGGAGATTCTGGCTCCCCACAATTACAGAGGTTTTTGTGAAAAAATGTTATGAAATGGCTCTTTGATGCTGATCAAAGAAAATCGATTGGTGGATATTTCTTACTGAGACGACTAACAGAAACACTGTCAAAATCCATTCCAACAGCTTCAGACACAGCAGAGAGACCAAGAGCTAAATAAACAGGCCAAGAGATTCCCCATCTTCCTTTTGCAGATTGCTGCATGGCACAGCAGCTGTTTTGTCCATACTTGCACAGTCCACTTTGCCTCTGTTGTTCGTATGAAGGCAAGGAGTCAACCTGCAGGTCTGTTTTCCAGTTTTCTCCGGGAGGAGGAAATTGTTTGACAGTGCCAGAGAGTCTACAGTTTTCAGCCATGTATTAATTTTATGTCTTCTATCTACACTCCACTTCTCTCAGTTAAAACAATGACTGACCTAGATAATTAAAATATGTTGGTGGAGGTAACACGCCTCAATCAATGACCTCAAGCAGAGCCTTGGTAAGAGGTACTTGGTAGGCACAACAGACTAAAGGGGCAAAAAGAAATAAGGACATAAAACTCCAAGTTGTCTCTTTTAAGCTCCATTCCAAAATAGCACATTGGCATGCCTCAGATATGTAGCGATTAGATTATCACTAGAGAATATGGTATTAGTTTGGGGAGTTGTGCAGACATTATTATTTCTTTTATGACAGCAGTTAAGGACTTCAAATCATGCACTGTGAGACTTGAAATGGTGATTATACAGAAAGAAGGAAGAAGAAAAATCCCCACCCAGGGAGTTTACATTCTAAATGATTCTCAGATTCACTAATTATCAGGTTTCCTGACATTTAATCAATCACTGAACAATTTAAATGCTTGACAGAAACAAAATATCTGTCTTTGATTTAGTATGAGCCGGTTTCTAGCAGGAAAAACTTAAAACTGGATAAACCAATTATTATTCCCATTACCTCATCCTGAGTGACTCTCTGGGATGATAAAGCCATCTTATTGGACTTACAGCTGAGAAAAAGACTTCTAAGGCATAAAGTTCTCCAGATGGATGCTTTTGGGGAATTAGTTGCATAAGAGATTTAATCCATCCAAAAGTCAGTATACTTAAATACATGATGAACATAAAAAACTCTCTGCTAATCCAAAGTGACAGGTACTAATAGGGTACTTAGTAGATTAATAACTAGCAGGCTATGTTTGGGACCATGCTGTTTATTTCTGTCGTGTGCTTGAACGGATGCAGAAAATAAACCCAGTCCCTTAGGCACATTTAATTCAAGTGGACAAAAAGGCATGATTGTGCACCTAAGCAGGCAATTGAACCTGTGAGTTTTCCTTTAAGATGCCATATTCCTTCCAGCTCTTAGGAAACAAATGTCATCAACCAACCCTGGAAGAACTTTCTAATCGCTGCATGTGGGGGTCTGCTGGTTTTCATTGCACTCCCTTTTGTCAAAGGGAATTTTTCAGCTTTAGGGCACTGTCTTTTCAGGTCTTAATTAATACCATGCACAGGTGCCATGCAGGATAATCACAGTAAATCACACAAAGGTTTATGTGTCTCTGAAGGACTGTTATTAAAGACAGTCACATCACAAAGCAAAAGGCTAGAAAGATGAGACTGTCACATTCTACCCATTTTTGTTGGGGTTTTTCATGTCTTCAATCTTTCCTTCTACAGAAAGAATCAAATTTATTTAACCAGAGGCCCAACCCTGTAAAAACATGGGGAGAGGGTCAAAAATGCCTGCACAGACTGTTTCAGTAATACTCTTTTATGGTGTACACTGCAAAGAGTGCACTTGATGAACAGAAGATATTCATCATACTCCTACTGTATGTTTGCAATTACAGCTTGGAGGAAGATAGTGTCAGAGTTCAAACACCAGCCTCTGAAATCCCCCAGGTTGGCACCAGAAGTTACAAGGGACTGATGAGTAAAATGTAAAGGCAATGGTACTCTCTGTGGCTAAGAAAGAACCACTCTTCCTTTTCTCTGACTGCACATTAGACAAGGTTCCAAATCTAAGAACCTTCACAGCTTACAGTGTTTGCTTTCATATGGTCACACACTACAGAAAATATTCAATATGGCAATTTCTTCAAAACCGACAGTCTGCTCCTTGCTAGCACTGCAGCTTGACAGACTCCTCCAAAAAGACTGAGCCAGATATTGCAAGATCTTCAATATTTAAAGAACTAAAATCAGGCTTCCCCTGTTTCCAGAAGAAGATTCAGTAGGAGGATGTTCAGTGCCTCTCAGTGTGCTCTTGAAAAACCACAAGGATCAGCCCCTCTAGGCTGCTCTGCACAACTCTACAAATCCTTAGGGAAAAAAAGGCAATGAACATCTTTAGTTTTCTCTAGGTACCATTTCAGGTCTTCTGCTCTCTAAGGATATTTTTCCTTCTGCTAAGAAACTTTGTCCTTGAAATCAAACTAACATTTTCCATGCAGTGGGAATTCCTGTTTCAGCACCCTCTAAGCAGTACTAATGCAGTAACACCAGAGGATGCACAGAAGACTGAAACAAAGAAATGCCAATGATAACCACAAAAAAATTTCTGCCTTCAAAATCTGTTATTGTAAGCAGAATCAACATTTGTAGCAACACACCAATAGTTTAACTACCCCAACTCTTCTGTATCCAGAAGTGGCGAGCAGAAAACATATAGGGGAAACTGCATTAATTTGTTAATAACTTGAAATGTTTTAATTCACACTGAACAAACTGAAATGTAAGTAGTGAAGGCCTTATCTACATTTGGATTGGTACTGCTTCTGTGGTTCTCTAAGACTTGTGCAACCCTTGCATGCTGCCAAGGGTACATTTGTAAGTCATAGAATCATTTAGGTTAGAAAAGACCTGTAAGATCACTTAGTCCAAATAAATAGGCGGAGGTGGAGATCACAAATTTACAAAAAATCTCCATGCAAGATGCTTCCTAAAAGTAGAAAAGGCATAATTGGTTTGCCAAGGGTCATGTTGGAGATTTAGGATCGATTAAGGAATTAAGCATTTTTTTCCTTAGGCGCTATTACACGGCATTGACTGCCAAATCATGTCTCCTTTTCACCCATAATGGAAAAGTGAGGTACAGAACCATAAACAAGAACAGGGGAACATGATCACACTGTCATCAAAAGGAGCATGAGGATGAAAACTCCTTGACTTCTGTCAACAGAAGCAAAAAAAACCCCAGTAAACTAAGGAGGAAGCAAGAAAGCATTAATGAGTCAGGTATGCTGTGCTTTCCTCAGCTTGAGTTTTTCAGGTATTTATAAACTAGAAACTACATGAACAACAAAAAAAACCAAAACGAAAAAAAAGCCCCAAAAACAAAGAACTACCTCTGCCAGATTCATGATATGGAAACAAAAAATTCTCTTTGCTTACCCTGAGAAAACAGAGAAGGTAAGTAAATAGGCAGAAAAGGTCTTAAGACAGTTTCATCTGAGTTCAAGGATGAGCAAGAGGAAAGCAAGCTCACTTCCTAGATCAGAAAAACAAAACACTCGCTGTACAGAGCCACAGAAGTATAATAAAAAAACACAGATGAGTTTTCATCACCTAATATCAGCACAGCAGAAAAGAAAAGCTACTCAGGAAACCTTTTCTATTTGCTAGCCATACAGCTGAAAGAATGTAGTAAGAATTGCTAATTAAAGGAAAAACAAACTGTCAAAAACCTCCAAGACAAACAACCAAAACCAAACCACCTGTGACTTTGAGGGAAAGGTCTATGATTTCCTTTCATTCAGTAGATATCATATTTTAATCATCACTTCAGGAGAACCCAAATTCTGGCAATTTTTTATACTTAGTTCATAGAGCAGAAGTAAAGACACATTCTGTTAAGGAGATTTTAGCAAAACTACACCCAGGTATTTATAATCAACAGACTCAAGACTCTGGAAGCAAACTGCCTCTGAAGTAGAAGATGCAAAATTCCATCTCTGCAAGAGATTTCTATCTTCATGTGTCTCAAATATTTCTCCCTAAAATGAAGATCGTGATCATTTAATCCAGTGCTCAGTGTCTAAAAGCTAAGTTGTTGAAAGGCACCTTTTCTCAACTTGAAAGGTTAGATTTTTTTTCAGGAGGTTCTGCATTTTCATCAGTGAACAAGAGTCCCCCCATTTTCTGCTGCCCCATGTTCAATTACACACTGCTAATCAAACAAAAACCCGTTTTTACAATTTCTGGCAAATAAACATACCATCGTATTCTAGCAATCAACTTCTTGTGCAGGTGGGCAAACAGGATGGGGTTGCAGAAATGCCTGAGTCTGACAAACAGAAAAGTTTCTATAAACAGGTGTTTGCTGGGGTTTTTTTCTTTTCACAATACATAAAAGGAGGAAAAGTTTTTCCAAAAATTAAGTCAGCCTGTTTTGTAAATCACACATTCTAGAGTCCAAAGTGTGAACAGTGCTACTCCACGCAGAGGCATTCATCACAAAAGGTTTGGAAGGAAAAAATCCTGCAGTTGAGAGAGGTATCTATATTTGCAGATCTAATCTTAGTGCAGCTGTTTCTCAAGACTTTTCCTACTTTTTACTCTTGCTTCCTGAATGATCTCATAGAAGAAGAGACTTTCCTTTGCCTGCCTCATTCATACACCGTGCTTTTATTTATCTAAACACATAGGAAACAAGCACAACATCTTTGCTAGAAGATCAAACTCTTCCTCTTTCTCCAAAAAAAGCTATTTGGTGAACTGACAAAATATCAGTTGTACCATCACACCACCTCAAAGGAAATCAGCAAGTACAGCTCTTCCTCAATGATAATCTACTCAACCAAAGGCCACACAGTGATTAGGAAGAACTAAATGTCTTCTAAAGAGACTTGGTCCAAATTGCCAATTAAAAGCAACCTGAGCTTATTATGATTTTCACAAAACCAGGAAAAATTGGTTTCATCAGCTTTATTCACCTTCACAGTCCTTTTTCTGGTTTGAGTTCTGGCCAGAGATGAGGGAAAAAAAACCAGCAACAACGCCATAAAAGGGGCAAAATGCTGTTCTTGCTGAATTTATAATACACAATGGATTCATTATCTCAATCACTCTCATTCTCTGAATGACCAGTCTCTACCAGGCCACACCAACCTCCACTCTAATTCTAATTTCTCCTAATTTAGGGAAAGCTCTGGGATAAATCATCAAGCTATGACTCCAAGACTCCCTCTAAGACATTTTAAATGTGGGAAGACAAAGAAGAAAATTGTTCTAGTACTTTCTGATTGCTTTCTAAAGCAATTTAAAAGCACTGAATGGTCTCTATTACCAATTCCTACAGAGAGGAGTAAAGCACTGGAGCTACAGTATTTTTCCTCTGTATTTTTCCTCTCTTTGGGCAAGGGAGAAGATGTTAAAAGAGTGATTGGGTGCCCCTCACCCTCAGGGCATTAGGAAATGCTAACATCTCTCCTATGGAAGTTCATGTAGCAGCAGTCTGCTTAGAAAACTGAGAGACCAAACATCTTTGTGTTTTAAGTCTATAGAGATCAGGAACTCACCAAGATCTGCCACCCTGAGTAACATCATTTCACTCACTGAATCAAGAAATGCTATTGCAAAAGAAGAAAACAAAACCAAAAAAACCCACACCTTGATTTGAGATCCTTTTCCCTTGAAGAACCTTTTCTTATCCTTCCATAAATCCTTCTGTTGCTGAACATCCTCACTCATCAAACTTGCTCCCTTTACCAATGAGGATTTCTCCAATATGAACTTCTAGTTTCCTCCTGGAGAGTGGCAGACCTGTGCCTTGACAGAACTTTTCTGTTTCATCTCCACAGAACAATTCCAGCTGGCAAAGCTTTCAACTATCCACAATCGCTGCTCTGCCAGCTCAGCACGACATTGTTTTCTCCTCTGTCTGGAAAGGCTGGTAATGGACCAGAAACTGGATTTGCAAAATAGACCAAATCCCAGCATGAAGAAACAGCAAAAATTAATTAGATCAGAACAGCTTAAATGTTCTTTTCACTAGAATGTAAGTTTGTTCATAATTTGATTTATTACAATTCGTTGAGGAAAAATTCAATTGCTGTGTGTTCAATCAACCTTGGATGGTCAATTGTTATTATCTCATATTTCCCTTCATTGTTGTCTGCTATACTATTTGAATTGTCTTCAAAATTAAACACATCTAGTAAAATGCCTGCTTGAGAGAAAAAAAAGGCACCATCCAAACCCAAATACTACCAGGAAAATAAAACAAACAACCCAAAAAGTTTCAGGTTAAAACAGCCTGGGAATCATAGCTGTATAAATCCCATAATGGTATCTGAGGTTTAAGTATTACAGGAGACATGTTCAGGGATGTAGGTGTCCATCATTTACACAACAGGATATAAGAATCATGGAGATCAGATTCTGATGCTAAATGCAGATATCTCAGTTACTGAAAAGTTGAAGGAGTTATAAGATCTCCATAGGCTTTCCTTAAAGGTATTTACTTGTTTAGTTGTTTGCAGTGAAATCTAAGATCCCTCATTTCCATCTTTAGATGATTTTGTGAGGAAGAACTAAACAAATTCCTTCCAAAAAAACCAAACAAAAAACCCCCTCAAAACCAACCAACCAACCACAAAAAAAGTGCTATCACCATTTTATTAATGCGGTAAATTATTGATGTCATAAATACATTTCCTAAGAGTTTTTACATTCTTCAGTGCCTAATTTGTGAGGATTTGTCAAGAAATGAAACACTCATAAATCTCTGATGAGTTCTAGGTTCATCCCCAGAAAATCAGAAGTGTCCCACGGGCTAAAACCTAGGATATTTTTTTATGCTTCACAAAACAGTTTGCATTCCTAACAACAATCTTATGCAGACTTTCTGCAAGCCAAAAAGCAACACTGTGAATTTAAATAGCCCTGAAAGTGATTATTACTTTTTTAATTGCTGTTCCACAGCTGGAAATCTTACCAGGGTCACCTTGGTAAAATTATACAAGTGACTGACAAGAAAGACAGAAAAAGCTAACTACAATAACTCAAAAAAAACCCCTACCTTGTGTAATCTCAATTAAATATCTCAATCTACTGGAGATACTTAACATAGCAACAGGCTTCAGGAACCCAGAAGACAGAAAAATAACAGTCTGAGGAGAGAGACTCAACACAATAGAAACTGGCAGATGATACCAGCTTCATTAGAGAAACAGCTAATTTGGATTCAAGTGTCGTAGTAATGAAACTATTGTCCAAAACTGCAGTTGGTAACTCCAGGAAAGGTTTATACAGAACTTTCTAACCTGGAAATTTTTCAGTTTGACTCATTTCAAAGCTCTACATTGACTTTCTAATGATTTCCTTCTGCAAGAACATGCCATACAGAGACAAAAGCAGAAAAAAAGATACAATGCAGAATTGAAGTGATTTTTTTTACTGCATTGTGACTGCATTTCCTTGGAGTACTGGCAGCACAATATTTCCAGTGCAAAAGAGATTTAAATGTACTACAGAAAATTAACTTGTTTTATCCACACTGAAAGATAACTTTTTTCACATAAACCATATACAAAACAGCACTGTTCATTAAAAAGCAATTCGTTGAAAGTTGAAGGCTTGAAGGACACTGATGCAAATGTTATGTGCCCTAAGCACAGCTATTGAGTGGCAGGTGTGGAGCTGCCAAACATGCATACAGTAAGTCAGCATTTTTGTTTCAGTGAGGAGACACACTGTTTGGGCCCTGGATAACCCTGAATCTCTCAACAGGGTTGTTCTGCATACACTGAATGCATATTACTCTCCCCTTAAGCACCCCCTGAAGTCAGTGGCAGTCTTTGCTCTTAACTCAGTGAGACAGTGGCTGAGGCTGTGGGGCTCATCTATTCATAAACGGCTCTAGGCCCTTGGTAATAAGAAAAGAACTTGAAAGCTCATTGAGGATGGATAAAAGCATTTTAGGCATTTAATAGCACAAACGCTACCTCATAGCTCTATACTGTGTCTCTCCTTCCACTGAGGTTATCATATGAGGATTATTATTAGGAAAATAAAGTCTCACCTCTGAAACAGAATGGTGTCCAAACGGGCTGTTATGATGAACCTTCCATGGCCAAAAGAATCAGTAAAAAAGGTGAATCATTTCTTGGATCTCACATACTATATATCAGACAGGAACATATGAAAAAATACATGTAGCATTGTTCTGAAGAGCCCTTTGCTGTGTGCCATGATTTAAAAAAGACCTAGTTTCATCCAGCCTAACTTCTTGCTTTTCCATTCAGTTTCATCACTGACTTGAGCATAGATCAAGAAAGGGCCATGCTTCTCTTTGAATTCAGAGCTAAAACTGCTGTCTGGAAGTCCTACTCCTCCAGCACAAGTGTGCCTTGCTCACAACACATACATTCAGTTCATGTATCTTATTTATTCATTTGTTATTCTCTGCTGTTTTGACCCTTATTGCTCTCTGGGGGCACCAAATGTACTTGCAAGAGAAAATAGGTTTCCACAAGAAAGGCAGCAGAAGGTCTGGATTTCCAGGTCCCTGACAAAGAATTTAAACCTACCTGAATCAGATGTTTAGTGAATTTTGTTACAAATGGAGTGAAACTGTTCATGTTCATTCCTGCTGAAATACAGGTCTAATTTAAAAATAGGGCCAGCCTGATCTTTGGATCATCAGGGTTGTTCAGAAGAAGCCTCCCTTGCGCTTCTCACTGCAAATCAAGCATTGATTTCCCTCCTTCTCTAATTTTTTTGTCTCCCTCTGAAAGTTACTTACAATCAAAACAAGAAACAAATAAAACTCCATTTCTCTGGTCTCACTCAAAAAATCAGAGGGAAGAAAGGCAGTGGGAAACCCAAGTCTTTGGTGAGACTGAAATTTCTCAGCCAAATTTCCCAATTTCTCAACAGTAACTGACAGCTAAGAACAAGTTGTCAGTGACATTTGGAAAATAACCCAATTCAACTTCACAAACCAACCAGCTTTGCAGCCTACCATTTAAAGCCTGTTGAAGCCAGTGGGATCTAGCTGGATTAATGGAAGACATTTAACTCTCACATGAGATTAGCTTTTCTTATTTTGCAGTTCTATAAACACTCAGGCAGCAACTTCTCTGATCCATACAACAGGCATGCCTTATAAAGGGGTGTTGGTCTCTTTTCCCAATTAATAAGTAGCAAAATGAGAGGAAATGGCCTCAAGGTGCACCGGGGAAAGTTTAGTTTAGCTATTAGAAAAAATTTATTCAGAGTCACCATCCCTGGAGGTATTTAAAAGACATGTAGATATGACACTCAGGGGCATGGTTTAGTGATAGAGGCACTGTTAAGTTTATAGTTGGATTCAGGGACCTAAAGAGTCTTTTCCAACCTGAATGATTCCATGGTAACAGATTGAGGCAACTGCCTGACACCCCTTCCACACCTCACACTCTTTTCTGAAGGGGCTTTTGTCACTGATGGGGAGCACCCTGAGAATAACATGGCTCATCATGCTATTCATAGGCATGGCCAGCATAACATGTCAAGTTGATTTTGCTCTGTGAAGCTCAGCTCCATGCTCCTAAGGCCTACGGGGAGTGCTTCGCTTCAGGATTTGGCCCTGTCTCAGCTCTGGAAGCCAGGACTCAGTGACAGCATCTATGCCACCAAAGCAAACAAAGAGAGCCCTACCACAGGCACAGAACCATCTAAATACTGCAGCTGTTGGAATGGTTTGGGCATGGCTTTGGCAAGGCCAGTTAGAATTGTGCCAGATAGTTTCAGAACACAAGTAGGGCATTATCAGGACCTGTTGGCGGATTTGAGGAGGCCATCCAATACAGTGAGAGAGGAAGATCGAGCAAACCGTGAACTGAGCCATGCCCCTCAGCTTTACTTTTATGCCTAAGGAGTACACCCCAGCCTAGTTTACTTCATAACAGGGACAGAGAATTGGCACAGTCAGCTGTTGGAAATTTTGACCCCAAGACACTAGGTCTCAGCAAAATCCCAAGAAGGGGGTCTGAAGTCATCACTGCTACAGCTGCTGCTCATAATCCTGCACCAGTAGAGTTCCAAATGCCTTGCTGGGATGTACCTAGCCATCCAAAAACGCTGCCATACAAGTGGGGTTTGTGGCATTCCTCCATGGTCTGCTGCTGTCTGAGCTGACTGCAGTCACCCAGCCTCCTCATGCACCAGATCTTTGTGCAGATCCAGGCAGCAGTTGGGGGCAATTGTGTTCTGCCCTCACCGTCATATGGTAAGGAGTAGCTGCAATCCAGGAGCCTCGCAATCCTGGTGGAGCCAAGGTCTCAGGCATTTCCTAAGGCAACTGGGAGGTCCATGAAACACACAGACATTTTGCTGCCTCTGTCCACAGCCCTGAAGGCTGAGATCACAGCTCTGCAGCCAGCTCTAACTCATCTCTTCGTCTTACAGATCCTCCCAACCAGCACACTGCTGCAGCAATAGCAGGGCCCTCGAGCATTTCTGATCAATGTTCATTTTTCTTCAGAAAGATGTTGGAGCATAAACATCATTCAACAAGAACAGCCTTTCCTTTCCTGTCCACAAAGAGGCATTTAGCTAGGCTTGGCAGAGGGAGGTAAGCCTCCGGGAAGACATTATCCTGACAGCAAACACTGGTGACTGGCTTTGTGTGTATGTATGTGTGTGTTTGGCACACTCTGGATGCTAAATAAATATGGGTTATTAATAAAGTGCTAGCTGGAGATGGAAAATAAGATTGAATGATTCATCTTCCAAGAGCTGTTTCAGGATCTTTCTTATGGGGGAAATAAAGAACTAAGACAATGGAAAATGGAGACCCACAGGGGAAGGAATGGTGTGGAGAAGGGAATTCAATAAAGAGGAAAATAGCAACAAGGAGAAGGCAGTAAATTTGGTTGGTTGTAAAAGAGGCTCAAGAAAAAAAAAGGGGTAACAAAACAGCACTGGTATAAACAAGATGTCAACCACCTCTTGCCCTGCTCTGGTTCAAAACAAGATATAAAAACACACTACATTGGCCAAGAACATTTGTGAGAAACTGGAGAAGGAGCAAAAGAGGAGCAAATAATCTGAAAAGGAAAAAAAAATGCAAGAAAGTCAGGCAAATTGTACCCAGAGAAGGAGCCCCCACAACACAGAGGAGCTTTAAGGTGCTGCAGGACTCCACAGTAATTAGACAAGCCCCAGAAGGGCTCTGCTCCTGCCTTCACCCCACTGACATCCTACTCAGCACAACCACAGGTTTCACCTTCTCTTCTGTGCCTCAGGACAATGCCTGTGCTTGGCAGACGAGCGTCAGCAGGTTTTCCTTTTACCTTGCCATTTTTATGACCTAGTCCAACTCACATACTGCACACACTACATCATCCCTCCTAGGACCTAACCATAGCATGGTTACTTCTGTGGCAGTGCTGTACTGTCATACACTGACACTACAATAACCTAACTTTGCAAGTTTCTAATAAAAGCATTTAGTACGACAACAATCCTTAAACTTAGACTGCATGGGTTTTAGCCTAACAAGTCTTTACATTTTATACTTCTTAATTAACAGTGGGGCTACTTTTCTGGATCATCACATGGCAAACTGCTATATTTATCTTTACATAGGTCTAATTCATTTATTTTTGCCAAGCAACAAAGCACTTTATTAATTAGGTCTCTTGGGCCTAGTTCTCTTCTACTTGTGCCACAATAATCCTAAAGCTGTCATACAATTAATAAAGGCTACAGCTCAGAGTTACTGTCATATTGTTGACCACAGCTATAGAGTGTTGCAATTTGGCTGCTTAGATTTAATGGTCCCAGTGAGCAGTCTTGATTTCAGAGACAGCATGTACAACTTTTCTGGTTTTAGTGGCAGGCTTGTGGACATAAGTAATACAGCATTTGGATCATTTACACTCTTTTTATGTAGGCAAAGAGACCCTTACCTCCTACGGCTTCTGAAGCCTAACCTGCAGCTATTTATTTAATTTTCCATATTCTCTGTTCCAATTCAAAATAACTCCCCAAAAAAGCTTTTTTTTTTTTTTGAAAAACACATTGCCATTAGGTTTTGACTTAACTCACGCAGATTTTTATCTATCACCTTCATTCTTCAAGACGAGATAGAGACCGAAACAATCTTTCAAGACAATGGCATCAGAAAAAGACCACATTGTAAAATAAATTTATTAATTCCATACATGCTTTTTCACACATGACTGAATGCACACATTGCATAGGTGAACTCACTGCCTCATTTTGCAGAAATCCACACATGCTGCCTCAAAGAACACTGACCCCATAGGCCACAAAAACTTATTGGCACATGCACATGGAGGCCAGGACACGTGGGATGCATGTTCTTGCTTCACAAACCTAGGCCAGCTGTGTTTGTGTGTCAGGGAGATGCCACAAACCTATGTTGACTATCAGAATTCAAACTATTCATTGCCACCCAGCAAAGATATAGGGTATAAAAACCTAAAATGTAGGGCAGTAGGAAACCTTCCTACTGCCAGCCTTACTCTGGAGCACTCTTACCAGCAGGGGATTATTGAAAAACTGTTCACACTCCAACAAGTGCTCTTCAGAAACAGAAGATGTATTATTCCTTTGCCTTCCCCTGCACAGCAGGAATACATGATACCCCCCTGTAAGGACAACACAAAATGGGGCCCTTCTTAAGTGGCTCTCAGCCTTAGATATAATTTAAGCACTCATTTCTACCCCCATTACAGATGTTTTCTTCTTCTCAGGTATAGGACCTTTGCATGAAAACATTATGATTTCATTTTTCAAGTACTGTATGATGCAGCATGTACTTCATTGCTCTTAATTTAAAACATATTAGCGGGTTCTTATAGTAGGTTTGTGGAGAATTATGAGCTGATTTTACAGAATTATGTGAATTTGTACATATTTTGATAAATACATCACCCGAAATAAAATATACTAATAAGGCAAGCATTCATTATCCCTTGCCAGCTAATTAGGTGGTCATTTGTATTTTCAACTAGTTGTGTATACTATTTATCACTCAGAAATCAGTCTTATACATAACAATTCTGTTTGGAATTACATCAAAAGCCTGAAATCAAGGCATTGTTGTACACAGTGTGAAGGCAACAATGACGAATCTATTTTGTTTTATTATTCAAAGAAAGAATTTCCAAGAAAAATGCCACTGGAGGCTAAAACACTATTAGAGATGTCTAGCATACAAAAAGCTCAGTTCTGTGAACACTAAACAAGGGGCTCTGCAAAAAATAACTGTTAGCTGCGGAACTGATTTCAATCTTTCAGGCAAAACACTCGAAATACCTTTTCCACAAAAAAAACCCCAAACTCTCATTGACAAAAGATCTCTTCTGCAAGTTTAACTTTCAGTTCTGTCCTTTGTCCAACACAAAGACAACTTCTCTCTTCAACAGAAAAGGAAAGAATAGCTCAAAGCCCATGAAACTGGAAAAAAAAATCTTCTTCTCAATTAAATATCAGTGTAGTTCAGCATCGCTACATATGAATATTTTTGAGCCCCTCTTGTAAGTAGCACAAAGGATTGCAGCTAGTGTTTGTGCAACAGCTTTCCCTTCCTTAGCTCCTTTTCCCTAGGGTCATCTCTGTTTCCTAATAGGTAAAGGGAAGTGACCATTTTAGCTTAGAAAGCCACATCAGCAGCCCAGTCACCTGCCCTGCTCCTGCAGGTTCTTTTCCTTTGTGCCTCCCTCTCTTTTTTAGGGCAGCAGGAAGAGGACAACATCTCCTGTTTTTCTCTACTTCTGCTGGTTTGCTCTCCAGGAAGGGTAAGAAGGCTTTTATGTGTATTTCTCCAACACAGCACAGGCAGCAGAGTCCTGCTATCCTGCAAAGTCCAGGCCACGGCAGTCTGGGGCAGCAAGGATGAGTGTGGAGTTCCCTAACACACCACCCTGCTGAGCTACTTTGCACTCCTGAACAGAGCTCAGGGCAAACACACCAAGCAAAGGGCCTGAGCCAGGCACACAGCCACTCCTGCTGGCAGGATAAATCTACTGCAGCAAAGGGATTATTCACTTGGGCACAGACTACTCCCATGACAGAGCTTGCAAAGGGAAGAACTGTGTGAGACCACCATGCACATCAGACACGGCCATTCTCAATTACCCTCACACCTGAGGGACATGCTGCTGCCATCACCAAAATCTGTTTTCACGTCAGGCATTTAATGTTACAATCTTCCTGCCCAAGAGTTCCTGCAGTCTAGGGATGAAATCCACTTTCTTCTCTTCTGGTCTTTCTTTTGGTTGGGTTTTGGGTTTTTTTTTAATTAATCTGGTTACTGGCAAAGGCACACATATCCCACAGAGTGACATGTAAGGAAAAAATTAAGAAGATTGCTGATGAATCCTATGACATCCTTTTTCCAGGTATTCTGCCTCAAATTTCATCAACTTTGGAGCAGATGCAACCTGCAGTGGAAAGCAAATCTTCACATGATTCATGGCTGGGGATTTCTAGCTGCCACTGCTTGTCACCACATTGCTCAGAGGAGCTTATAAGCTTGCTGAAGGCAATAAATAGCTTCCTAAACCCTGCTCATTCATATAGTTTCCAAGTTGGTAGCATGAAAGAATAGAATCTACAGCCAACACAATGCAAACAGAACAAAATTCTCTACAATTTAGCAAAAGAGTTTTTGCTGTTGGAATTCAAAATTTTTCACCAAAGGTGAAAAAGCTTGGTAGTCGCTCAAAAGGATTCCCTCTGGGATAGGGTTGGATTTGTTTCTCAAATCCATGCTGCCTAACATGCTGTGGCCCAACACTGTTCTTACCCAGCAGTGTTGTTTCCTTTTAATATGTCTTGAGTTTAAAAATCTCTACCTATGCCAGTGAAGGAAGCATGGCTTGACAGAGAAGTCTGGTGGAAAGGCTCATGGAAGAGAGGTCCTGCATGGCACAGAAGCCTCAGCTCAGATAAATGCTAGGTCCGAGCTCCCCAAAGCACACCTGTCCACAGGGTTTACTCATGCAGACGACACGCAGAAGACCAGGAATCAAGGGCAGTGGTAGAAACACAGCCACACAGTGATACCCTTGGTGGATGGGCGACCCTGCGAGAATGATTCTTAGAAAAAAAATAAAAAGCCTCCAGCCCAAAACAGCTATCAAGTCCCCTCCTTTGCATATCTCAAGAATCTGATGCAAAGCAACTGGTGGAACCAAATAAACCAGCTGCCTTGGAAAATAGGTATTATTTCAAACCCCTTGGTGAAAAATATGTTCATCCCCTTAGTAGCTATCTCAGTAGGCAACTGCAAGTGCAACTGTTTCTGCTTATTCCTCCCCATTCCTACAGATATATTGAAGCCTTTACAAGCAAGTGCGTTCTCTCTGCTGATGGGAATATTCATGCTATGAAGCGTATCTCACAAAAGAAGGTTGAACATGAGAAGCAGAGGAATAGCAGCACCTCAAAACATTATTCCTGGGAAGAAGAGCATAGGCTGTATTTAGGCTCAGCATGAAAGCCGTATCTCAGAGTACAGAACATCTTGGGAATACAAAGACCATCTGTTTAAACCCAGTCAGAAGTTAGAGCAGGCACAAAGGCCAGGCTTTCCTACCAGCACTATAAAAACCTCAGCCTGTGCTCAGGACTCTTTTAAATGCAAAATATTAGCTAAAACATGATAGCAACATTGATCTTCTCTATACCTTCAATCAGCTAACAGAGCTTAATTCTTTTACCCTCAGTCTTTCAGTACCAAAATGACAGCCTCCCTTCCCTAATCATGGATACTGCTACCCTTAAACAATCCCTGAACCCATCACAAACATCCCATAGCCACATTCTCTCTCCATACTCTCCTCTCTGCTGCACTGCTGGATGACCAACAAGTTCCCAGCCTCTCCGATCCTGGCCCACAGAAGCTTATCAGGACCAGCCCTCCGTACTCCTAAACACATAATGCACTTTGCTGAGGTCTGTATCTGTGTGCCGTCTATCCTTCTGCTCTGACTAAGCAAACAGCTTCTCTAAACCTCTGCCCAGGCTTCTGACAGCAAACATCTCACAAAACCAGGTCACTGGATCTCTGTCATAGCAACTTCCCATGAGAACATGCACCCTAAATGTTGGATGCAAAGTAACACCGTGTGACCTCTGAGGCAGTGCCTGTGCAGTATTATGGGAAGGATGGTACCACTGCTTACTGTGCCAACAAGTGTGTCATTCAACAAAGACTCAGCAGAAGAGTCTGCCAAGTACACCCACTCTCAGAGCAACACTGCCAGTACTTTGTACAAGAGATTAGATAAATTGAAAAGAGTGCATTTACTTCATGTGCTTCCTATCTCAGTCTCTGGGCTTATATCTGCATTATCTGATTAAGTGACTGTTAAATAACCCAAGCTGCCAATATAGGCTCAGGAAAACTCTATCTTGATCTGGAAGCGTTGAAGTAATCTCCAAATATGAATTTCAACAATGAAGAGCATTATTCAAGGCATAAATGAAGCTCTGTACTAAATCAAATCTACTTACATCTGATAATGTAAAAGGGGAAAAAGACTTCAAAGGAAGATGCAGCAAACTCTCTTGCATATTGTCTCTTAGCGGTACTCAAAGCAGGTAACAAAACTCAGTCCAGTCCATGCTACCAACAAAGGAAAACAAATTCCAAGAAAAGGGAAAGGGTTTGTGAGCAGGAAAAAGAATTAGATCCCCTCAACCACCCCCAATCAGTTATTTTCTCCACCTAAGGAGAGCAAGTCTCTAAATGTCACATCTTCTTCCAGCACAGGCAGGGAGAGGCAAAATCCCCAAGCCCTCCTTAAGAATATGAAAAATATCTTCAGAACAGAGGTTAAAATATTCTTATTACCCATACAAATGCAATTCCCTTTGAAAGAGCATGAAATGATGATAAAACAGTATTAAAATATTAATGGGGCACTAATCTGGTAAACAGTTTCATTAGGAGAAAACAGCATTCATGAGGAAAAAAGTATTTCTTCTTATTGCACATTCTGAAAGGAATTAGAAGCACAGCTGAAAACTGGTTTTGAAAACATTCGCTCCACACCTAGCCCTGCAAAGGTATGGGAAAGTATTTGTTCTGTTTGTGAAATCAGAGTGAGGCTTTTATCCACACATTTTGGCAATGGTCTCTGGTTATATAATGATTTCCATATGCTTATCACATCTGAACAAGAGCAAAACAGCATGGTACCAACTGGTTCTGTTTACCTTATGATTTAGCCTTACATTTGGGATTGTTTGGTGGGGATGTTTGTCAGGGGAAAGTGAACGCTTTTCAAAGTACCTTCCACTCCCTGACACCAAAACCAAAGCCATCGCCAGTGGGAAAGGGAAAAATCTGGATTCGTTAGTAAAAAAAAGGGTCAGAACAGCATGAACAGAATGCTAGATAATATAGAAGGAACTGGCAGTCACACCAATGTTTAGAGTGGTCTGACATATCTCATGGTAAGACTGTTTTCAGTTACTCACAGCATTGCCAAATAAACTGGTTGGCCAGCAATATCCTTTGGTTGGTGTCTACCCCAGGCTGGGAATTTTTTGTTTTGCTTTTCTTGGGAATGAGGCTTCAGAGAAAAAAAAAACCTGTTCCATTGTTTCTGAAAGTAGGAAACATTTTATTACAAACTCCACATTTGTTTCTTTTGAAAATCAATAAGCAAATCCGATTTGAACAACTTTCTGACTGAGCGACAAGGTTGCAGAACTGGACCTCACAATTTTGTGGTCGTAGTTCTGAAGATAAGAAGTTTTGATTGACGTCACTGGGAAAAGAGGTCCTGTGAATTAACATACTTGGCTGAATCTTACAGAAACTCAGCAACATCTTGTGCTGTTCACCCAGCATTCATCACCACCCCGTGGAGTTTTTGTATTCTATAGTGCTGTAAATAATCATAATAAACAAAGCTAAGGAAATGACACATGAACAACCCTGTGAGTTAGGCACTCAAAATCTAAGCAGTGCAACTTTAAGCTTCTTAATGTAACCTTGATAAGACCCTTTTGTGACACTGCCTTTTCTGTACAAGGTACTATTACAGCTAATTTCTGTTCTCTGGGACTTCTGAGAACACCACAGGCAATGCTTGCCTCTGTGGCCAGCACTGAGGACTTCAGTTAACCCATAAGCCAGGCTTTAATAAACAGCAGGAGCTTTAAGGACTACACCTGAATGCCACCACAACAGCTTAGCCCCAGAAATACACTCCTTTCAAACTACCCCGAGCAGTGTTCTTGCACTATGTAGCTTGGATCTGGCCAGTGACCACAGAGGAAATGTTCAGGTAACTTGGCCATGTCAAAGGAGGCAGAGGACAAAAAGGAGCGCCTCAGTTACTGCAAACATTGGGATTGCCGCCTCACTCAGAAGAGTCCTCCAAACATCCTTTTTATATAAATCCAAATTATACCACCCACCCCCTTAGATTAACTTGAGATGCCCAACAAAACAGATCACAATCTACAAAAGTTATAAAATACTTTTTATGCAAAGCTGGTGAAACTGAACATAACAACCATTTCCTGGGTCCAGGCAACATCAGTAGACTTCTGGCATGAAAATGCCCAGTTGATCCTCTGATCAGCTCAGGCTGACAGAGGCTTCAAGGAGCACTTACAGGACTGAATCAGCTCTAACATTTGGAGAAGTTCAAAGCACTGCCCTGTTTTCTTCAGCTCAGACAGCCAGCCACAACACCAAGAGGTGCTTTCCCCAGACTGAGCACATGTGGACGTGAAAATAAGTAGCAGCAATCAGATACAGCCACAAATGAATTCCCTTCCTGTACTCTGCTCTGTTAACATCACCAGCAAAAAAATTTTAGAAAGGATTAGAAGCGTTTGCAAAATGTTTTACACCTAATGGCATGCATCTCCTACAGCAGTCTTTACAGGAGGAAATAAACATACAACCAAAATCATCTTTATCAGTCCCTCTGAGAAAGAATTTTTCCAGTTTGAAAGGGGAAGATCATGTTGTCACTGGAAGCAAAACACATTTTCTGTTTTCATGCGCTCCTAAGACAGTTCTCAGCACTGCACATAAAGGAACAGGCTGAATCCAGCATTGCTGGTGCTGTGAACTAAGCAAACATTTTGGGGATTTTCATTTCCACAAAGCAAAACCACTTAATTATGACAGCAGAGGTAATGAAGAAAAGAAAGGCCATTATCAGAAGGCTGAAATTTACTCAACTGGAGTCCACACCTGCACTGGAAAAACTCCAAAGATCTGCAAATTGAGAGGGTTGTAAAGTCAATACTAGAAAAAAAAAGCACAGGTGTAGAAAAGAGAGACAAGCCTCACAGAAGATACTTAAGTGAGAGAACAGCCCTCTTCCAAAAAGTTGGCACAGACAACCAGCCAAACAAACCTGATGATAGAGGGAAGAAGTGCTTTGCTAAAGGTAAGAGCTCCAGCCAGTGGCAGAAGAATGACTCTGGGGCTTTTAGTTCACAAATCAGTAATGTTTCCATCAAATCATATCCAGAGAAGAGTACTAGAGGAATGGGTTGTACACTCCTGTTTGTGTAGTCTACTGGAAAAGGTCTTGTATGCTATACATCATTGAAATGTATACACATACAACAAGTATTGTTTGAGAGGTACATCAGCACCCATCTGCAGACCCAATATACTCTAGGGATTTGTGCTGCTCTCTGGGGTTCATATCAGGGAGGTCACCAAGAAACTGGAGGGTTACAGAGTGGTGGTGAGGAACTCTGGATCACAGGTAGGGTTTTTTTATCAATCTTCCCAATCAGGGGGCAGAGACTTGAAAGGGCCAGTCAAATCTAGCAAGTAGCAAATGGATATGGGAAAGATGCCTCAGCCAGGGGTTCAGCCATGGGACTCGCCTGGAGAAACCTGGCTTGGAAGGGGTTGATGAGGTCCCCATGTGTCAGAGAACAGAAAGAGCATCTTTGTTCATAGACCTGCCCAGATGGTGAGGAGGGTTTTGAACTACAGTTGCTGAGGAAGCTGAGCTTCAATCCATCCCACTCCTAAAAGTGTGATGCCTGTGACAGTGAAAGATGTCCAGAGCATGGAGATGGATCACAGGTCAGCAGGAGAGCACCCAAAGCACAAAGGAATTCCAGCAGCACCAGCCTAGTGGCCTCAACTTAATGGCCTATGCAAATAGGATCTGCAGATCCAAGTCAGCCTCTTCCAAGTCCCAACTTAATGGCCTATGCAAATGCATTTAGCATGGGGAATAAGCATGAAGGGTTAGAGATGTGTGTACACCTGCAGGACTATGGCTTCATTGGCATCATGGAGACATGGTGGGATGCCTCCTATGACTGGAGTGTTGGTTATGGGCTCTTTAGGAAGGACAGGCAGAGGAGACAAGGAGGGTATGTTGTCCTCTGTGCCAATGACCAGCTGAAGTGCATGAAACTCCACCTGGGGATGGATTAGGAGCTGACCAAGATCTTGTGGGTCAGGACTAAAGGGAGGGCAGGGATAGGTGATACCACAGTGTGGAGCTACCCCACTCAGGAAGACCGAGCAGATGAATCCTCTACAGACAGATAGGAGCAGCCTCATGTTCACCAGCCCTGGTCCTCCTGGGGTATTTTAACCACCTGGACATCTGCTGCAGGAACAATGCAGCAGGGCATAAGCAATCCATGAGGTTCCTGGATGCATTGAAAGCAAGTTCCCTGTACAAGTGACAGAAATTAACAAGGTGCAAAGCCTGGGAACAATCATGGTCACAAGTATACCATGTTTAATTAAGAAGCAAAACAGCTCAACCAAAGCAGCATGAGTAAACACGGATTGAAGGAATTCAGTGAGAGCTGTGTCCTGTTTGACAATGAATTCCTGTTGTAGTTGAGATGGTCACTTGCACTCAGAGTGCTTCATTAAAACTTCAGGGGGCCTCAAGTATCAGCCCCACATTATCTAGAATTCTTTCATACCTTTTCTATGTATCAATCCTATGGGCAGTTCCACACAGGCTCTTTCTTTCTTCTCCCTTCTGCAGTCCCAGCTCACTGCTCTCTGTCCCCAGCACAGCCACCTAACCCAGTCTGTCCTTTGTACAGTGGCTTACCTTTCTGTCCCTCGCACGACCTCCTGTTCCTTGGTCCTCACCGAACAGCCAGCAGACTCCAACTAACTTTCTACCCACTAATTCACTCTCATTACACCCAGCTGTGGGGGCAAGGCTGTTCCCACTCTTTGGTAATTAACACAGCTGCAATATATCAGAGGCAGGATTGCCTTTTGTACTATCTCTGTCTTACCACAAATTCCCATACACATCAATGCACATGGTGAATGTTTAGTTTTGGAAGACATCCGCTACAGAGAGAGGAAGAAAACCAAAAAGTAGTGACACAGACCAGTTCAGAACTTTCCTTCCTGACCTTGGTACCACAAACCAAGATAGATTTGGGAGCCAACAAACAGAGACCAGAAGCTCTCACAAAGGGTCTTGTAATAGGATGAACTGACATATCCTTAACATCTCAGAATACTTAAAAATCTGGCCCTTCAAATAAATACAGCAACAAAACTGCACATGTCCTTGTTAAAATTAAACACATGCTATACTTTAGGGAAATGAGGGTGCTGGAAGAGGTTAATACACATCCCTCAGTAGTCAGTGTTGTGACTCCTTAGCTGCAAAGGCAGATGGCAGATACCTGCCTCTTGTACGGTCAGCCCAAAATATGTTCAGTGTACCTGAAAAGCCTCAAGTTCCTACACGAGAAGCCAGGCACAGGTCAAGCCCAGCATGATTAATGAAAAGAAAATCTGCAGCTTTTCCCTGACTGTTTAAACATCAGTCTTCAAAGCCCTGTGCTTTCTACCACTTTGCTAGATCCATAAAATAACCACAATTAGGCAACGCAGATGTGAAAAGCTAAAAAGCACCATTCCAAGTAAAAAGAAATACAAAGATTTGGTGGAAGTAGGAAAGCCTGAGTCACAGGTACTCAACAACTACTGCTGCACCCTTACAAAGCAGTAAAACCAGCACCTTTCATTTTGTAGTAGGTGACGGAGATAGATCTCAAATCCCAAAAGTTTATTGTGAACTGGAAGAAACAGCATTCATGTCCATTATCCTGGAAAGGTCAGGAGCTCTGGCAGGGACTTGTGGTGCTTCTGAAATCCCTTCCAGTGTGAGGCTTTTTTTGACTGTACTTTAAACAATGTTTATTTAGACACTGGCTGACAACAGCAAGGGAAGGATCAGCTGGGCCTGCCTTGTTTTACACAGAGGAACACTATGGTCTCCCATGAAGGTATTTGAGGGGCTTTCCTGTACTATTCCTTATTCTTACACTTCCAAATTATCCTGTCTCAAGTGTGCCAGGCTCCTAAATTAAACCCTTAAAGAAGATTATGGAGACAGGAACTATATTCAGACCCTTGCCCTCTTTCAGAAACCCAATTAAATGAATACAACTTCCTTCCTTCTCATCTGTGATGGCAATAGCAGGGAATTTTACACTATTAGTTCAACATGTCAAAACCTTTTGAAACCTTTTCCTTTTCCCAAAGCAGATATTATCACAAAATCATACTCTAAAACATCACTGCATTTTTCTACTATGGTTGAAGAGACGCAATTTTTCATAAAAATGTGCAATTAAAAAAAAATCTTTGAGCTTTTCATATCCAGAAAATTTCACATTAAGGAGGGAAACTGAAAAAGGCTATTTCTGCCAGAGCATGAAAACAGTGTTAAGGCTTCCCTCCTTAACCCTGGCAGATGTGAAAATAGAACCAAAAAGCAGAGCTTTCCTGACCAATTTGAACTATACAAATACCCTAATTTTCCGTTATGGAAGCAAGTTACTGGTCTCCCCGGTGTTTGGAAAACTTGTATCGAGGATTCATTATTAAATACATGGAGGATTCATTATTAAATTGCTTTATGAACAATATCCAACATTTTTAGGGCTTCATGTAAGAAACAGTTCCAAGACTTAACATACCACAGAGATTCCTCTACTTTGAAACTGCCCATGATTTTTAGTTTCACACAATTAATGTTTCTTCATTTCAAATCAGTTACTAATATGAAAGCTAATTTGTGAAATTAGGCAGCCCATTAAAAGGACTGTTTTTTTATATCTCTCCCAGGATATCAATACTAAATTCACAAACATTCTTTCCTTTGTACTTTGGTAAAGGACTCTATTCACCCTCATAGATTATCCGGGAAGAACTATGTAGTAGCAGTTCAGTTTGATGTTTTTTTCTCTAAATATTCAGCTCTCCTAAACAAACTTACAGAAATAAATGGACATTGAAAAAAAAAAAACCTCAGCAAAGCACACAATAGAGGATCACTTAAATGTTACTTGAACAAAGACAATTACACAAAAAAAATTAAAAAAAAAATCAAGGCTTTCCCATCACAGTGAATAAGTATTTTCCATAAAACATTCCTTTTGTTACTTGCAGGTTTCATGAGTGTGGAGTGTCTGAGTGACAAGGAGAATACTGCAGAGCACCAGAGAAACAAATCAATCCCATCCCCAGCAGATATAGCTTCCATGTGCCTCAGGTAGGGATACTGAACTCTCCAAATTAGGAGAGAGCAGCAATTTTCTGCAAGAGCTTCATGGGCTTAAAGGACCAGGGCTCTCCACACTGTTCCTGAAGCAGAACACTCTTGTATAAAAAAGACAGGGTATTGCAAATTCCAGCTTCTTCCCATCCAGGATAAGTCTTTGCATAATGATTTCTGTTTTTCTGCTTTATAGATGAAATTGTGAACAGTACCTTAGCACACCAGGAAAAAACACATTTTTCAAGTAAAGCATTTGACCTTCAGTTACCCATTTTCTTTCAGTAATTTTTCAGTTTAGAAAATATAAATATTCTTTAAACTCATACAAGCATATCAAAGGAGGATATAAACACTGTCTTCTGAACCCTGGTCCCTGTGAGGTCTGCTGTCTCTGGAGGGACTTTAACTCTTTGGCATCTAATGTCACCAAAACCTGCTAGTTTTCTGTGTACTGCCTTATAAACTGACCAAAGCAGGCACAAGAAAGAGCACTTGCTGACACATAATGACTAATTCTTACACTTGGTTATTTACAAGAACATTCTTCACTGAAGATTTAAGCAGATTGATGGTTGACTCTATTGGTTGCAATAAGGTATATTATAGGAATTTCAACAAAATTCAGTAAATAAGTTTGCATCCAATATTCATCTCCTTTTTTTGTTTTGAAGTATTGCATATTGGATCAGCCCTGGCACTAATGGCAAAGCTACCTTTATAAAACCTGACAAGACACACAAATTATTCAGGAAAGTAGATTCCATTTTCAGGTATGACTTCAACTGACTTTTCAAGGTAAATTTAAGCACAATGTGAGTAAAACATCTAATAAGAAGGCATTTTTTCCAGGATGCAAGGAGTTAAAATATAGGAATTTTTTCAAGCCTCAGATCAATCTTTAGACACACATGAAATGCTAAAAAAACCCAACTGTTCAGAGTCCAGATTTCTCTGCAGAAAACTGTTCTTAGTCCTTCAGTGTCATTTTCCACCCAAACTATCAGACTATCAAGAAGACTTCCAGGAAGGCCTTTCCTATTTCTGCATTATCCCATGCTATGTTTGAGAACCTAGGCAACAGAAAACAAAGTACTCTTCTGAAATCCTGCAAAATTCAAAAGAAAATCATTATCTATGATTTAAGGTGGCTCCCAGCTAGCTCTAAAAAAAGTCAAAACACAGCAACAAATAAGGCAAACACTATTCCAGGGGATGTAAAGAGAGAGTACCCAAATAGATGGAAAGCACCTGACCTCAGCAGCAGGAAGGCCACAGCAAAAACACTCAGCACAGTTTAGAAAAGACATGGACAACATGGACACGGCAGAAGAAGGCCTGAGGAGGACAGTAAAAATTAGGTATGGAAACAGGTAAGGAATGACTGCAAGGATATACATGTCTAGGCCACTGCTGAGAAGTTGCTAGATACACAAAAGGTTACTGCAAAAAAACAACCTATTCACCACAGCCATGGAAGAGAGGTCAAGAAACCACTGCAGAGATACATCAAGCCCTAGGGAAAATACAGCATCAACAAGCACATTAAAACTCTTCAATAGCCAGTCTTTCAGCTGGGGGAGTTTAGAAGGCTGGTTCAGACATTCATATATGCACCATGGCAGAAGGAGCATTGAAGGGACTGGGAACAGGAGAGAGAGCCCAAGAGCCAGCAGGGCAAGGAGCTTGCAAATCAGGGCCAGACTCCTGTTCTATAACATTTTCTGCATGTGAAAAGCACAGCTTAAACGAGGAAGTTTCACTGGATTGTGTAAACGAATCCACTCAAAAATCAAACCATAAAAACATATAAATCCCCTTTTTTACATAGCACTGTCTGCACACTAATGCAATTGAGATTTACAGCCCTACCGAGCATCCCTCATTATTACAAAGTGTTTTCCAGTTGTGACCACAGCCTCAGTTTGTTCTGTTAAATATTAAACCTTTGACAGCATTTAAACTGCAGGAGCCTTTTGCATTTCTCAAGTTCAGAGTGTAACTGAATTGTTGTGGTGGAACACAAATAATCAGCTCGGGAGAAGATATCACAGAGAACACACAGACCTGTTTACTATGCCTTCTTTGAATAGCACCTAATTTGATAACGTCATATTTGGCATTGCCTAGTTATAAGTGCTGTGCATAATGTCATATGCAACATTTTAGCACTGGTCACTTCATCATTAGCCATGGCCCTGTGACCTCCCTGCTTGCTTACTTTATCGCTGTTCTACTGTTCAACAGTGCTGCTAGGTTTTTTTAACCCATTACATTAAGGTCTCCCTGATGAAATCCTGCTATTAACCAGTCATTTTCCACAACTTCCGTACTGTAAATAAAGTAGCAAACTGTCCATTCAAGATATCTGATATTGCTGTTTCCCGTCTTTTCTTTGGCAATTGTTCTGCTTTTTTCTAACACCATCAGGCTAGTTAGTAAATGAAGGCATGAGCTTCAATCTGTAGACTCTCAGTTGAGGAAAGCTGATTGGTGATGGTGAGTTCTTAACTGCAACTCGATAAATTCAAACCAAAGGACCTGCCTGTAAAAGATGGCAAAAGCAATCCACCATCAAACACATGTGAAACCAGTACAATGGGGACAGAAAAACCCATGGGTGCAGAACCAGATATTTGGACTTTTCCAGATGAAAAACTACCCTGTAGTTACAGTTAGTTTATCACAATCCAGCCTTGAATGGAAACAGTGCATCTGAAATATGCACATAGAAAAACCAGATTTTGGAGAATATAGTTCAAACATCTAGACATTATCTCTGTCAGCCAAAGCCTTGAGATAGCCAAACCACTAAGTATATAAAACCTGTGTTAAAAACCAGCTGGTATGCTCAGTGACCATAGTTCGCTTCCCTTTTCATTCCTGCATTCCCACTGGGGACAACTTTCCCATCACGGTAACAAATGCAAATCTTGCATGTCCCAGCAGCTGAAATGCTTAGCTATGTGCTCTCAAACCATTTGATATCATAAAATTACAGAAGAATCACCAGATGATGTAATGATCATCCCGGCCTTTTCAAGGAGTGCAGAATCTCAAAAGAGTAGTATTGGCATTCAGAAAACATTTAGAAGGACACAGGGCATAAATATTGGTAAGCTAATAAACACATGCTGTCATTTAGTTAGATGACGCATGGGCATTTCAGAATCCAGTTTTCAGCAATGATAGTGCTATTCACATTGATATAATGGATGCAATATTTCCCATATACTGAGAAATCCAGAAAGACTAATGAGTAATTCAGGCAATGCTATGAATCATGCCCACCACAGACATACAGAACACTTTCATTGTATAGAATCTCCTCCCTAAAAAAAAATAAAAAATTAAATAATTTAAAAGTTTCCAAGCTTAGCCCACTGAGGGACACAAAAAAGTGCATCCAAGCTTTGGGGTCCCTAGCATAGGAAGGACATAGACCTGTTGGAGAGAGTCCAGGGGAGGCCACCAAAATTATTGGAAGGATAGAGCACCTCTCGTATAGGGAAAGGCTGAGACTACTGGAATTGTTCAGCTTAGAAAAAAGAAGGCTTCAGACTGCTCTATTTCCAGTCTTCCAGTACCTGAAGGGAACTTACAAGAAAGATGGAGAGTGACCACTTACATGGGTGTATAGTGACAGGATGAGCAGGAATGGCTTCAAACTGAAAGTACGAGTTTAGATTTGATATTAAATTCTTTACTGCAAGGATGATGGGGCAAAGGAACAGGTAGCCCAGGAAGTTGAGGATTCCCTATCCCTGGATGCACTCAAAGCTAGGTTGGATGGGGCTATGAACAACCTGGCTTAGTGAAAGGTGTCCCTGTCCAGAGCAGAGGAGTTGGGACTAGACAATCTTTAAGGTCCCTTCCAACCCAAACCATTCTATGATTCTGTGATTCACTTGCAATGCCAAAGTGGCCACATCACCCGAGTACGGTGCCAGATTTCAAACCTTCACACCCTCTCTCACTTGGTGATGAGAAAAAGCGATGTAGTGAAAAAACAGGAGCTTCATGCAACATCGAGTAGGATATTTAAATATAATATTTCTTTTCCTTGTTTGCTCTTAAATAAGTCTTTCATTGAATTAAGGACTACAGTTACAAGGCAAATGTATTTACTTCATTAACATAATTGTTTTCCCATTGAGAGATATACTAAAAAACACAAGGCTTTAGTTTCAGTTGTTTCTTTTCCTCACACAAAATATGCCTGGAGAAGCAATTCAACCACTGCATCATTGTACAGGGGTGTTACTTTTATTAAGAGATTTCTTAGAAGTCTGGTAACATTTATTGTTCAAGGATCATTCCTTTACATGCAAAGTGTATTAATCACCTACTCCAACTTCATCGTGTTCACAAAATTACAGCTGGGTAAAATCCTCAGCTGCTAAAGCTCTTTTATAACAAGATGTTAATTGCTTTATTTTGTTAGGGGTGAAAGCTTAATTATTATGGATTTGTAACCCCCCATTTGGCACTTTGGAACAGAATTTGTAGTATTTCTTTCACTCATCAGGGAGTCAGGCTATACCACACACTAGAGAGTAGCATAAAACAAAGGCAGAATCCTTTTGTAGGGTGTATAGAATTAGAAAAGTCATACAGAAACAGCGTGGTCTCCAGTTCTCCTTTCCTGCCTCTCACAAAACCCATATAGGGTCTGGATGCCCATTTTGGATTACACTCTCCATAAACCTAAGTAGATTTTTTTTTTTTTTTACTGACTTAAGAAAGTAGTGGCAATTTATATCCACTCCATGTCTGAGCCAAATAAGAATGTTGAATGCTACCTCTATTTACCCATTCTACAATGTTCTCCCTTCACCTCTGTAAACATCCTCTATGCAAACACAACAGGAAACTCCCTTATTCCCAAGAAGCCACTCCTTTACTTTTTCACTTCTCTTGACAGATCCATTAGTGATCAAGCAGAGTTTACCCATTATTAGCTGGAGGGTCTCAGCAGAATAGTGTTCTGTGTGATCATTCCATATCTAAATCCTGACAAATTAACCCTGGATGAGGCCAGGGCTACTTTCTCACCAGAAATCCTTATAATGTCTTCATGTGTTTAGTGTAAAACTCACCTTTCAATATAAAGACATTAGAAATATAGGGAGGAAAAAATCTTTAAAATGAGCACAATGCATAATGTTGCTGTTTGGATGTCAAGAGAAGAATAATAACTGAATAATAACAATAAAAAAAATAATTACTGGCCATAATGTTTGCATTTATGCTTCTTTTTTTCTTGCTGCACACCCTCAACAATCTGCTCATCAACTGATCACAAGACTTAAGATTTGGCCAAAAGGGTGAACACTGCTGCTTCAGAGACCTGTGGAAGGTCATATCCAGGCAGCCTAGAAATGCCAAAAAATACTAAGTATCGCTTTGTACACCTGTTAACTGTGTTTGTACAATCTGGAAACATTTTTGTAATTTTCAATGCTAACTGCCTACATACAATCTTACTCTTATTAGCTGTTATACCGCCTCCAAGGGGTTCTGCTCCTTCACATGGGAAAGTCATAGTATACTTTCAAATGATGACCAGGGACAGAATACAGATGCCACCCCATGTAGATAGGGTAGCATTATTTCCTTTTTTCTGCAGCTGCGCAATTTCAACCCCCAAAAAGTCCTTGGTGTGAAGAGTAGGCAGGAGACTTTCTTTATAAACTGAATTAACTCCAGCAAAAGCAGGCCCAATGATATAAAATCATTACTATCTTCCTCATTTTTAGCTGGAAGTATTTAACACAGGTTCCTATCATTCCCTGGAGAGACTAATGAACCTCATTGTTAGGAAATCTTACTTGACATTTTCTTTAATTCTCTTTCAGCCTATTTCTATGAGTTACTCTGCCTCAGCACAGCCCAAAAAGCAATTCTTGACCTTTCCTCCACATTAAACTCTTTAATTTCATTTTAGAAACACTTTTTCAGAGGCAAGTTGACCTCTGGCAAACATACACACACACAGAATGAAACCTAAAAGCCAAATACAAATCATTTCAGTTGAAAGCACAGTCTGTGCCTGACTGTAGGTTCAGACCATAACGCCTCCATCCTCACCAGCAGCACAGGTTCTTTGAGGAATCATGGCCCTTTCTCACCTGGCAGCACCCTGGGGGGTGTGTGGGGGAAGAACTTGCAGAAGAAAACAGGAGGGTGAGTCACCTGCACAGCAACATCCATTTCAATGGATGTATAAATTACTTGTTCAGGACTGCAACAGGGATGCACACACAAATCCTTTGGAAAAGAAGATACTTAACCATACCAAATACATTTTGTTTGAGAAGGCAGTCAGATGGAAGAACTCTAAACTGCTATAATGAACATCACAGCTTGTAGCTCAGAACTCTGCATCTGGGTTATTTAGCTAAAAGGCAGCTGTGTGGAGTCACAAATGGACAGACCTGATCAGAATAGCTGTGTCATCTCAAACAGCATAGAAAAAATTAACATCTGCAAAATGAGAGTTGGTCCCTTTTTTTTATGGGTTCCTTTTCCTCCAGTCTTTTGTCCTTTCCTTGTAAGAGACAATTTATCAGGTTTTTTTCATGCCAAATAGAGCATTATGAGCCATATCATGAGACAGCAAGTGCAGCATAACAACTGCTTCTCAACATGACTTTCTCATACAGGTACAATTTATAATGTATACACAATTTAACAAAGTTTTCTGGTGCTCATACTTCAGAAGGCAAAGGTGAAAATCTTCACCATGGATAGCAGCTCTATTTTTAAATAATGTCTTTTCTGTGTTGGACCTATTCTACCTTAACTGAACCCTGTGCAAGCTCCAGTTTTACGAAGTCTATGTGTTAATCTCATTAAAAAAAAAATTTATTTAAAAATATTCTTCTTCCTGTAGTACTCTCCCCTCAAACCATAAATATTTCAGGATGAAGACTATTTTTGTCGTATATTTAGATATTGTCCCTGATACCAGGCATCCTTGTCACACATCTCCTTTACAGCACAAAAAAACAAGCAAGAAAAGCCTCATAGCTTTACATTTGGTGCTATTCCTCAGTCCCTACTTAGAAAAAGCACCTGTTTTGAGACATTATCAGAAAACTCCTTTTTAATGAGCTTTCTTATTTCTACTTAAAAGCTAAACACTATATTGGTGATTTATTTTTCTCTGTGTTAGTTTGCAGGGAGTTCCTGTGGAAAAAATGGTCACTGAATAATTCTGCCTCCAAATACTGGGAGTTTATAATTTGAAGTAGAATCAGTGCTTTACTTGGGGCTATAGCAAGAATTTTCTCCCTTAACACCCAGCAGAGTAGTTGCTTCCCATACTTATTAACCGAGACAAAAAATGCTGCCTTGCTATCATTCCCTGCGTATTCCATGTAGGTTTCCATTACTGTGGCATTTCTTCCCCCACAGGCTCTTTGATCTATCTCAGATACTCTGACTGGCTGGTACAATGGCTTTGCAGGGATTTCTTTCCATTCTCAGGAGAAATTTAATCCATAAAAATACTTTTGGATAGCTCGCTTCCTTCACTTCAAGCTTTCCTTAACACGCAACTTGACTTCCAAAGAATTACCTGTTCTATCATTTCTATAGACCTTATACCTAAAGATAGAAATGTCCCATTTTTTAAAATATTCCACCAACTTTCTAAAATAGCTGTTATATTATTTCTTTAATTATAACATGTACTTCCTAGTCTTCTCAGGGAGACCACAAATATTTGAAGTCATGTTGGTTGTGTCTCCATGTCCTGATAAATTGAGACTTCACCTTTTCAAACTTTGTTATTCTTTCTCTTATTCTTATCAACTTGTGTCCTCGTTATGCCCAGAATTATACTTTAACTTCCCCTTGAAAAGATGTTTCTCCCCTCAACAAGTCTACATTTCTTAGCTTTTCCTTGCCTTTGGTTTTAAAACTCTTACTTTTTTTTTTTAATTTCCATTTCAAGCACTGTCTGGCTGGCTCTGCATTAGTTCTCTCTCCCCATATGGCCTCCATCCATTCCAATTTTTCCTAGTTTTCTAATGGATATAATATCCTCCCTCTATACTATTTCCCTTTGAGCCATGACCTGAGATTCCCCAGTTCCATCTGTCCCAGCACACAACACAGGCAGCATGTCAGAGAACGCTGTCTCAGACTCCTGTTTCCAATCTACTGCCTAAAATCATAGTATTACATATAATAATTCATCATCACTTCCTCCCATACAGTGGGAACACACAGGAAGCCCAACCCATAGCTCCACTGCAACGTGGCCTAAAATCTGTGCCTGCCATGTTCACACACATCAAGCTAGTTCTTGCACAGTTCACAGTGGCATTAAACACCCTGATACCTGCATCCCTCATAGGTTCCCAGTCCCATGGCTTATCTCCTTCCAATGCTGAGATACTTCCCTGGGTGTGTGTCC
This sequence comes from Cyanoderma ruficeps, assembly GCA_008694505.1. NCBI lineage: Eukaryota > Metazoa > Chordata > Aves > Passeriformes > Timaliidae > Cyanoderma > Cyanoderma ruficeps. The sequence goes on from VZDJ01000084.1 coordinate 3,902,295, forward strand.
ATAGTACATAGTAGTATCAGACCATCATTCTGAGCTCCGGTTACTCAGTCTTTCCCCCTGTTCACCTGGCTGCCTTCCTTTCTGGAGAGTTCATTCATTGCCACCAACACAGGGCCTGAAAATCATGTCACGTGACGGTTGGACTGCTCCATGATGCCTTCAGGTCTCCTTCACGTCTTGCTCAAATTCTCAGAATTTCTCTTGCTCATCTCAGCTAAATTAGAAAAACTCGTAAGGCCATGAGATGCTGAGCACTGACTTAATGTAAATCCCATCTACCCTCAAGACAGATTCCATTCAGGATTGTAGCAGTCTCCCAATGTCCTGAAAGAACCAAAGTCATTGGTTTTGCTTCATAAAGGAGCTTTACTGCAACTAGGTAGACAGAAAAAGCTCAATTCATCCACTTCATCTTTCATTAGGTGTCCTTGTCAGGTGTTCCTTCTAATCTCCTAATGGAGATGATGTTGTTTCTCCATATGCCATCAGCCCTGTTCCCTGCTCACAGGATTTTATTCTTGTAAGGGTGCAGCTGCCCTTTCTGAGGCTGTCACATGGCCTTAAAAACAGGAATGAAGTGAAAATTCCTGAAATACATATATTTGTGGTCTCCACAGCAACAGAGTAATCAAATCAGTGCCCCCTGTGTTATTTTAAAAGGGCAAAAATATTGCTTGAATAATATGAGGCTATAGAAGCACCCACCACACATCTGTTTGGTTTGAAATCAATGGTGCCTTGCACTCCTTTCTTCAAGATAATTAGTCTTACCAATGCTAATACCAAAAGCTCAACTGCCTTTCTTTGCCTCTTTGGTTTAACTGCTCTATTCAGACCCTCAGGTATGAATGGAGTTCTTCTATAAATCATAACATGCACAAGTAATACAAACCCCTCGCAAATCGGTCAGAATTCTCCTAAGAAGACAACTTTTGAAGTCTGGCTCACTTCTGCTAATGTTTTCAAACATACAAAAACAGTAGCATTAGAAATTACATCAGAAATCACATAACGGGTAAGGTTAAATTAAAAGAGTTTTGAGGGAAGTGTGGGCTGGGATTCTTATGACAGACAAATGTCAGTTTTCACCAGGGAAGTGTTTGATGAATTTTTTACCTTATCTGCTAAAAGCATAAAACTAACTGTTCTGTAGAATGAACAACAAAAAAAATATACATGATTATTAAACCTGAGATATTAGCTAATAAGTGATAGATGGAATCAAAACAAAGGAGTCTTATAAAGGAACTTTTTTTTGCCACATTTGAACATACTTTAGATGGATAAATACACTTGATACAATTTACCTAATTCATACAATTTATCTAAAAGGGGAACTCAGCTTTCAGAAATTTGTAATTATTGCCATTATGGTTTCTCAGGTTGGCCAATGAAGAAAACCAAACAAACAAAACAAAACAGGACTCAAAAATCAATAGTCCTTCTACCAATGCTGATCTTAAACACCAAAGCCACGTCAATAGCAGGAGAGCAGGCATAATGTACAAGTAAGCTGCTATATTTAAAAGTTAATAGACACCAAAAGTCTTTGTGTGCAAGGAGGAACACTTATAAAAATACCCCTTTCAGGCATCCATAGCATTACTGCAAGGCCTTGCTAATTCCTCTTTCCCAAAATCAGAGTCACCAACTTTAGACCACTGCAATTAGCAACAGACATCCATTTACACCTTCAGAGATCCAGATTTGTAAACTGAATACTTCTGTGCTATGATGATGTCATTTTAACACCCATAGTAGGAATCTGGTTTCCTTCACCTTCCTAGTCTAAAATCTGCTGATAATTTTAATCCAAAAATATTACACCCAGAGCTTTAGAATAAACGTCAGTCTTCAGTATTAATTGTTGGTGTGACCCAGGTTCCTTAAGGCAAGTGATCATCACAACACATCCTAGGTACCAAAAACATCTACTCGCAGCTGACAAACATAACACATCTGAGACACCTGCTCCTTTCTAGATAACAAAACCTATTCGGATAAAACAAACTCTCTCTGTTACATATGTCAAACACGTCTCTGGAACTTTGGATAATCATAAGGCTGAATCATATTAATTTTTCAAGTTACTAGAAGCTGAAACCTCAGTACAATGCCTGGGGCACATTTGTTTTGGCTGAAGACACGAGTGTTAAAATTTCCAGATTTCCTACAGGCTGAGTCCTGGTGTGCTCCAACACTTCTGAGCACGTTAGGATAAGCTAGTTCTTTCTATAGATTTCTAGATTGAGTGTTTCAGACAACCTTCAGTGGAAACTGAGGATGTTGTCTCACACAGCCTCAGAAGGTGTTTCCATATAATTTAAGAAACCAATTAAGACACTTCTCAGTTGCTTCATTGGGGATTTTCTACCCTTCATTTTTTAGAAGTCTTTTTCAAAAGCTCATTTCCCCTACCTCTTCATATATTCTGTGACACAGAAAGCCCCCAGATACTCAGAGCCCTCTCATGGGTTAACTCTGCAGAGGTTAATGCTGGGCAGTACAGAGTAGACACAAGACTCTTTCAGGACCCTGTCAAGACTAAGATTACTGACAAAAGCCAAGGTCCCTTAGTGGGGGCCATGAGGAACTGTTCACAACACACTTTTCTCAAATGAACATAAGAAATGACAGGCATTTTGATGAAAGCTTTAGGACATAAGAAGCAACCTTATGATCTTACAAAATGAGCAACTTCAAGCTTCACATCATATTCCAAGTACTGCATATACAGAAGAGGAGTTTCTAGAACTGTTTGCACACAGTCACAACAAGACTCACTCGTGTTTTGGGTTAAGAGGTGTGCCTGGGGTGGACATTAACATGAGCCTGAGGACATCTCAATACACAGAAATGTTCAACTCCCTTGACGTGATTCAAACTATCCCAGTAAGAACCAAAAGCAAATTCACTCAGGCATGGATAAAAACCAAAGTATTCCCAAAAAAATAAGCAAGCTGAAGAGGCTCTCTAAAAAGAATTACCAGCCTGGGAAGTCACTCATGAAATAAGATGCCTGTAGAACTGAACACTTCCATCAGAAAAAGGAGACACAAACATATAAAAAGTAGCCGTTCAGATGCATCAGTCATTGCCTTTGTGGCTTTGCACACAGAGGCAAAGGAACACAAGGCAGAATATTATTGTAGCAAATTGTCTCAAAGTTTGATTAAAATATCAAGAGAGGGTTAAACCATGAGCACTGAGTCCCATGCCCAACCTCTGGCAGCTGCTAAAGCCAGGCATCTCAGAACAAAACGCAAGGAAATTTTTTTGCATGGACATATAGGATGGCATCCTCCCAGCTTCAAATAGACAGATTATGATACCTGTTGTAAAAGCTGTTTCCCTCTTTCAAAAGCCTCATTTGTGTACTATTTCCTCTTACCAGTACACAACATTGTTATCCCCACAAAATCCCAGTTTGTCTTTAATTCTGTTAAAAATGTCATCTTATCAGCTTTTTGACAAAATGAGTTTCATAAGTGAAATAAAAAGAAATTACTGCCTTTTTACAGGGTTCTGCCATGTTTGTTACAATGGCTTCCTGTGTCAAAAATTCTGCTGGCCTATGCACAGCTTTAAAACAGAGAAGAAAAGTCTTTTCTGGAGTAGGTAAATCCTCTCTGGGGAGACCTTGGAGGCTTTTTAGACTGTCAGCTCTTAGGCTACACATATCTTCCTGGCACAATGACAAGCCTATGACAAGAAGAAATCAGTCTGTGATACTCATTTAGGGGGGCCTTTTAATCTTGGAAAGCAAAAGGCTTAGACTGAGCAGTTTCTGAATTTACTGGGCTTTTCTGAGGTAGATATTTCCAAAGATGGGAAAACAAGGAGTGTTCATGCAGAACCAATCCTGTGATGCTGGACCACAGACAGGCTGTAATAACCTGCTACTTTGCATTTATTAGGAGCACTTTTATCACACACACACACTAATGAAAAAAAGGCAGAAAGGCCAGGCACTCTTCAGATAAATAGCTAGTAATTTCAAATAACAAACCAAAGAAACAATTAAAAGGCTTAGGCAATAAAAGCTTAACAGATGATGCACCAACAAACCACTACAATTACAAAACGTATTTTCAGCTAATATGGTTAGCATAATGTACTTTGCAAGCATTAATGTAATACCAAGGTGGCTGTAAATCACTTTATCAATTATTGAACCACAATAAAATATTTATAAATGGGCTTTCATTATCAAATGGAACTGTGATACTTTTAAAGTGTGGCAAATGTAAGGGAATGTTCTTATCTTTTTCTTAACAGAAACTTGTAGAATGTTAATAAATGACTTTTCTTTAAATCATGCTCTTCTTGCTTTGCATCTTCAGTCGTTCTGCATTAGTGGACTAATACAACTGAACACTGACTCCATTTTTCCACAGTCTGTGTAAGAAAACAACCCATTTATTGCTGTGAATTAGAGCCATCACGTATAAAGACTCTAACTGGTTTAAGAGGTTTCTTCCATGAAGACAAATGGGACCGAGTACATTGCATAAAATTGTCAAATGATCTTCTATGAACTCTTTTTTGTCATGTTACAGTTAGAACCAGCTTTAAACCACGCATTTTTATTTAATTCTGGGGCAATCATCAGAACGAGAAGAATATTTTTAATTAAATGTGTGTCTGAAATTAAATCAAGTTTCCAGAAAAGCCAAATGTTCGGCAAATAGCACCCTGAAAAGCCTAAGGGGGTCCAGGGTGCTTCCCTCAGCCTATCTGACCACCACCTGACAAAAAATCTCACAAAGGAAGAATACAAAATACATATGGTGAAACTGGACTTTCATTCAAAAAAGGAAACATTGGCTACAGGTCTGCCTCCCAAAAAGCTTTTTCAAAGGCTCTACTTATTTAAGTAAAAGAAAATGAAAGGAAAATAATGAACAAGAAAATTTTTGAAGCCTCCAGAGTTAGCATCACTGTCCAGCTACAGTAGAAACTATTATCAAGAGGCAATTATAATAGTAACAGTTAATCAGGCATCTCCCAAGTCCTTGAATGGAAATCACATACTTGCTAATTTTAAGGTTAAAATTTTGAGGATATTTTTATAGCATAAGATGAAGAAAGCCGACAGGCTGGTGTTACATCACCCTTAATGATGCCAATAGAAGGACAAAAGTGAAACACATTACCAACATTACCAAGTTGTACTCTTCCAAGCAAGAATTACTGTGGGTTTTGGTAGGAATCTGCTGGTGGTTTTGGCACAGGGGGCATGACAGGGCCTCACTTATCCTGCTCTCAGATCAAGAAAACCATATTTTGGTTCATAAAGAGGGTATGCAAGGGAAGAAGGCTCAGGTGCCCAGTGACACAGCAGGTAAGGAGCCACTATAGGGACACAGGTCTGACAAACAGTCACTGACAGACTACCAAGGCACACAGCTGCACAAATTCTTCCTGTCAGGCCTTTAGCCAAAATACTAATACTAATAATACTTCAAATACTAATTGCAAGATGACACTTTCAGAAGGGGTGTTGCTGAGAACTACCTTTGCTGCTACCACTACAGCCACAAAATTGCAGCTGTCAGAGCACTTCTGAACTGTAAACCACCTAATCACCTTCTGATTGCACAGTCCAAACATCATCTAGAAACATTGAAGTGCTGCAGATAGCGTTGCTATACTTCATAGAACAGATTGCTAAATATGGGTCTACTTGATAGGGCTAAATCACTACACTAGAAAAGCCTGTGTTACACTCCTCCTGCCCTCCCAAATGCCAGATGAAAAGCACAGTCCTGTCTCACAGGGCAGGCTCAGGGAGCACTCTAAAATGTGGGGCAGACATTGTCTCTAATTTATGCCCATTTGGCTTATCAGAAAAGAGAGCAGTAATTTTACTGAGTGCTGGTTGTCTTTGTCAATGTTTCCTTCAAAGCATAAAACCTTGGAAAAACTACAGTTGATGTAAAAAGATGTATCTGAGGTTGTGTGTGGCAGAGACATGCTGCTTTTGAGCTACTGCCAGCGAGGTTCCTACAATACACTGCATCAGCAGCCACATCTCAGTGCCTGCCAACTGAGCTTAGGGAGGGTCACAACAGGGGACAGAGCATTGTGCAGGAAAGCTCCCTCTGGAAAGGAACAGGAGGCTGGCAGCAGTCTGAGCCAGCCAACAGGGAGGGTTACAGATCTGCATTTGTCCTGCAGCTCCCCATTCGGCACAGGAACTACTGGGAGCCTCTCTCCAATACAGTCTGTCAAGTGATTCCTTTCTGAAGGCCTTCCCTGGTTCAATTTGCCATGACCAACCCAAATGAAAGTCTTGGGCTGGGGGAGATGACAGCACTGCCACTGTAAGCTCTTTCCTGCAGGGAGAGCAGCAGAATATCACAAAGCCTGCAAGGAGAAAAACTCTTGGATGAAGGGAAGCCTGTTCAAGCACAGCCAGAACAGCCCAGCCCTGGCAGGATCACCTGGTCCGTTTTGGCTGCCAGGGCACCACATCTGCTGGGTACATCTCACATTTGGAAGTACACAGACCTTATGAGTAAAGTAAACCTTCCAGTATTTCGTCCTTGGGAAAGGCTTCCCTTAATGTCTTCCACTTCATTCTGCAGCCAAAGAATCACATCTTTAAGGGATATACGCAAGGCAAGCATAAAAAATACATTTATGGCCACTTCATTTTCTCTCAAACACCGGGGCTAACTCAATAATCCTTCATTTTTGTTGCTAGATAAAAACATGCTTTTCAGAACACTCCTCATCCTGATCAAATCACATGGGTGATAGCAAACTAACCATGTTCCTAAGGTAGGTTTTTCCAATAGTTAGCAATCTTTGCATGCAAAATTTCTAAATGTATTTAGCTTTGGTGTCCAACCACTGAGCTGTCATATTTAGACAGCACTTTCAAAACATGCAGTAATGAACTAACTTTGTTTCCACTGAAATTCATCCTGAGGCAATACAGCCACACATCTATATCAATTACTCCTTCCCTGTCTGTACTCACACCTGGGATTGCTCCAACCCAGCTACAGCACTATTGAACTCCTTGAGGTTCTGGTGGGCTCAGTTCTTGAGGCCAGGTCCCTCTGAACAGCATCCCTTCGCTCTGTTATGTCAACAGCTAAGGTAAAACAAATCAGTGCTGGTCTGCCTTCCTGTGCTAAATGGTAAAACCTAAGCTTTTCTGGTAATGTCACAAAAGCTGCAGCCTCTCTGCAGCAGCACAGCAACCTCAGGGTGGCAGGCATAATAGCCAGGGACAGCAAGACAAGTGTAATACCTGTACATTACAGGTGCAGATGTGCCCTGCCACTCTGCGTAACAACTTTCACTCCAGCACCCTGACAGCTGAGGAGATCCCAAAACAGTTCAAATCACCAGCGTACAATGCCTGCCCAGTTACAATAAATGGGCTGGAGACATTGAAATGTCAGTGTCATTCTGCATACCGAGGGTCTACACCTAAACCAGATGCTTCCAAGACACATTTTCAGTTACTGGCATCGCCCTTGTCATTGTTTGCCCTTGCTGGCGCAGGGTGTTTGGGAGAAGGGCTGATACCTCTCAGAGGATGTCATGCTGCTCATAAGCCCCAGTGAGAGATTAACCCACCCCATAATCTTTTGATAGCTAACATATTGCTGCAGTGTCTTCAGGCTTGTTGTGCAAAAAGCAAGAAGGGGCACAGAGCATACTGCCTACCACTTACAAAGCCAACATCCACAAGGCCTTTATCTTGTATCAAGGAGAAGATTCACTTTAGAAGCTGAGGAAAATTACTACCCTTGCAGTTCATCTCCTTTTTATTTGGGTTTGCTTGTTTGTTTGTTTTTTTTAATTAAAACCCTGGTCTGAAATCCATTTCTTTTCCTAATGCAGTATTATTTTTTCACTAGCATCACAAAAATAACTTCCTGCAATTTCCTAAGTGGAACAAAGAGTCCTATTATTTTCTTTTAACCACTTCTGCAACCTTTGTTAAAGAACTCATTACAAAAACACTTCTGAATGAGTGACAGGACCTAATAACATTCTTCATCTACCGGCAATACATGAGTAGGACTAATATCACTTAATTTTTCTGCAACAGTAGAACACCCCTGACACAAAGTTATGCTAACTCAGCCTGGTCTCCTCTCCCCTAGTTATTACAGTGACACTTTAAATGCAGATCTTAAATAAACCTAACAATTATCTACTGTTTACCTAACAATGGCTACACAATAAGCATGTTACACAATAAAGATTTTGCATACTTTTCATTGCGGAACAGTCCCTGCTTCACTAGACAATTAAGTTTCAAAAGGGACCTTGTGTACTTAATGAAAGTACAGGAGGGAAAAAAAACTGATCAAGCTTGGTATTAACATGATCCCATCCTAGTGGTTTTTCATTTTATGCTTCTACTTTTATTTTTTTTTCCCCTAGCAGCTAAAATTAGAGTTTTCTTTATTGAAAACATTTTTGAAAGCTAAAGAGTTATTGCTTTGTCTCAAATGCCTGAAGTTTAGAGAAAAACACCAACAAAAAGCATAAGTTTAAAAATAAATCCTTTGGAAACCACTGCTGCTTCAAACAAGCTTTAACTCACAATCTGGGAATGCAGGACCTTGGTCACATTTCATTCTAAGACCTATGTAAAAATGTTCTGGCATGGACAACTCCTGATGAGAGATGCATGCGGGAGTCCAATAGCTCTGCTGCCCCCAAACTGATTCTGCACAGTGACGCTTAAATCCAGCGTTTCAGCTAAAAAAATATTAACAAGCTGAAAATAAATCATTCCACTTCCTATACATTTCTAGCAGAGAAAAGATGTGTTATACTTCCCATTCTTCAAATATCTCAGTAATGTTTTAAGTACATAAACAAAGCTTTTTAGAATTCCAGTATTGAAGGCACATTTTCCTTGCTCAGAGTAATCCCATTTCTTGTCTGCTCATGTTGCGATAAGGCCAAACTGCTCCAAGTAAGGAACTCACTGTGCCATATTTATAAGCCTTTGGTTGGAAAGTCTAAAATAACCCTTTGAAACAGAAATTCCATAATACTTACAAGTTACTACAAAATGTGAAAGAAGCTTTCACTTCCCAATTTTTCCCCAACCTTTCCCAGAATACTGTTATTTCCTCATTAACAAGTGTTTATCCAATTCACCTCGCTGTCTATCCTTGACACATACCTAATGAAACAGGAGGTATCTGCTACCTTCATGCTTTATAAGATAAGGACACAAAACACTACTTTAGAGAGCAACAGAAAACTTACTTAATGAATAGAGAAACCAAAATAACATCTACAGCAACTCAAAGTCACATACAAATAACAAAAGGCTGACCACTTTGAATGTTAACCAAGCTCAATCTGTCCACACCAAGTGGCCCTTTTTTTTTTTTTTCCTCTCACTTCTCTATAGGTAGGTATGACAGAACGTTCATTAAAAACACAGAAACACTGATACCGAGCTACTGATATGGCACAGTCACAAGGTAGATCAAACATTCAGATATTCAGAGTTGGCGACAGAATACTGTTAAGGAAACTTTGATATGACATTAAAGACCACATTCAAAATATTCACTGCTTCTTGTGGATCACAGTCATGCATGTTATTCACGTCCAAGCCCTCCTACTGCCACTAAGTTGACTGATCCTTCGGCCCTTCCATCCAGGTCTCACTAAATTGCTGAAATGCCAAGCAAGTACTTTTATAAGCCTGGCTTTATGCCTTGAACTATCATCAGTACCAGGAAATCAGGAAAGCTATAACATAAGTAAATCTACACTAAAACTTTTATTATATTCAAATGCTTTATTCATAAAGCTTCATAGTGCATTCCAAAACCTTCAGATCACACAAAAACGCTGTTCAGAGTGCCTCAAGCTGTCCTTCAGCCATGCTGCCATTCTGTAGGGTTAGATGTGTTTCATATATACAATGTGTAACTATCAACAATCAAAATAGTTATCAAATTGGTTTATGAAGAAAGGAGCTTTGAGACCACGCAACTTTGGTGTAGTGTTAAAATCAGGTCTGCATGAATACAGAATCCTTCATAGAAAACAGCACGTTACTGGAAAGGAAACAAACAGCTAACACACCATAAAGAACCATACCTCATTGTCCCTGCTTGGATTGTGCCTCACAGCTGGAGGGCAGTCTTGGGGAACAAAGCTAATTGTCTACCAGCAAAGAAATAAGATGCCACAGTAGATACAGCCACAACAGTCAATAGAGACAGCCCAACACTCAGAGTGCTTCGGTAAAACTTCAAAGGCCTTCAAGCATCAGCACCTTGTTATCTACAAGTCTTTCATACCTTTTCTATGTAGCCTCCCATAGGCAGCGCCACACAGCTCTGGCTCTTTCTCTCATTCCTCTCGCTTTCTTCTGCGGTTCCAGCTTGCTCCTTCCAGTCCCTAGCACAACATTTTACCTTTTCTGTCCCTCACACAACCTCCAGTCCCTTCCTTCTCACAGCAGGACCAGTAGACACCAAAGTACTCCCTACCATCTTACTCCCTCTTTTATCACGCCCAGCTGTGGGGGCAAGGCTGTTCCCACTCTTTGGTAATTAACACAGCTGAAATATATCAGAGGCAGGATTGCCTTTAGCACTATCATTATGTGTCTTCCCGCAATAAGATACACACAGGCAGCATCCACTAGCCCTAAACGACTGTTGATTTTCTTTTCTCTCACCGTGCAAAACCAGAATATAATTCATCAATTCACTTTTGTGTTCAAAATGGTGACAGAGAAGGAGAGAAAGTGCGACTGGATGCAAAGTCATGAACATGTTAAGTGGATGTTAGCCTTTGAAAACTCGAGCTGCTTTTGTTTTTAATTCTGAACACAAATTATTGGAAGTAAAGCAGTGCCAGCTCAAGGAGACATAGCTACACTGTGGTCTTTTTAGAGCCATTTTCTTACAACCTAAAACAAACAGTCTGTTTCCACAGCTATTAAACCACAACCTGCCTGTTAAGGGAACTTTCCTGTCTGAGCATTCAGGATCCACTCTGTGAGTCACCTTCCCATCACCAGAGACTGCCACTGCTGGGACCGAGGCCCCTTCACCACAGGAGGCTCCAATGACCCAATGGATGCCCTGCTTGACTCCCCACACTCCTCACACACACAGAGTCGGACAGGTTTCCTTACTCTTCGTTAAATGGGACAGTGACAGGTCATTACCCCTTGCCATAGGCTCCAGCCACTTCCAGACATCCTCAGGACAGCCTGCAGCTTGCACTCCAGCTGCCTACTGAGCTACCTGAACAAGGTGTATTCCACAACAATGCCCCAGCCTAAGGAACTATGCCATGCAGGAATGTGCAGCCCTGGACAGTATGCAGGTCAGCTTGGGACAGTGGGAACAGAGCACTCTGTGCATCTTAGGGCTGTGATGCTATCCCAGGCTTGTATTGCCCCTGTTTGCCCTCTTGGAGACAAACAAACAAACAAAAAATTGACACCTTCTATTTGTGTCTTTCAAATACAAATTTGGCAGCTTCTATTTGTGTCTTTAAGCTATTTTTGAGCTTTTTCTGTCTCTGAGAAGCAGAAAAGCTGCCCTGAGTGCATACTTGGAAGTGATACAAGCAGCTTTGCATACAAGCTCTCAGAAAAGTTTCTGTGACTGAGATCTGAACGTCAGGACATAAATCTGGTCCTTAATTTAAATTGTCCCAGTGAGCTGGATTCAATCAATAGCTGCCTTTGCTTCATTCAGGAACAAACACACTGCAGGTTATTCCTGTTCCTGTCAAAACAAGGCTATTTCCTACTGTCTGTTTGCACCTTGATTTACTTTAGCTGAATCTGGTAAGGGTTGCATTTTAGGGCATGTGAAATTAGCAGCAGCTACCTAAAATTTGGGTTTTCTCAGGGAAACCAGGTGCTTGTATGACATTTATGACTCATTTTTTCAAGGGGAGGAATGAGGCCCAAAGCACAGCTTTGTAAAATTATTATAAAATGTTCAAGGGAAGGCATAAAAGTTGTATTTCTGGTAAAAGGGGG